>JAWNKV010000003.1:600000-970414 GCA_035041805.1 Amiota mariae
TTGCAGTTAATTAGGAAGGTAGTCCCACTATTGAACAATCATCTAAGATATATAAATGGGAACTTAAGTGTAAGAACTCAGTATACAAGACATACGTGGACTGACTATTTCAGGACAATCTTCAAAAAACAAAAAATAGATTTTAAATACAATGTCGGACTATTCTTTACTGACTGGCAAAAAGGCCAACATTTCTGCAGCCACTTTTGTAAATAATTTTTTACATTTGAAGCAGAAGACGTACCGTTTTTCTTCATTTTTGTACACGGACGGGTCGTCTGCTAACGGCCATTCAAGTTTTGCCGTGGCCACAGAGTGGGGTCCGATATATTCCGGCATGTGCCCAAATGGGTCAAGTATTTTCGATGCTGAAATGATGGCATTATATCATGCTGTACGAACAGCAACTATTATGCCTGGGCCTATAGTGATAGCATCAGATGCATTGCTATGTTTGAGGGAAATAGACAACCCTTTGTCTGTTTCATTTACTCCCTCCGAAATTCGAAAAATGGTAGTAAGCTTCTTCCCCAAGATTAGGTTAATGTGGGTCCCTAGTCATGTGGGGATAAGGGGGAATGAGCTTGCCGATCGATTGGCGAAAAGTACTAGAAAAAAACACGAGCGCATGCTCGTTTCTCGTCAGCCACGACATTTTAGAATTTCGTAGCAGTACGGGTGTGACAGTAGGTAATTTTTAACGTTCATGACAGACGTGTGTCGTATACTTGTCCGGTGCGAACAGCTCAAGCAATAGCTGCTGTGGCCGAAAGTGTTTGCGAAAACACCATAATACCGATTTGACGCAGAATTCAACAAGTTGGCATTTCTGGAACCACTCTGAGGAGGATTTGCACATAGAAATCGGCATGTTTGCGTACAAAGTCAAACTCGTTCAGGAATTGGAACCGAATGATCTTCCCCAATGTTTACGCTTCGCTGATTGGGTTTTGAAAGACTTCAACGATGACCCAGATTTTACAAGAAAAATCAGTTTTTCTGACGAAGCGCATTTTCATCTCGGCGGCTACGAAAACAAACAAAATTGCAGAATTTGGGGAACGGAAAATCTACACGTCATCGTACAGAAGCCAAAGCATCCAGCTCGAGTCACTGTGGTTTCAACAAGATGGTGCAACTTGGCATACCGGCGCGCATAGCTTCAACCTTCTGCGCACAAGATTCAACAACCGTGTGATTAGTTGTTTTGGCGATGTCCATTGGCCTGCTCGCAGATGCGATCAAAGTGCTTGAAAATTGGTGTTCCAGAATGGCCTAATGCCGAGCCGGCCGCGTCCAACATTTGAATGAAATCAATACATAAAATAAATAAAAGTATTCTTAATTATAAGGAAAAAAAAATATTTAAAAAAAAAAAAAAAAAATACAAAATAAAAATGTATAAGATTAATTATATAATTATTAATATTAAGAGTAACAAAACTATTTTTAAATATTTGCATTAAAAAAAAAAAAAAAATTAGAAATTAAACTAAGAATAAGTAATAACGATAAGCTTCTCAGCTGTGATAAATATTGTAGTTAAGATAAAAAAATGACAATAGTATAATAGTGATAAAGAGAGACAAAAACAACATGTGATAAATGTGACTTGAATAATAATTTAGAAAATAAATTTTAATATTTATAAAAAAACAAAAATATTTTTAATTTACAAAAAACAAAAAACAAAATCTATTTAAAATGTAAAAAAATTTTAAGTTTTTCTTATGATTATTCATAAATTTTAGTTATTTTTTAAAATTTTTCGATATCATCTTCATTTCCAAAGCACCACCATCAATGCTGCACTAACAAAAGTCTTATGCAACAGTGTAAATATTTTTTCCCATTACTTTTAGTTCAAAATGCTTATCAAAAATGCATCAATTTTTAATTTATTTTATTCTTTTGGCTTTTGTTTGGTGTCGTGTAAGCATTTTTTGCAGCATGAATAAGTCTCACTGCCTATTATCCTTTGTTATCCTGTTGTAATTTAGTTGCTTTTGCTTTGCACTCATCGTATTTTTTTTTTACAATTTTTTTTTTTTTGAGTTTTTCATTGTATTACATACGATTATATGCCTTTTGACATGTATCCCGAGCTCGAGACTCACTTTCCTTTCTACCATTGCCATTCTTTCTCTTCCTTTAGATACTCTCACCTTTATCATCCAATGCAGTATTTTTTTTACAATTTTTTGATTAGCTTGTTCGCTATTTGTTTTTGTTATTATGCCAATGATGATGGTGATGCCCCCCATTCCGGTAAAATTTTTTGTCATTCATAGAATGTAATTTTTATTCCTGTGTCTCTTTTTGCGATTAATCCTTGATTTTTATTGTTTTTGTTTATATATTTTTTCCACTTTTTTTTTCTGCGTACACATAATTGAGGTTACGTTCGATTGCACAAATTGCCAACATTAATTGATTATAGTACTACAAAGCTTCAGGAGTCGAGCTGAGTTAAATCGATTCGGTGAGCAACTCGCCCTTTGTTTTGGTACATTTATTCATTTAGTCAATCATTTGTTCGAATATAGTAAAATTGTTTAATCGGTTTATTGTTGAAAATATTTTTATCTTATTTTTTGTTGTTGCTATTTTTGTTGTTTAAAAAAAATTGTAGTTCTTATTTTTATTCGAATATTTGGAATATTTTAGTGTACTTCATATCAAAGAATTAACAGATTTAAGCCGATAAAGTTTGATTTTTATATTGTAAAATAAAAAGGTGATATTAGGGTATTTTTGTTGCATGGTTCTTTTGAAAAAACTTAACCACAATAAACCGAATATTGCGATATATAACCATCATAAAATTTATTTATTTATATACAAAATATAATTTAGTTATTAATATGAGCAATAGCGACAAAGGCCTTCAGCTCAGGGGGGGTGAGTTAGGAAGGATTGGAGGAAATTAGAAAAGTGCGAAACCAGACTTGAGCAAGAATCATCATAAAATTATAAACGATAATACATTTATTTATTTATGAGAAATTACTGTTAACTGGTGCGATATGTGAACTAATGAACGTCATCCAGTTCATCTGGCCAGCAATGTGTTCCGCTTCCCGAAGGCAGCGAAAGACCATGATGTCGAGATCTCAGGCGAGAGAACGTGATAAAACGTCTTATGAAAGGTTTATAAAATTCGTAAAGGATCATGTGTAATAAAAAAAATGCAGACAGGATATGTGAACCAATCAACATCATCCAATACATCTAACCGGTCTTGTGGCTCTCAGATATGCCGATTAAAACAGAGCTTAGGATCAAAAAGAACACCAAGTTCATCAAATGTGGAGATAAGCTTAGGTTGGACGTTTGTCAATCGCCCTATTTACGACGGAAGAGGTATGGAGATATACAGTTTAAGATTAGACATGTGCAATGATTATAATCACTTGATTTTCGTACTAATTTTTAGTGATTATAAGTATATGTAGTATTTTGTGTCTGCAGTATGAATGGTAATCATATTCACTTTTTTATATACTACCTGCAAATGTTTACTAATAGTAATCATACTCTTTCGAAAACATGACATGCCTATTGCATACAATGCTTATGTACTGTGAGTAAAAACGTTGTTCTTGTCGCTTATGAATTTACTCAATATAGACGAGCGGGGAAATGGTGGAGACAAAAAGCTTAAGTTGTCTTACACCGATGATACATATAGAGTAGGGATGTCCAACCCGCAACTCAAGTGAAGTTTGAATACGGCTCAATGAGGTCCAGATGCGCTCGAAGTGATAACAAAGGAGAAACCGAAATTTCTTTATTTGGTCCTCAGCACAATAACTTTTTTTTCGTCTCAGCAGTGCCAAAAGAGTTTTTTTTTGTGTTCGCTAATTTTCTTTTTAATTGTGGTCCAATTTTTCGCGGATTCATTCAATGTGGCCTAGGGAACCAAAAAGGATAGACAGCCCTGATTTAGAGCTGTTGAGATATAAATGATTAATTAAGCACCATGAATCCAATGAATTCAAATCGATTTGAAGTCTACGATAAGAAGGAGCATCATTTAAGGAAAGGGACAGTGTCATATCATCAGCGTACATGACCACTCGAGAATGTGATATGTAGAGGGGAAGATCATATATTTAAGTTAGCAACAATTGGTCCTAAATGAGTACCTTGAGGATCTCTAGAAGGAACGTGGACACCAAATAATGTTTAGAATATCTAAACAATACTCTTTGAGATCAGTTTTTCAAGAAGGATTCAATGCAAGATTCGGTGGAAAGCTCAAAATATTTTATTTATACAAAGAAAGTCATGTTAAATTGAGTCGAAATGCTTTGTAAAATCTATAAAAATGTCATCAGTAAGTGACCTATTATCATTCAAACTTAAACTGTTTTCATATTTTTAAAAGTAAAAGTGTTCAAACTCTCAAAGAAGTTGGGAGACTGAGCTCATTAAGAGATTAAAAATTAACTACCATGAAACTTTCCAGAAAGGGAGGACTGAATGTTATTTCATATAGAAATATAAGAAAAAATAGAAATGTCTACAATTTTAGAAATAAAATAATTAAATATGTCATTGCAATAATATTTATATTTATAGTAATAAGTTCTGAAAAGGAAACTTGGAAGTTTGAGTATAAAATAAGTATCTTGAGAGTTTAACTAAAGACTTGGTACATAAATTAATTAAAGAATATATATCATTTAGTTGGTTTTAAGTAGTAAACACATAAGGATTAATTAAAATAAAAATTAAATAGAATTAAAAAAAAAGAATTGTCTTTGATTTGCTAAAATTTCTTGTTTATATGAAAAATAGAAAAAATTCATTTAAATTGTTGACTCAGCCAATCTTAACACGGTTTTATTGTTCATTGTATCATTCACATTTAAACACAATTAATACCAAAGAAACCACAACAGAAAAAATAATACGAGTATAATACAATAATAAAAAAAAAAGAAAGTATAATTGTCCCTGACCAGGACAACATTTAAATAAAAAATATAAAAAAAAAAGAAAGATATTCCCAACATAAACTTACCACACACATTTGTCCACAAATACACACACTCACAAACACAAACAAACACATACAGATACACAAACAGGACAAACAACCAAAGTAAAGTAGATGAAAAAAATCATAAATGAAAATAAAACAACCACCAAACATAAAAAAAAAAAAAAAAATGAAAATAAGAAGAAAAATTTCATTGTGGCTTATTTTTGGTCAAAGTTTTTACTTCACTGGAGTTTTTTTTTCCCGCAACTCTCAAGGAGAGAGTGAGTGTGAGATTGTGTGTTTGCGTGTATCTTTTTACACCTCAATTTTATTGCCACAAGATTTAATTGCGCTTTTTGATTGCACTCAGCCCACAAAGTCCAAAGTCAAAATCACTCATGGTGCGCGGTTGTAGGAAGGACATGCGATGAGTCTTTATAAAGAATATACTTATATGAAAATAATGAAAATGCTTTCTCATCTTTTTCTTATTTTTATGGATTATGAAGAAACATTTGTTTGTTGCATTAAAAACGCGTTTTGTTTTGTTATCCATTGGATCACTTAAGATGATGGCAAATTGACCAATTTAACTTTGTTGTTTCCTTACAAGTTTATGAGTATGTACGATTATAAGCCATTGTCGCAATGTTAAAGGAACTTAATTGTCATCATAAAACGTTTCGAATATGACATTTAATTGTCCTGCTAGGACATTTGTTCTTTTAACTTGAAAGCTTTTTGTTCTATTTTTGATGGCTTATTCGCTTTTGGTCAGACAATTGTCACATATTTTTCTATTTTTTTTTTTTGCGATATTTATTTGTTCTATTAAAAAGTATCTTAAACTTAATGTGAAACATAATCTTTTTATTGGAAATTTTTGATGAAAACAAAGTTGAACAGACCATTTTATATATAAAAGTTTATTAGATTTTTACTTATAGAGCTTGAATAAAGGAATTTGGACAGAAGTTTTGTACGAAAATAAAAAAAGTCCACATATTTCATTAAGCTTATTTGCTGCCCTGCTGACTTAGTCAAATAAAAATATGAATCTTTTTTTCATCTTCATTATGATATTTGATTTTACTGAAACTATATAAATGCAGTATGTCATTTATCTATTATTCTAAATGCTGAATTGCTTCCTTATAAATTATATAATAATATCAACAAACCCCTTCAACCACCAAAGTTTATAGTTAGATAAATATTGTATCACATATAAAGGGTAGTTCAGGGGAAACAATTTCTGCTGTATGGCTGAATAGTTCTGAAAAGTTTTTGAAAACAATCAAAACAGAAAACCCATGAACTTGTTAAGGGTTACCATGTCATTCTATTCCTTTCAAAGAGAGATTGAGTGGATGAAATGAAAAGACTCAAAAAAGTTTACTCAAACTCTGATTTTGAGAAAAAACATAATAAGTAGAACATAATTTGTTAATTTCTATTTTGAGGAATAACTAATATTTAATCCAGATTTGTATCATATCATAGACGTTTAAATGAAGGGATATCATCTTAGCCCAGATTCTTAGAAGAAGTTGGGCAACAATGGTAATGTTTGGTTCCAGAAAATAAATGTTATTATTGGAAGATTTTCATACTTATTCGTAGTTCTGCCTTAGCTCTGCGAGGCAAGTTTTGTAGCATATTCTAGTAGCTTAAATGAAGGGATATCATCTTAGCCCTGATTTTTAATAGAAGTCAGGCAACAATGGGAATGTTTGATTCCAGAAAATAAACGCTATTCTAGGAAACTTTTCATTCTTATTTGTCATTCTAACTTAGCTCTGTGAGGCAAAGTGTAGTGCTGAGTCTGGCTTCTTACCCATTTAGATTATAGTTTTGAAAGTATAAGCATCAAAACTAGATACTCTAACAATAATGAATAAATAAGAAGCCTTGAGGATTAATTTAGCTTTCTTCGTATCCTTATCATGATGAAAATAAGAACCATGAGACAAAATACAAAATACATCATCAGAATGATTTTTAATATTTTGGATATTTTTTCTAAACTTAATTAAATTCAAAATAATATAATATTTAACAAAAGATTTCTCTTCTTTTGCTACACAACATGATTTCATTGCTTGTATTATATTCCATAATTTTTGTTTTGTCGAGATAAAAGCGACATCTATGAGGAGTTAGAAAACTTCTAATGAAGTCTTTTGCATTTTCGGTCGATAAAGTAGTTTTCAACGGATAAATAAAGAGGGGTAAGGCTATTTAAGAGAAAATTAAATTTTAGAACATTTCGACTCTTTTAAATCGTATAACATTTCTAATGGGGTGACTAGAAACAACCACCAAAAACTAAAGGTGAAAGGAAGAAATTTGATATGCCACTGTTGCCAACCAAAGAACAGTAAATGTGTGTGTTCAATTGCAACAACAGCAACAAGAAGATAGTAGAAATGTGCAACATGCGCACGGGACATCAATTGAAAATTGCGACTAAACACGATGGCAGCCGTTGGCAAAATGGACGTGTGTCATGGATATGGCTGCTGATGTTGCTCGCCTACGCCATCACTTGATTGTGTTTAGAAGTGTCGGAATGCGCAAGCGCCACAAAAATAATAGATAAAGTGGATATTAAAGGGGATAGAGAGGAAAGGGAAAAGGATAGTAATGACTGACCGACGGCATGTTGTACGAGTATATAAAGTGATAATCATAAATTGATAATTTGCTGGGAAAAAGGTACGTACTACTGTTTGTGATTGTATTGCATTGTATGAGGTCTGTTGAGGAAGGCATTTATGAAAGTAGACAATAATTGAACAAGGACATGCGTGTAATTAATCATTGTTTATGGCTTATTAATAGGTTCTTTTTATATGCAAATGCAAATCCAGAACAGTTGGAAGTGTAGTTTCGCTTATGTCATGTCATGGCAAAATAATTGATGAACAACTTTAATGCTCAATTATATTGTAAATATGTTTCAAAAGGCCTTCGAAATGCACTTCAATTTGTATATCTTCTTGTTGAATATTCTCTTCTAATAACCTTTTAACATTTCGAATCGTGTTAAGCACGCGACAAATCTCAAATGTCCTCAAACAGGACTCTATTAAGTGGCTTCATAAATACTATAAAAAAAAGTATTCAGGGGAAAAAAAAGTTCCAACCGGATACAATAAAGTGTTGAGGCACAGCCCAGACACACAAATTATCCTTTATTCTTACACATGAACGAAGCAAGAATATAAAAAGTAACGACAAAACTGAAAAAACCAATACTTTTAACAACAAAAAACCCATAGATAGAAAGAAAAAGCAACAAACTGGTTTCTAGTGTTTGTCACAGCATAATAAAGAAAAGAAACTGCGGCAAGAAAAAGGAATCAAAACCAAAAAAATAAAAAAAATAAAAAAATAAATAGAAACCAAAACCAAAGCCAAGCGATAACCTCAAAATAGACTCACGCCGTGGCAAGCTCAGAGCAAATGAACAAAAGTAGTAGACACACATAGATTTACTTGCTTGTTTCTTGTTTCTGTTTGCTTTAATCCCCCTTTCCCTTTCCCTTTCTTGTCGATTCCTTTTCCTTCTTGGTTGTCTTACAACAAGCTGCCAGGATTACTTTCATAACACTCTACGCCTTATTTCTTTTGTCTAGCCACATGTGTCTATGAATCGTTGTCTTCTATGTTTGTGTGTTTCTATGAATCTGTGTGTGTATCTAAGTGTGAGTGAGGTGTGTGTGTGTGTATATCTATGTTATTTGTCTTGTACATCCTTTTGCCTATGTCTGTCCATCATCAGTTTGTTTATCTATTCTGCCTGCCTATCCTTGTTCAATCGCTTGAACTAACTTACTGTCTGAGAAAATATTTGTATTGCATACATTAAGGCGAATAAGCAACGAAATACAAATGAATGAAAAACCGAGAGCAGAGCAATTACATACATGCGTTTTGTTGAATTTAATATCTTTACAAACCTTTTGCGAAAGATGCCTTTGTCTGTCTATATTTATTTATATTACTTTTGGCTTAGTTTTTTATGTTTATTTGATAATGTCGACTGAAATTGTTTTGAACGTTAATTTAAAATGAAGAAAGAGGAAGAATTTTACAATAGTTTTTCAAAGCTTAAGTATAATTCTTTTTTTTTTTCTAAGAAAATCTAACTTAAATTGCAGATGAAGAAGTTTTAGAATCTGTTGAAGTTGGTGTTCTCCTGAGCTATACACCATTATTACGTCAGATATACCTCAATCGACCTCTGATACCATGATCTTAGCCATATATACGGATAACACTGCAGTTCTGACAAATAGCAGACAGAAGCCGCTTCAAAGCCTCAGTCATAATTGAATTGCTTAGAATTTTGGTACACAAGGTGGAACATCTAGATAAATCACAACTCTGTTCGAGTACCCTCAGGAGAAGTGACATACATCCAGTCACATTTGGTGGCAATACTTGTGCATTCACCTTCATAAACGCCTAACATTACTCGATCCTGTTCCCATAAAATGAAAAACCTAAACTGGCTTCTGAGCAAAAGGGTCAAACTTTGCTTTTTATTTGATTGAAGCAAATTAATGCACCTTCCTGGAAATACGACATCCACCTATGAGGTACATTACACCACTCAAATCGCAGGAGAATTCCAGTCCTTCAAAAAAAATAACCGCGAGCTAAAATCCAATGCCCCCTGGCTTAGCATTCCTTACAGTTACCCAAAAAATTATTTTTCACACCAACCGTCACCGTGATTCGCCTAAAAAAACAGCACCCAAATGACTTTCGAATACAAAATCTATGAAAGTTCTTCCTTTCTGTATATAAAATGATCTAAAATCAATCCCGTTAAATTTTCTTAATCATCACAACAATATTTTATAGAATATGAAGTTTAATGTTTCTAATAAAGAATATAAAAATCAGTAAAAAGAAGGCTAACTTTGGCATCTCTAGTGGTCCGAGAGTCTTGAAATTTCAGACAAATTACAATTCGATAATGCAAAAAACAAAAAAGTTTTTCTAATCCATGCAAAATTTCAACTCTCAAGCTCAAAAACTGAGGGACTAGTTTACATACATACAGACAGACAGGCGGACAAATGGACACAGCTAGCTCAACTCGTCTCGTCTCAAATTGAGGAAAGTAATATGTACATTTCCCAGAATCAAGTGATTCTTTGTATCGGACTTTTTTTATAGCATTAAAATTATTGGAGACATAGGCGTGTTCCCTTTGGTAATTACTTTTGTAAAGATAATTAATTTTTCATCACTTCAAGGAAATGTTTTTACGATCCAAATGGTTCACCAGCACTAATGTGTAGAATAAATAAATTCTGTTAATTACTAACTAATAATTAGGCAAGGCAATACAATTTTCAGATTAACCTATTTTTTTAAATTATCGCATAGATAATATTAATTACTTTTGTTAACCTAATTAACTTCTCATTACTTCAAAGTTATAAGGTTTTTTAGATTTAGCAGTAGCACTAAATATTCTAAGAATAACTGACCATCAATTAGTCAATGTAATAAAATTTGGATAAACCCTTTTCATTTTAATTATTAGATTTATTATTCGTATTCCATAGAATTTGAATATTTGTTATTTGTAAAACCTGCCATAAAAAACAGAGTCATAGTTCTGAGTATAAGTTAATAAGCGACAATTAGCATTCATCAATTCGTGATGCTGAACGAATTTGTTACCTGTAATGATTTTTAAACCACAAAGTTAATGACATTTCTGAAGAAGAAGTCATTTTCTCAGGTTTGAAGTCTGATTTATTTGGAATACTAATAATTATGATTATTAAAATTTGCAGTTACCTTAGAAATACTCAAAGAATAAATTCTTTATTTGACATTAATTAATGAAAATTACTAATTCTAACTTTTTAGAATATTTACATGAATAAATAGAGAAATAAATAAACGGGCAAACAACCTTAATTTAGAACAAATAAACTGTATAGGATAATTAAAAATTGTAGAAACCTTTATAAAGTCATAAAAAATACACACACATAGTACGAGTACCTACATATTAATAATATAATATAATACAATTCCTTTCTCTGGTAAGGTCTTTTAGTTATGTAAAACGGTAAAATGAGAAAGTACTTCAGAATTTTACTAATTACGTTGATGAACAAAGCGAAATTTGAGTGACGTAAACAAAAGACTCAGAACTCGGGACTCAGGACTCAGGACTGATGGAATAATAGAATATGGCAAATTTTCCAAAGCAAAACTTTTTCATTTTCATGTTGTTGTGTTGTTGACCAGAAAAACAATAAACAATAAAAAGAGAAGTTTACAACAAACAACAACAAATGGAGGAAGAAAGTGGAGGCATTGTGAAGCACTAGAGAATTACCACAAGTACTACGTGATTGTAATAGGAACATCATCCCAAACACTCAAAATCAAGTGAGAGATACCTTGTGCAATGTGAGGTGAGTGTATAAGAAAGAAACATATACGAATACAATAGAATAATGGCAAGAGGTGAGATGAATTGTGTGTTTAGTACGAGTAAAGTTGAAGTTACCTTACCATACATTGGAGAAATTGAATTTTCATTCAAACTATGTATTCAATTTCCTTTGCTTGCTTTCTTGTTTTCTTTCCTTCCTTGAAGTCCCTTTGGTATAGTAAAGCAAAACTAATTCAATTACAACAAAAAACTTTAGGGTTCACAACGTTTCGTTTAATATCCAAAATAATTTACCAAAAATACGTGAAAATAAATTCCATTTGCCAAACTCACACCAATTACCCATATGTATGGATGTATGTAAGACTAAAACTAACCCTTTTCTTGGTTACTCCAGGGACAGACAGACACAGAGTCTGTGAGTCAATATCCACCACAATCACCCCCTTTCATTTTGGAAAACTAAACTCCGCAACGAAGAACTTATACAAAAGTCAAATTGTACAAACTATTCCATGTTCATATGCGGGATACAAATTCGTATTTTACTTTATGTTAGCTTTGCCATTTTATTGTCCTTCCTGGCATTTGTTCAAATGTCCTGCCTTCTACTTTTTTTTTACTTTTACATACTTGTGTGGGACGAGGGCTGATTTTATGTCCATGACAAAACTAAAGACGCCATATTAGAAAATTTTATTATAGTAAATTTTTGCGCATGCAAAATAGCTTCGGTCTTATGGTACAATTGCTAGATGAGATGATATGGGATTCGGTTGGGTTGGGTTGGGTTGTGGTTGGGTTATGGTTGCTTCGATATTTTGAAATTTGAATGGAGTCAACATGGAAGTGAGCATATTTTATTTCTATTTCCGTTTCGTTTGTTAAATTATGTTACGCTTTCCTAAATTTGTGATATGTGTGGGTTGTAGTTGGTAAAATGAAGAAATGAAATTGGCTTCAGGTGTGAGAAGGTGCTGTATAGAGAATTGTGAGTTCATTTAAAGTCATATGAGGTATAGAAAAATCATAGATATATTAAAAGAAAATGTCTTTAATCTCAAGTTGGAATTTTAGAAGAAATTAATTAAGATAAGATAAGATAAGGGGAAGGAAAGTTGTTATCCAATCATTGCAGCCTCCCCTCCCCCTGTAATTAGAGGTGCTTACAAAATCAGAAAAAGTTCATTGAATATTAAAAGATATGTTTGCATTTTCTGTTACCATCATAATAGACCATTTCAGTGGTATAACAATTACTGTGCTGTAGCTTCTATTTCATCCTTTCAGTAAGCTCAGTGGCAATAGTCCCCATTACGTTAGTAATTCACTAGTTCCTTTTCTTCTATCCTGGTGGCTAGTGAATTCAGAAATCGTAGGTTATGCAGATGTGAACCAACTGGTGACCGACTGGTGATCGGTACTGCAGAAGATGGCAGTAACTGGTGAAACAACTGGTGAATGGTAATGCAGGCGGTGGCAATTGAACCCTCCCATTAACATAGCCATGTTAAATATAGGAACTAGTGCTAGTTCCAAAGGGACTAGATGCAAACCAATTTTGGACCAGTGATTCATACTGCAGAGATTGCATACATTGTTCATGATGGCTTATTTGCGTTTTATGTGAATATTCTTTTACCATCAGAAGTCTTTTTGCTGGAACTATTGTTATTTATTTCGGTTCAAAACAAGATTCCCTTCTCAAGTTTGGTAGTGCCCCAGTGGATCATTTTTCATTATTGAAGAGATGGAAGTCCTCCTACTATTACCAACCTAAGCTAATCTAATCTGCAAATAGTATTAAGCCTAGGTTTAAAATCTTTATTAATTCTTTAATTTTTCATCTATATTTCACTTAACAAATTTCTAATTTTGATTTGGAGAAAAATGCCAATAAAATGTATCAAACATTAAGACTTTAAATGAAATGACAAATTCTTTCTTGCAGCGTTAACAAGAGTTTTCCTTACATCACCCCGACAACCATTAACCCAAGAGACTTTAAATTTATGTCTGTGGCTAAAGGAATCAAAAGCATACTACCTCAATTTGTCTCTTCTCCCTTCTCCAGGCCAAAAGATCCACAAATTTAATGTAAAGTCAAGTCACAGTCATTGAATAGAGTGGGTGAGTGAGTGAGTCCATGACTTGATGACGACCCTTTTACAACTCAAAACTTGACAATTAAGTAAAATAAATGAGAGCAAAACAGAAAGGCAAAGATGAGACTGGACTGGACTGTACTGTGGATTGGAGGACTTAGGACTGAGTAAATGCTGTGCCCGAAAAACGCTTAGTTACGAAAGTAAAGACGCAATGAGAAACCCACAACTTTGACACCCTCTCGACAAAAATTCGAAATGTCGTGTAGATTGTACCCCAAGGTACACGTACTACTTGCCTCCGGTAACCTCCATCCCTCCTCCCACCCTTTTGAGCTGCTGTTGGCAGCCATTATGGAAAACTTATATTTGCACTAAACACAAGTAAAGCAAGCAGCGCAAAACCCATTCAAACTCATACTCTCGTACTTTTCAAAAGACCACTTCCGTTTCCCTTGTATTTTGTTGAGTTGAGGTCACTAATGTCGTAAGATGAATCCTTTCGGCGTAAGCCTTCAGGGTGTAAAAATAAAACATTCAACAACGGAAAATGAAACAAACTCATCCATAGACATACTGAGTAAAATTTCCTTTCTACCTCGCACATCTCTGGTTGATCCTTGAGTGCCTTTCGTTGCGCTTTAAATGTAGATTAGTTACTTTTGGCTGTGGTGGATTGGGATCTACATACTAAGCGGGGGAGGGACGATGAAGGAGGTTCAGTTGTGAGTTGAGGTTATGTGCAGAGTGCAAAGAAAATAATGAAAAGTCCAACTTTTCATAATGAAGGTCCTTGCGATGTTATCCGTTGTTGTCGTCAACGGCAGTGTTGTTCGTCGTCGTCGTCGCTTTCTCCTTCTTCAACTTTTCATTTGGTTTGGTTGGGTTTTCTATATATTCATGTCCTTGTTCGTTCGTTCGTTTGTTCGTTTATTCATTCGTCATACTTGTTTTAAACTCTTTTGAAATTATAATCTACACGACATTACTTGTTTTGAATTCCTTTTTCTTGTCCTCATCGTCGTTGTCCTTGTCACCTTGGTCAACATCATTATTGTTTCTTTTTCTATTTTCTGTTTCTGTTCTCTGTTTTGTATCCGTCGCACCAACTTTTCTCATTTGCATGCGATCAGCATAAATTTTCGTTTCGTTTCGTTTCGTTTGGTTTGGTTTATTTAAGTCTTCATTGTGCTCATTTTAAATGCTCAGTGTTACCCAAGTTGCTTGTGTATATTTGAAATTGTCAATGTTTTCTCCCTTAGAAAAAGTTGTGTCCTTTCAATGTTTAACAAAGTTTTTTCTTTCCAAGGCAACAACTACAACATCTTTAGATTGCAAGTTACAAAAAACATAAGGTATATAAGGACCAGTTTTTCTTAGTTTTTGAATAGCCAACTGATGATGAGTATCCTTAATTGTTTGACGTCTTTAAAATGCTTTAAGATGTTTAGACTTTTAGTGTCAGATTTTATAGAGAACGTAAGCAAGAAGCGAATGCATTCTTCCTCTTCTAACAAAAAAAAAAAAAACATTTGACTCAACAAATAGTGAACGGTACGAACAGGGAAGTGCATTGAAGGCTAATACATATGGACTCCACATTATTATGGGATTGACTCCACATTATTCTGAACTGGTTGCAAATGAAATACTACTCTGGGGTCTTGAATGATAGCCAAATGATGATCTATGTATTAAAAAAATGAGAAAAATTTCTTGAAAATATGAAATCATTCAATCTTAGAATGAAATTATAAATAGACTTTAAAATTGAATACTAACTGTGAGACCATGTCTTGGGATTATCAAAAATCTGAAAAAAATAGCTCAGAGAAAACTGGAAACATCTAAAAGAAGTATTTGTTCAACAATAGATACGACTTAATGGGTAATGATGATTATGAGTAAAGAGAAAAAAGTAGAGTTTGGTCCATAAAAGTTGAACAGAGTTTTTTGTAAACTCGTCATCCCTTATAGACACCAATTGATGTTTCTTTGATATTATCTTAAAACCTTCTTTTTTTAATCTTTCTAACCTTAAAAAATCATTTATTCAATGATCAAATTTAAAAGATTTAAGATTTGGTTAATTTCGTTTTCTTATATACAAATAAGTATTAGTGTTTTAAATTGTTCGTATGTTATGCGCTGCAATACCGTTTATCTGATTGCATTGAAATTTTGTATATGTGTAGGGTTGGTTCCCGGCTTGAACATAGGAACATAGTTTTGATTCCGATATGTGTCCTCGTTTCCAAGATCTGGGATATTTAAATAACCCCTACGCCTAAAAGTGTACTATAGAATATAACTGTAACATAGAGAATATAGTAATGTCATTTTGGTTGGAGTAGCAACGCGCGCCGGAAATGCTAATAAATTATAATTTCCTGATTCAAACGATACTAATGGCTTCTCCAATATTTGCCCAAAGTATCAATATTGTAGACTAAAATTAATTTAAATGCTATTTAAATATTTATTAAAGTCACCTTTTTAGAGAACAGTTATATTTTCTAAAAGATTTAAGTCTTTTAATGTCGTCATATTTTTGTCATCACTTGGCAGAATTCTAAGTATTTTATTTTCATATATAAAACAAAATGATTCCACACAAATACTTTCAGCCAACCTACACTATTATACTGTTCAAAGGCAAATGCTAAAAATCATTTTCTATTTCAAGTAAATTCCAGAGAAAATATATTTCAATATAAAACACCCACATTTTTCAGTAGAAATGTATGAACCTGACCGACCAGAATTGTTGAGAGAGTTTTCAGAAAAACAGATGTACAAATGTGGTTTTAATATTTTTGTGGTTCACTATCATGTTTGAGTTTTAGTTTTAGAAAGTATTGTTTGTACTTGTTCTAGTATAGAAAACTAACTCAACTCACCACATATTCGTTCGTTTGTTCATTCATTTGAAACCCCTAGAAAGTTGGGGCAATGTTATAATGTACGCCATTCATAAAACTTTAGCTTAATACTTATGTACATTCATTATAAAATAATTTCACCTCGTTGGACACAAAAATATCGTACTATATTTTCCATATAATTGTATAAGGACAAATGATGCAACGAAGGATGATGAAGGCGAAGAAGATTTAAAACTCAGAAAAACCAAAAATAACATAAAAAATATTGTTTGCAGCGAAAAGTTTTTGCACTAAACTAAAAGATAATAACCAATCTATGCAAATATATATAGGTACATATATGTACATATATATTAGTACTTACTTATGTAGAATCAGCCCATTTCCCAGTAAGTAGTAGGGTTAAAATGAAGTACTAGGAATCAGGCAATGCAACCAACTTCCCTCTTCTTCTTCTTCTATATCATTTTTTTTTTTGTTTTTGGTTGCTTCATTAAATTTCTGTTTGCGGATGGCGTTTGTTTGGCTGTTGCGGTTCGACGCAGTTCGTCGAATTAGGTGTTACGATAGTCAAGCAACAGTATGAATGGGCGTCAATGTGGAAGTGAACTAAATATGCACAGAAAGCTAGTATTAGTCTATCACATAGATACTTACATATATTTCTGTAAATCTATCTATGTATGTACGTACTTGTATGTATCTGTGTGTATGTGATGTTGGTTAGCAGTGGCAGTGGCAGTGGCAGTGGTGGTGATGGTGATGGTGATGGTGATGGTGGCAGCATCCATGTGGCTTTGATGAAGAATACGAAACACCAGTACGCTTCATTATTTTACATTCTAGTTCTATTAGGTTGTTCTATTCAGTTCTACAAATGCTTGTATCTCGTCGTATCTTTGTTGTAGTTAATGTTATTACTGTTTTTGTTGTTGTTACTGCTGATTACTGTAAAATTGTACAGCAAATTAGATTTTACTAACTTTATATGCAACGAAAATTAAGTAAACTGCATTAAGCTTAAATGAAAAAGTTCCTAGTGTTTTTTTTTTTTTTTTTGCCTGTTTATTTTATTATTTTGAATTTTCGTTTTGTATTTGTTTATATGTAAAATTTTTAGTGGAATTAATTGCAATTTGTGTTGTTAGTAGTAGTATAAATCAAAGGATATTTACATACATGTATTTATATGGTATATCTACTCCAAATATTATAGTCACTCACTCATAGGTCTATGAACTGTTTACGTTTAACATAAAAAAACAAAAACTAGTTGAAAAGGTAAAAGACGAAAATTAAATTAAAATGTCTAATGAAAATATTAGAACAAATAGAAGCTTTGTTGTCCTCTCCATACAATTAAAAATCTATTTATTAGATTGCTCTTTAGTAATCATTTTATAGCGTGTTCCGATAACAGAATTATCGGAAGGAAAAAGTCTACAAAAGATCAGGGAAAAAAAGTATAATACCAAAATACTCACTCTCGCTCGCTCTCATTCGTGAGCAAAAGCGTTTTGGTTCATAATGCTTTGCTAATTTTTCACGTATTAGAGTCTTAAAAATATTTTTCGACTGCGAGCGAAAACATTTTTTAGTGTTGCTAGTTCGCAAGCGAGTCCGACTTCGCACTTATTCGTAAGTGAAGTGCTCATTAATGAAGCGTTCATTTTCGAACAATTAACTATATGAACAGGAGAAAACTGCAACGAGTATAAAATTTTCTTATCGGAATTAATGTATAATGCAGTCCAGAAGTGACTTCGTTGTAGAGAGGAAATTCGTTATAGAAAGTTGTTATAGAGGAGTTACATAATATGAACGCAAACAAAAATAGGAAATCTTACTTATGAACTTTTTCATAAATGATCGCTCTTGAGTGTTCGTACTTGAAAATTTTTGTACCCTGGAAAAAATCCTTCGACTGAAGTTCATTGCTATGAAATTAGATGATACCAGTATGTTACAAATACGAGTATATGTAGTATGTTTATTATGGAGATCACCAGCAGATCTGTCATTGGATCAAAAAAAAAAAAAAATCTCTTCTAACACTCCACAGTTCTTTTGTCTATAGAAAATATTAGAGATGAAACGGATATCCGGCAACTATCCGGTAGCCGGCCGGATATTAAATTAAGGCCGGATAGTAAACAAGTATCCGGTCGGATACCGGATTTAAAAAAAAAAAACGACGTTTAAACTTTAGAGGTGTTTTATTTAATCAAAATTAATATTCGTAATATACTAAAGGTAAATTATGATGTATGAACACCAATTTTTCTGCATTAAGAGGCAACAAACGGTTTCGCTTGTCTTCGTATACAAGACCTGCTTCCGAAAAAAGACTTTCGCTGCACACGCTGCTGCAGGGTGCTGAGAGATATATTCTTGCAAATTTTTAAAAATTTTTGGATATTGTTCAGTATTAGTTGACCATCACAAATGTAAGGATCTCGATCGTGACCAATGCGCACTGAAAACAATTATCATTCGCTACCTCATGAAAGCAGCCCCAGAACTTGTCGTGGGTTTCGTCAGATACTGCCGACTCCGTCTCTTCTTTTTTACTTTTGTTTTTACCGGTGTTGAACCTGAACTGCTTCTGGAGGAATCTTCGCAAGACATTTTTAAATGTTCCAAAAGAATCTTCTGGCGAGCTCTCTCCGCTTCAACAACCCCCAAGTAGTTTTTTTTTAATCTTGGGTCTAGGAAAGTTGCAATCAAGTAGTTGGAGTCTTGATTTAAGGAGTTGAAACGCTTTTCTAATTCTGCTTTTAACGAGACCAGAATAGGTAACCGATGAAAGGATAGCTTTATCGTTGTTTATAATTTCGGAATTCATTTCCAATTAAGGGACTGATGAAATAATAAGAAGCAATTGAAAGAATTGTTGAAGCTTTATTTGTGGTTTACTTTAAATTTGTTTGTTCTTGGTAAGATACAACAATCGGCTATTTTCGGCCGGATATCCGGTATCCGGTCAAACAACTATCCGTTTCATCTCTAGAAAATATACAGATTTTATAGAATTCTTTTTCTGGCCATAAACATATTAAGTCAAATGGAATATTCTTTAAGTTTTTGTTAAAACTTTGCTCAATGGATGCATATTTATACGAAGGGCTTAAGGGTTCTTTACTATAAAGACTACAGCTTAACAGTTTTTTAACTCAAATATATACACTCAACAAACACAAAGATGAACTCTTATTAAAAATGGCGCCTTATTGTAAGCATTAACATATTAATATTATCCCTTCTGTGGATCAAGAAAAATGTCACAATAAATCTTATGAAGCACGCCTTGCATTAACCCAAAGTAAAAATTACTTTCTTGTTCGAAAACAAAACGTGACTTAACATAAACATAAATAAACAACTAACAATTTCTACATATGTACTTATATAGAAAAGAAGAAAGAAAATACTAATCCATTACTAAATTAAACATTGCACTATACTCGTATATAAATAAACATAGTGAAGATAAAAAGTAAGGGAACAACAGACAAAGTCACCGTTGTGCTTGGTTAGTAATTGTTAGACTTCCTTCTCAAACCTTTTTTTTTTTTACTTGAATAATTTCTAAATTTTCAACAAAAGTCATGCGTGAAGAAAGGGAATACGAACTTTTGTCTGTCAAACAATAAATCATTAGGACACAGCGGCCATTTTTGCTTAAGATCCTCAAGTAATAGTGCCAAGTGGAAACCCCTTTAATTACATCACACACTACACCATACTCTGTGACTCAAGCGAAACTAAATCCTTTGCAGACAATACCAAATACATACGATGTAAACACCCCAACCATGTCAACAACAGCAACAACTTATTGTGCTTAGGCAAAGGCATTTTATTATCCAAAACATACTCACTCATTCCAATAGTCGTTACTCCAACAAACAATTAAACCCTTCCGTTGGATAACTCTTTCTCCAAACAAATACTGTAGTAAGTACTTAACCCTTCTGTGTCTTCTCCATTTAATTCCTTGATGACCTGCCATTTGTATTTGTTTATGTTAAAACATTCACTTTCAACGAAAATTCTAAGTAAGCTTAAAAAATTAATGACATCAAGAAGCTGCCTGCCTCCTGTATACTCGTAATAGCCACATTGGCTAGATGTGCCAACTGGGGCTTTCCATATAACATCACAACATTCTCTTGAAGTTTTGTCTGTGAGTCAGACTCACTCATCTTAGGTGCAGCTCTGCTCTATTGGTTTTGTGTATCATGTTCCTGAGTAAACTAATTTACGAAAATATAGAATTTCTTCTTAATGGAATTTTGTTTAACACTATGTGATGTGATGTGTCTGCTATGTATCTTCTACTTGGTTGGGTTAACCCTTTTTCTTATTGCTCATTTACATACAATATTAATAAGGGTAAAACAATAAGGTAAAGTAATAGCAATTTTCTTAAAATCTTTTTAAATTGGATTTCCGGAGAAAACAAAAATTTAAATTTACTTTACAATTTTTTATTTGCCAAGAAACAAAAGAAAAATGATGATGAGTATCTACAGTCTCCCAAACAATTATTATATTATTACTAAGAAGTGTTCGTCCATTAGTCGAAATTCGAGCCTCTAAAATTAAATTTTTTTATTTTTTTTTTGTAAAATTTTTTATTGATAACAGAAGAGAAAATGAGATTTTATTGTTTTATCTTTGCTTGTTTATTTATAGATTGTAAAAAGAGGAGTATTTTCTAGATAGAATTATTATAAGTATCCCAGAATATTGATAGAGGTAAGAATTGTATGCTATTGCGTCAGCAATGAAGAATCCAATCGAAAAGATATTTTATTTAATTATAGATGTTTTGAGGCTCGCCGAAACACTACTTTGGGGGCCCAAACATGGCTTAACGCATTCGCTACCAAGCATCAGAGCAAATTTGTGTATGACCAGCGTCACATATATGTGACACGAACATATCACAATAAATAATGAAAACGAGCGAAGCGAAAAACTGACATGAAACACTACTGAGTTCGAAGCGAACCAACGGTGGACAAACAAACGGATAATATAAATGCATTGGTCTGCTTGGAAGGTTTTTTCTTTTCATCGTGGTTGACCTGTTTGCTTGTCACATTACATTTGTCTCTTAGTCTTGTGTTATCTATTAAAGTTCAAAAAATATTGCGATAAATAGGCTCACTTGTAAAAAACCATTATTGATGATGAAGAAAGCATCGAATCAAAGCCAAAGTAATAAAAATCATTTTCCAATAATAAAAATCTGAAAGTCTCAAGTGTAGCGAGAAAAAATCTGCAACATTTTACATTTGCAATACATGTGTAGTCGATAAAAAGATAATAGGTCTTTGTATTGGAGATTGTTTCAAAAGTTATCATAAAAAGTACATTTTGAAAAGTTTTGTAGAATAATTTTCATTTATATTTCAATTCTCAATCCAAAGATGATATTTTCAAGGAGGCTGAAATTTTACCCATAGACCAGCGTCACAATGATGTGACATAAGCTTAGACAGCAGCTTTTAGAAATATATTCCCAGTGAAGAGAATGAATTATATCACGACATATCTATCAAAATAAAGCTTGGTCCTGAGAGTAGAAATTTAATTTATCACTTGGTAGCGAACGTGTTAAAAAGACTCTGATCTCTGATGAAAACTTTAGACCAACATCAATTGTTATATTTTACTAAAGCAATTCATATATCATTGGAACAAAAGAACTGTGAAGTAACAGGTTGACATTTTTTTTTAAAGATTTATATTTATTTGTTTCGTGTGTCAAATTATTAATTTATTTGGGAAGTCCTCTCTCTAAGCTTCCATTTAATTCTTATAATTTATTTAAAGAGATTTTTATAACCATAATAACTCATATTCACTTTAATAATCTAACTCAGTCATTTGCTTAATTATTTTATATGAACTTCTTCAAGCAAACATGTTCAACTTTTAGAAGCATTTACATACTACAACAGATGGATATCCTTGAGCGCTAACAAAAATTTCTAATTGCACTAATTGCAAAGCAAATTTTCTAGTAAATTACCTTTTCTGCTACGGTAAAAGCGTCAAATAAACTACAGAAACTGCAGTTTAATGCTCTTCTCTGACATGTATGACAGGCAAATGAGTACAAGAGTATGAAGGATAATGCGCATTTGATGCATAACAACAGGGAGGCCAAGTAGGTTCCAAAGTCTCTCTGTCTCCTTGATTATACGTAATTCGCAAAAATTTTTGAATTTTAATAAAATGCGAAATGAAGAAGTGAGGAAGTGAGGCATTAAGGCGGGGAACTGTGAATTTAGAAACAGCGGAAACTAAGGAGAAGTAAAGTAAGGAAACCTCTCTAAGGCAGCCAGGAACCGCAAAGTTGAGTTGTATATGTGTGTGTGTGTGTGTGTGTGTGGCATCATGTTAGTGCGCAACTATGATTTTCTAAAATATGTTTCAAAAAATAATAATAATTTTCATTTTATTTTTCCAAAAACAAAAAAAAAAAAAACAAAACCGAAAAGTTGCATTATGATGCGAATTCATATGAAATCCTTTAGGGAATATTATATCGCATATGAGGAGCATTTTCTGTTGTTGCTTGTTGGTTGTTGGTTTTGGTGTGGTTTGGCGCTGATATTGTTGGTCTTAGATACTCATACTACAATATACAATATACTAAGTATAAAAAGCATGTTAAAACTACGAATAAATGTTGAGTAGAAACTTTTAAATGCTGGCTAAAAATAACAGAAAAGCAATTTTAGAAATTTTCTAGTAAGGATTTGCGTACTCATGTGGCATGTTGCCCTTACAGTTGCTTCTACTCCTACAATGCTTTGCAATAAATGAAATTTCTCTTGTTTTATGCTAAAAAGTTTGTTTTCTATCTATTCCCCAGTCTCCTCTAACAATTCTCGCTGATGCTGGTTTAGATTTTTCATGTGTCCATTTGTCCGATTGTCTAACTGTCGGTTTGGTTTAGCTCTAAAAGTTACCAGTGACCCGACCTGAGCTTTGCATTTTCTATGCTTTTTTCATTTACATTGGATTTAGAGAAAGATTTTGAAAAAAAAAATTGAATTTGAGTTTAGTTTTTGAGAGACAATTTTAAAGTCTATAGAATTTGGAAGATTTGTTAAGTAAAATCTAGATAATTTTTTTTATTAAAAATATTCATCAATAGAAATTTGCAGTGATAAACGTATTAACGCTTGGATTTAGGCAACACGTTCAACAACTTTTACTCGATGCGAGCAGAGACAGCGTTTCAATACCTTTAGCTTACCTTTGATGACTGAATTATATTGGTCACATTTATCATCTTACTAGCGATAAATCAAACAAATTTCTTATAATTACTTTTTTTTCTGATCTAAAACATAGGTTGAGGTTACCAGAGCTTGATTATTCTCAAGTATTTAATTCTAAACAAACGCCTCATATAATTGTAGAGCATTTTTATATGCAAATCACTTGATGGCAATTTCCTTTTTGGATTATTCAAAACACAATAAATTTCAAAATTTATTTGTTATTATATTCAATTATTTGTTTTGATGTTTCCCTTTTATATAATGACACATTAATCACGCCTTTATTTATAATAATTAGGGTCCCATTACAGAATATCATTGGATAACAAAAGCGCGTGGTAGACACACTTCAAAAAGGGTGTTAACCATAAACACTGAAACCAGTTCCATAACTAAAATGGGACAATGAAGAACCTTTTGACTCTTTTGACTTCTGACATCATCTTATACTCAAATGGGATACTTCAGTAACAACCCCTATTTAGATGATGAAGGTGCATAATTAGGTTAAGTGTCAGATCAATTGGTGTCGTTGCTTAATAAAATTTTTGTGTAATAATTTCACGGAAAAAAAATCTTTAAAAGACTCTTACTAAATGTTAGTCTAATCCTTCTGCTTTCCTTAAACTAATTTCCATTTTATGCAGCAATAAGTAATGTGGATTATAATGTTATGATGTTTAGAAAACAAGTCTAACAACTTATAGTTCCCATGAACTTTTCATGTCAAATCCTAAAATTGTCTAAAGGAATTTCCAGTTTAGATATTTTTTTTCACCCTTAAGAAAATAAACCTGGTTTGGTGTTATGAGTTTTTTTTTATTATATGCAAAATTTAGGGTGAAAAGGTGAGAGATGCTTCTTCACATGATCATTATTTTTGTCTTCATAATGATCATCAATGTTAGAAAGATGATGAAAAGACAAAGAGATATACGAAAAAACTAGTTTTGACTGTGGTTGGGGTTCATCTTATATTAATTGTTTTCGATTTTGGTGAACAAAAAAGCAACAAAATTAGAAAAATATTTGAATAAAACTAAACAAAAAACAGAAACTGGTTAGAATTGTGATGCTTGATAAGCTTAGAAGGATGTTGAATGTAGAAAGAGGAGTCCATTTCTATATTGAATCATAAGAGGCAATCAGTTCTATTCGTAGCGGGAAAGTAAGAGCGTCAACAATTTTTTGTGGTTTTGAAAAACAAAAATAATGAAATGAAATAAAGAGAAATATATTTCTAAAAAATTTCAAGGATAATTTGAAAATGTTAAGTAAGTTAGAAATTTTATTAAATTCTTTAATCAAGAAAAGATATAAAATATTTGATTGAAACTTAATTTTGTGTTACAAACAAATGCCGTCGGTGGGTCAACAGACTAACAGACAGAGAAACATAAAAAATGTAACCCAGAAAGAAAAAAAAATATATAGAATAAAAAAAAGGTTGCAAGGTTACTTCAAATGTCCTTCACAATCTCTAAACAAAAACAGCATACAACGAAAAAAAAAAAAATGAAAAGAAAAAATACATAAAAATGTAGTAGAGGAAAAACATTTGCAAATCACAATAACAACAATAGCAACAACAACAACCACAACAAAATTTTACCACTTTTCTTTTACTTTTCTGCACACATTTTTTTCTTCCTTCTTTTCCTATTTTTTTTTTTTCCAATTTCTCGCTCACTTTTCCTTTTCGTCGTATGCTGCTGAACATGTTGAAAATGCTTCATGAATAAAAAAAGATGAAAGCATAGAAAAATAAATTTTCTAACAAGCAACAAGCGAACAAACACAACAACAACAACAGAAACAACAACAAATATCATTTAGATAAAGCGCAAAAGAATCAGTAGTATAAAATAAAACAAAATAAAAAAAAAAAAAAAACTTTAAAAATCGCGAGTCGCAAAGCAATAAAAATGAATGAAAAAAAATCAATGTCTCGCAGAAAAGTATAAAAAATTGAAAATGAAAATTTTAACAAAAATTTTTACATTTGCTTTATTCAAATACACTCAACTCAACTCAATGGTTTATTTCATATACTCGTTCATTGATATATTCACAGATACATTTGTGTGTGTTTGTGTGGATGATGGGAAAATGGACGTGTAGAATGTGTATGTCATTTATTTGATTTGTTTATTTAATTTACAAATAAATATACTAAAAAGTAAATTTTATTGAATTTAAAGAGGCAATTTTAGAATATTAAATTTCTATTGCCATTTCAATTGTAACTAAATATTTAATAAATTTTTTGTGATAGTTTAAAATTTATAATTATTAAATCTTTGAAGCTTTGATATTTAATCTGTTCAAATTGTATTTATTTGTTGGTATATAAATGAAGATAGATGATGGCTGACATTATAGAATATTTCTAAAAATAAAGTTAGGTGAGTGAGTTTTATATATGAAAATAAATTCATATTAAATCTATAAGATAAAATTATCACAGATGAATGAAGAAATTACATTTTCAATCATCATCACCACACCTTAATCAATGTTTGTTCTGTATATTTATTCATTTCTTTATTCTGTTTGCTGAGATAAGCATAATAAGTCTCTTACATATTGTACTTTGATGAAGACTATTTTTATACTGTTTTTTATTTTAAAATCGTATGTATTAAACTTTGACCAAAGAATCTTTATTAAATTTTATGAAACTCAAAATTAAGTGATCCAAAGTACATAATATGTTGCCTGACGCTTTGACGAGTCTATTTTGAGTAAAAAAAAAAATGATTATAAGTGGCACAAGTTCTTCTCAGAATGCCGAGAAGATAATGCCAGACATGATTGTTGAATATTCTCATAAGAACATAAGTTAATTTTTTATATAAATAGTTCCCAAAAAGAAAGATCCTAATTTTGTAAAAAGACCTAGAGAGCTCGATTAGAGACATGGTCCAACCATATATTCACATTCAAACATTTCTTTATTTTATTGTAATTTAGATTAAAGATTTGTCATTTAAATAAACGTTTTCCAAAAAAAAAAAAAAAAAAAGCCAGACTCATGTCTCCTCAACAACCTATGAAAACTTTGAAGCAGTGAAGAAAATTTGTTATGGAGAATGTTCGCATCTTTATTAGAGAAGTTGCTGAGGATGACGACATATCGTTAGGCTCATGCCAAACAATATTTTTGGGATATTTTAGGCATGAAAGTTGAATTAAATTTTTACCAAAAGAACCACCAAATGAACATCAGTCAGGATCTGTTGAATGACATTAACGATGATACAGATTTGCTCAAAGGGGTAATAACTGGTGACAAAACATATATAAAAATTTAATACAGATTCTTTGATCCTTTTTTTCCAATAGCATAAAATCGAAAAGAACAACAAAACACTAACTAACTTTTATAAAATAAAATTACTAAAAAATAAAATATGACTGATAATGTCAACATAAATTGAGGTACCAACATAATAATAATAAAAAAAAATTGAATGCACGAGAAAAATAAAAGTCACCTTTCTAATTGAACAGACCTCGTATATTAAGCATATTTTAAAAATAAAAAAAATAAAAAATATAAAGATCAATTGATCAATCAATCTAATATTGTAGGTTTTTTTTTTTGTTTTATTTTATTAAAACGTCAAAGCAACCACGAGGTTTTTAAACGTTTGTGAATCAAGATTTGGAATAATCACTTGTACTTAGAAGAAAGTATATGAGGTATTCACAGACTCCTTTTAGGTAGTTTTAACCGTAGCATAGTTCTGTTATGAATGAGGGATCTTCTAGTGGTGGGGGTTTTGAAGCAGTCTATCTTTATGATGTATGACTGCTGCTAAATAAGTTGATTTGCTCAAGTATCGATGGCATTCTTATGTCGCAATGCATGGTAGAATTTTTGGTGCACCAGTTATGCATCGCAGGAATTTGTTTTGCCTTGCTTGTATTTTCCTGATATTATAAGGAGCAGTCGTCCTCCAGATTTGGATGTCATATAGCCAAAAGGGTACCACTACTTGTCTGTATATAAGCATTTTGTTTCTGATCCGAAGTGACATTTATCACATGGGCGCGCCAAGTTACACGCTCGTCCAGGATCAGACTGAGGTATCGAACTTGGTCTACCTGAGATATGATGAGGATGCCATGCCATTGCTCAAACACTTGGCTCAGGCATCAAATCGATGTAGATACCGTTGGGTTAGTTCTGCCTACTTAACTGGAGATGATGAATTCCCAAAAATGACAATGTCATCTGTATAGGTAGCGACTAGATTATTGTTATTATCCAGAATTGGCATATCTGCATGGTACAGTGAGTAATGGACTAGAGAGGACACTTTCTTGAGGCAGCATTGAAAAATTTTAGAAAATTCTAATTGAAATTTGTAGAAAAATTTATTATATTTATATTTTTTAAATATTTAAGTAAAAATAAGAAAGACAGAGGGTGTAATATAAACGGGAAAGTTCTTGCTGATTTACATTTTGGTTAAGATTTATTAGAGACTAGAAAATGCATGTTCAAGTTCTATGGGTTTTGTGGGATGATGTGAGCCAAACTCTTAGTATTGAGTAGAGATCAGAAGATGCTTGATTCAGCAATATGCTACCTTGATAAAGGAACAATTAAAATCTGAGACTTATTAGAGACAAGAATGTCCTAGTAAAATGAATACATTTAGTTAAGACCAACAACATCTTTCTGTGGCTCTATTGACTAAACTGAATACTAGTTTTTTTATTTATTTTATTTATTTAAATTAATTATAATACACTTAAAAAAAAAAAATAATACTATGCTCTGAGGTTCAGAGTCTGAACAGAACTAAGAAATACTACTATTTAGTAGAGTCCACATGTTTGGAAAAACAAATAAAATACTTCATATAATTTTAGTTGAAATTTCTTCAAATTTAGTATCCTGAATCCTTTAGAATAAATTCTTCTAATCTCTAGTATCCCATTAAAATTTTAATGAAGCTCTTTTTATATAAAATATTTATTATACAATATACTATATTGCAATATTATAATAGAAGTATAGAAGGATTTTATAATGAACGCACTAACTAAAAGAAAAAATATAATAATAATTTCAAACTTCAAAACATCAAAAATGCATAATTCAATCTCTTTTCCCAAAAACTCATAATATTTAGTATAATAGATAAAAAATAAAGGAAAGGAATGATGATGATGAGAAAACTTCCCAAAGCAATAGGAGAGCAAAGTAAAATCACCCAATAAAAACGCATACACATCCAAACACACACACACACACACACACACATACACAAAAAGGACGAAAAACTATTTTGATTTTTTAGAATAAAAAAAAAAAAAAAGTAATAATAAAAATAAAAGGAAAAGAAAATAAAGGAAAAAGGAGAAAAACTTAAAATGAAGGCACCCGATTGGCTTTGCTTATACACAAAATGTGCATATAAAGTGCAGTTTTTAGCATTTGCTGCATACAACGAACGCCAACCGAATGCAGTTTTCCAACTCACACAAATGCATAACACACATACACACATATATAGTATACAGGCACACAAACACATAAGTGAATTTCTCTAAAAAACCAAAATGTGCAAAAACAGAAAAAGAAATGATAAAAACAAAAAAATACACTAACAAAAATGAAAAACAAAAAGTATTACCCGCTTCTGCTGCTGCTGTTGCTGCTATTGCTTCTGCTGAGTTTGTAGTACATGCATATGTAGTGAAAAAAAGGTAGTAGAAAAATGCACTTTTTTTCTGGGTGTGGCAGACAAGTGTAGCAACAACAACAACAACAACAACAATAACAACTACAAGAATTTGCATTAGGAAGAAGAAGGAAGAAGGAGTCCTTTGACAACAACCAGAAATAGTCAGTCAGTCAAAAGTATATAGTAAAGAGACGAAAAATGCATTTTTATTTGCATTTATTTCCGCAGTCGCTGCAGTTTATCGTTGCAGTTTTATACACTTCCGGCGGCGGGGTTTAGGCGACAACGACTTAAGCGCATTTTTAGTTATAGGAAAAAGGGAGAATATAAAATAGGATATGACACAAGTATGTGAATGTATGTACATATGTATGTGTATGTGGGTGTAAGATATGCATGTATGAGTCCTTTTACCCCTACATTTATATGTGTGTACTATATATATAGGTAGCATCAGTTAGTATCCCTATTCGATATCCTAAAAAAGTATACAAAATTCTTCAACAACAACAACAACAACAACAAAAACTGAACAGAAGCTACCAGCTACAACTACAAATCACATGTGCACACACATAGATATATTTATTCATACACATAGATACATAGAAAGAGAGAAGAATGCACACAAAAAAAAAAAAAAAAAAAAGGAAAAGGACACTACTAGTAATGGCTGGCAGCCAGGACGATACAAGCAAACGTTGCGCACACGCCCATGATGTTTCAAATACTCGTTCACTTATACACAGATGTCTTTCTATATAAAAACCGTTTACTCAGCTCTTCTCTGTGTGTATGCGTGTGAGAGTCCTTTGAATTTATGTATGTATTTGTGTGTAGAAAAAAGGAATAAAAAAACGAGATGCAAAACACTAAAAACTAAGGCGTCAGAAAGAGAAACAGCATTAGAAGCAGCAACATTTTTCTGTTGTATACAACAAAAAGCAGAGCAATGAGAGCTAGAGAACGAAAGAGAGAGAGCGACTATGATAAGAGAGAGAGAGAGAGAGAAAGAAGGATAAGGAGAGAGAGAGAGAGCGAGACTAAGAAAGAGGAGAGTAAATATGTGTGGATGTATGATGAAGTCAAAGAATAACGAAGCACAGCATTTGCAGCAGCAACAACAAAGAACGAGAAACGAATTGCTTTGATGGGGGACACCTTTGGACTGTTGCTCCTGCTCCTGATGCTCCTGCAGCTTTTGCTTCTGTTGATGTTAAGCCAAGGAAAGAGGAAGTAGCAGAAAGTAGAAAAAGGAGTTTAGTACTGTGTTACTAGAGAGCAAAAACAACAAGAAAGAGTGGTTGGCATCAACAAATTGAGTGAGAACTGTGAGAGTTTTTAGAAAGGAGATAAAGGAAAAATTATATGTTCAATTACTTTCTTGATTTCTTAAGCTCTTCTCTTTTTCCTTATAAATAAAAATATTGTATTTTCTTTCTCTTTTTGTAGAGAAAAAGAAATATCGCATGCTAATTTTTTTTTTTTTTCTTTTGTATTTTGTCAACTTCCCTTTTAATTTTATTTGAATTTTTGAATTTTATGTATAAACTTTTTTACTCCTCATATTACGTTGACCTTTGTATGTCCTCTTTGCTACTATTATGCTCTCTAAACTATTCTACTGTTTACTCTCTCTATGTCTCTCGCTTTTCATATTGCATAGTTTTTTGTTTTTGTTTTGTCTGATGGCCATAGAAATTTTTAGGCGTTCATATGCAATTTGCTCTACTACATTTCGTACGCTCTCTCTCTCTCTGTCAGGATAATATTTTACATTGGTCGCTCTCTTTTTTGTTTTTGTTTTTCTCTGTTCCTGTTGTAATTTTCTTCTTTGCTTTCTTCTTTTGTTTTTGTATACTAAGCGCGCTCGCACTCTCAATGTGCGTATTTCCTTGCGTCCTTTATATCCTTTAGAGTTTTTTTTTTAGTACCTTTTTCTATGTACTCCAATGCTGGGTTTATGTATTTATTTGGATGCGTTTGCATGTTCGTTGTGTGTATGTCCTTTCGTTTCAATTCGTTTGCAATCTTCGTTTTTCTGGTTTGATGTCGGGCGTCTTAAGCAACTCCTGCGACTCCCAACCAACAACAAATAGAAATGCATATGAAGTGCAAGTAAACGATCATTTTGCTTTGGCTGCCATTTCCTTCTTTTTTCTCTTGTTGTATCCTTATTGTTGGTGGTCATTTAAAATCCTTGTATATATGTGTGTGCGAGTTGTTGTTATTACTGTTGTTGTTGGCCTGTGCACATGTGCGTGCATTATTTTTTATCGTTATCCTTTTACGTGTAATTTTATTTGCATTTAATACTTGTTTGATAAGAAGTTACCGATTTTATAAAATAAATTTTTGTTTTTTTTTGTTTTGTTTTAATATTTTATAATGGGATTAATGGGAATTATCATTATGAATTTTATCATGAAATTTTGCAATCGCTTTACAATTCCAAATAATTTAAAAAAGAGAAATTCTTGAATTAATTAATGAGATTTATTTATTTAATGAGAAAGGGAGGTTTTTTGAAAGTCTAAATGGAAGCACTGAAAGCATTTTTATTATAAGTAAATTATGATTTACTAGAAAGTTTTGTAAACTTCCAAGAAATTATTTCATTTTGTATGCCAACAAGTGAAGACTGCCTACAGAAATGATCCAGTGAAGTGTAGTCTTAAAGGTTATAAGATATATGTTGATAATAATTATTCTTAAGACTTCATCAGCTAATCTATACATACATATTATAAAACAAAGTCCCTTTGCGGTGTCTGTCTGTCTGTAAGCGATAAACTCAAAACCTACCAAAACGATTTTCTTACAGTTTTCACAAATGTACAGAGTTATTTATTAGGAAAAAAAAGTGAGCTATGTAAGTGATAAAGCTAGGTTAGGTTAGGTTAGGTAGCTGCATCACTGAACGAGTGATGCCATTTAGACCACAAGATGGGTCCGTTGTGAGCCACAAGCCCCACCGGCTTGGCTACCTCCCAACCGAATTGAACCATTCGGAGCTTTTAATGAAGCGAACGAGGTTATTTATGCCTAGTTGATATAGGTTATCTATACTTGTTAGGAAGGGGGAACCCAAGAAACGTATCCTCCTTCTGGCCAGAGCTGGACATGAGCAGAAGAGGTGCTGGATTGTCTCCAGTTCCTCTTCATTTCTGCAGCTGCGACAGAAATTATGCATTAAGACTCCCAGTCTAGTTGCATGATTACCTATTAGACAGTGTCCTGTTAGGGTGCCTATCAGGATTCCTAATTGAGCTCTATCTAGCTTAATACAAGACAAGGATAGACGCTGATTTAGCTTTGGCCATGTTTGCCTGGATATTTCGCATCTAAGATTTGTGAAATTTATTAGTGTTTCCCTGGCGATAAGTTTACACGTCGCAATTGGGACACCAATGCTCTCCATGCCCCTACTGACATGTGGCAGGTTGGTACCCTCTCTTGCGAGTAAGTGATAAAGCTAGAAATATTTTAAAATCTATCAAGTCGCCTTTCACAAACATCTTATTAATTGAACCAGTCAGTATCCATCAGTTTTTTGGGACGGAGAGGCAGGACAATTTCTATCTACAATAAATGCTTGCAAATTAAATAGCTAGAAATAAAAAGAAATGACTCTCTCTGAACTACGGTTGAACCTTTGATGGATGCATTGCAAGCCAATGCTTAACCCAATGAACCAACCATTGAAAGCAACTAATGTTTTCAAGTAATACAAAGAATGTTTGGAATATTAGCACATTTATTACAAAAAGATATTTAAAATTCTGTATATGCTACTCACAGTAAAGCTTCTTATTTTTCAGCAATTCGATTTTGAATCCAATGAGTGGCTTTTATGTGATGCGTGCACAATAAAAACAAACAAACAGACTAACAAAGTCTGTGATTTTATTATATGTATAGATAGAATTTGCTAAAGGCTATTAAAGTCTCCATCAAAGCTTCATGGTTACTTAATATCGAATGGATACTCTAAATACTAATCATTCATTTGAGTAATTTGAAACAATTCTTGGTGTTTAGGTGCTACTTTTTCCAATAATTGCAAAATTGTAGTTTAATCAAATTCCGATTAGATCAAAATAAAAAACCTTACTTTAGAGTGTGACATTTTGAAAACTAATAATGTGAAACTACAATACATGAATGTCGTTTATTGCATTGTATGCGTTTCACATCTACATCGCCAATACCTGAAATATTAAACAAGTTTCAACTTTGATGGCTAAGAACTGTTTTGTGAACCGAAAAAATCTGTTCTGTGAAAGGAAAACTGTTTTGATGCATGGCAATCAGTATTTAAATGTTTTAGTGAATGGCAAATAAATATTTCTGTTTACTTACCAAAAATTCAAGAGTCCTTTATATAGTGTAACGCGTCAAATTCATCTATCACAACAAACTCGTTGAGAGCTGACGTTGTTTATGTAGTTTGGCCTATAGGTATTTTGAAATAGAAACTGAAGTTCCCTTTGGTGCAACTGGAAGTTTATTTAATTCCTTTTTAAAGTCAACAAAAGATTTCTAAACCGTTTCAATATTAGAACTGCTTCATCACATCATTATCGACACTTTGGTTATGTGATTAACACTGTTCACTGGTTTGATTTTGGAAAGTGATTGAAGAGATCGTCATATTTTATTCAATATCCGAAAAACAATAATAAATTATACACCTATAACCTTCCTGATGAATCACCCTGTAAATTGGTAAAAACTGTATGAAAATCCATTCGCTAGTTCTTGAGATTATCGCATTCAGACAGACGGACTTAGTTTTATAATATGATAATATATTTCTATTGTCATAATACGCTAAGCAGATCATGAAGACGTGTTTTTTTTTGTTTTATATTCTAACAAGAATGCATTTTGGCTTTTATTCCCTTGGTGTGTTTGTGTTAATATTCTCAAAATCCTTGCACAAAGTATATTTGGCGTTTAATCAATCAAAGGCCTCAACTACGATCAAATAACAACGACGTACAGAATTACAAAGCGGCAATAAAAGAGAATGAAAAACTCTAAGCAACAAAAATAAAAATAGAGCCTCACGAAAACTACACGGAAAGATAACAAAGAAACGCATTTGGTAGATTGAAATCGTGGGCACAGTGTGGATTTTTTATTTTCGATAGAGAAAATTTGGTTGTCGAAAAAAAAGAGAAGGGGAAAAACGTGTCAAAAGCAACAAACAAAAATAGTAGTAAAAAAAGAAAATATTACAATAAAAAAAGGACGTCGCAAAATGCAAAGCGCAGCAGTGGTAGAGTAACATTTGCAGCAACAAACTTAACAAGAACATTTTCAATAGAGCGGAACATGCCAAAAAACAACAAACAAAATGCTTGTCAATTTTTTTGAGGTCCAAAAAAAAAAAAAAAAAAATATGGAAAGCATTTCCAAATCCTGCCAAAGGATGCACTAACGAACTTTTTAAGTTTTAAGTTTTTTTTTTTTTGAGTTTTTTCATGTTTTTGAAATATTTTTTATAGCTTTTGGTCTATGCTGCACTCTAACTGACCATTGCGAATAAAAGGACAAAATATGGACAGCAGGCAGGAAAGCAAGCAAAAAATCAGTATATGGGTATTGCATACTTTTAAGCAAATGCACTTTTTCATGGAACTAATAAAAGAAAAAGTATCGGAACTTGGTGGAGGTGAAATCTTTTAATTGGAAAAGTGTTCATAACTTTTATAACCTTTCAGTCTTTTAGATTTAAGGCATCAGTAGGAGAAGTTCTTAAGATTCCATAAAGAATGGAAGATATTTTCAAAAAAATGATAATGATTGATTAATAAATTTGAGTTAGATTTAGTGTTCCATATCTTGTATGGAGTCCCCTGAAAAATATTAAGCTTTCCGTTATCATATGTTTCAATATTTTATATACAATATATTAATCTTGAATGACAACAATGACCTGTGATGTGTTCAGTTAAGATCCGAAGACTATTTCTGTGTAGAAACATATTGCCGGCCTTTGACCTTCGTTGTTACTATAGAAGCTTGCAAGTATACTTGTATTTTCACATATCTTTCTGCTTTATTAATTATTTACAAATACTTTGAATTAGTAAATAATTTATGCTCTTTCATTAATTTCATGTTCTTCATGCCCTTGAAACCCCTCGTGTACTTGGTTGTTTTGAAGAGAAGAGTCAAAGATTCATCTAACATTAAGCTAAAGTTGCACATTTGACGTAATACTAGGGCTGCTACTTAAGTTTTGAGACAGACAAATAATAACAAATATGTATCATCGAAAATGACTTTATTGGTTTTCAAAATATTCTCCATGAAGATCACAATACACTTTTGCATACGATTGAACCAATTTTCGAAGCACTTTTTCCACTCGGAATGAGGTATCTCCAAAACATGTGTTTTGAACGCATCAACCGCTTCTTCAGGCGTCGGAAAACGTTGACCTCGCAATCTGTTTTTGGTGTGCGGGAATAAAAAGAAGTCATTGGGTGCCAAATCTGGACTATAGGGCGGATGACCCATCAATTCGACGTTTTGAGTATTTAAAAAGTGACTTGTTTGAGCCAATGTGTGAGAGCTCGCATTGTCGTGGTGGAGAATGATTCGTCTTCTGCGGTTGTTTTTTCTTATTTCTTCGAACACTTCTGGTAAACAAATGGTGGTGTACCATTCAGAATTAACAGCTCTACGTTTCTCTTGATTGGCACACTCTTGTTGAGTTAATCCACGTCGAAAATCATTGCACGAAAATGTTCTTTTTTTTAGCCGAAACGAATTTTTCAAGTCACTGTAAACAATATAAATAGCACTCGTATGACAAAACGTTCTGAGTACATTTATCATTAAAATGACAAGCTTTACGATACCAGTGACAGATTTGACATATCAACATTGGTGTTGCCATATCTCAAGACTTAAGTAGCAACCCTCGTAGTAGTCAATAGATTTATGCCCGATTGTCGTATTTTTGACGAGAAAAAAATACCGATTTTATCCCCGGTTTACGCGAATGACAGTCAAATTTGGCAACGTCAATCGAAATTTCGATTGATCCAGTTAAAAAAAAAACAAACCGTAAACCAATAATCCAAGAAGCAATCCATTTACACGATTGGCTCTTTTTTATGGCAATTCGATTGCATAATTGAATGAAAATATTTCTTATGCAAAACTTTCGAAACGAAAACACCAAAACAATGTGTGAAATAGATTTGCCAACTTAGGGGTATTTTCAAAAGTTGGCAAGTCTGATATTGACGCTAATGAGCTGTCGATGGACGCTTGTTTAAACAAGGGTCATTTACGCGATTGACATAAATGTGTAAAATTTTATTGACATAAACTGGCGACAATCTGTGTATCAACCAGATTAAAGTATATTGATGAACCAAACAGACGATTGAACACCAAAAAAACGTAAATATTGACGCAAAGCAGTCAATCGTGTAACCTTAGCTTTAAGGAGGAGATTATAAAGGATGAATATATTTTACTTATAATTTTATTGAAAATATTTATATGAAGACAACATTAAATTTATTAAATTCTATAGAATTTCTAATTTTAAACGATTAATTAAATTTAATTAAAAATCATGTAATTAAAATATTGTCCATAGCAGAGAATTTTTTATCTTTTGTTTGGAAAAAATATAATTAATTTTTATCAAAATTATTAACACCTTTTTTTGTTGTTCTTGTTGTTATTCAATCAAAGTCAACTGAACAAACATAATAATAGCAACAATGTCAGCAACATCACATCATTAGATAGACCACATCCAAAGGACATTGATATATAATACATTTATGTCTAACTAATGATTAAATGGCATTGATTATACGAGTATACAAAACCAAACAATACACAAGTATATATTGTATTTTGATGAATAGAATTCAAAAGGCATAAAAAAAAAAAAAAAATGCATAAAACCAAATGTGTGATTAGAAGAGAGCTAAAAGACAGACAGACAGACTGCTAGACTGATAGTCAGTCAGGAAAAAAGTGCATTGCACTAGGCCCTTCAAAGATACATACTCTTGCATAGAGAGAAGCTTCACATGCAATCAACTGCATTTCAAAAAGTATATACATACATGACTCTGGTTGCATCAAATATTGTATATAACCATGTACATAGATATATCAAAGTATATACAAAGTCATATTAAGCTGTGGGATGTTAGTAGCGTTGGAGAACCTAGAACTTTCATTAAAGAATGCAACAATGAATGATGATGATGATGATGATGTGAGAGGTGGTGATGGTTGAGTAGGGAAAATGAAATGCATTTGAAATTTTTTGCATGAACGAACAATAAAACCAAAAAGCAAACATTGCCCTCTATTGGCCAACAATGCAAATAGGAAACGACCAAAAAACAACATAAACCCACTGTCAGGATATGGAAACACATCCATACACATGCACATTCTAAAACAACAGATAAATTGGGAAAAACAAAAAAAAAAAAAGAAAAGACACAAAAAGAAAAAATCACTTAAAGAGCAGCAGAATTGCATTTGCTCATCACCCACATGATGCTGGGCAGCAAAAATATTTGGAAATTTTTGAAATTTAGGCTTAGCAAAGCATTTAAAATTGGTTGCATTTTAAGTTTGAGGACAACACTAACCTCCACCACCTTCTCTACAAATCAGACAAACCAGTCTTGGTTTAGACACAACTCAACTCAACTCAACTGAACTGAACTCGACTTGATTCGACTCGACAGAATCGAACCGAACCGAACTGAACTGAACAGAATTGAACAGGAAAGAAAAGGAAAGGAAAGAACAACATGAAACAATGGATGAACGTGTACAACTATGACGTGCATAAATTGCATATCAAAGGTGCATCAGAGACACCAACAACAGCAGTGACAATAATATTGTCTGCAACAAGAACAACAGCAGGAACAGCAATAACAAGGAGAGCAACAACAGTACAGCAGCAACAAGAGTAGTAAAGAAGGAGCAACAGAAGCAGCAGGAGCAGAAACAGTTGCAGGATGCATTGAATGCAATCTACTATGGATTTATGCATCATGCAAAATAACAAGTTATCTATGGGTCTATCTATCTATCTATCTATCTACGAGTAGAATGTATGTTCTCGCTGCTTATGATGCTGACGATGATGATGATGATGTTGGATGCTGTTGGTTGTTGAATGCAAGATACACGATGCATATCCCTAAAAAGCCATTTTACCCCAAAAATATATTGTGCTTTGCTTTTGTTTTTAGACAGTTTTGGGTTTTTTTCTTTTTTTTTCATTTTTCATTTTCATTTTTCTATGTTTTGGGAATGAAAAATGATGCACTTTTGTTGCTGCATCAGCACCAGATGCACTTGTTATTATTGTTGTTGGTGTTATTGCTTTGTCTTTTGTTCTTGTTCTTGTTGTTGTTGTTGTTGTTACTATTGTTGTTGAATGCAGTTTTTTGTTGTTTGAAAATTTTCAATTTTCCATGCTGAGTAAGCAAAAATGTTTAATAACAAGCTAAACAACAAACACATGTGCACAAATAGTGAATACATACAATTACAAAGATACATATGTGTTAATATTGTGTATGCAATCTGTGTATCTATGTGTATGTGTATCTGTATGTGTGTGGAAAATTGGAAAAATTCTATGGTGAACAATGATACTGTCGATATACTCATAGTTATATGTACTTTGTTTGCCTTTGTTTGAATGGCAAATTTTTAATGAAAATCAATACATAAATTTTCACCATACTCGTATTTTTAGATTGTTTCGCTTTTTCTCTTTAATCATTTTACTCGTACATATTCAATGTGATTATTATTTTATTATTTCTTCAGAATATTGTTCTTGTTGTTGTTATTGTTATTATTATGATTATTATTGCATTCATTATGATGTTCTTTAGTTGGTTTTATGGTTCAATATTTTTGTTGTCATCTTTTGAAAATCCATACATTATTATTTATATTGTTTAATTATAAGTAACAATAAATATACTCGTACATATCTATGAGTGAGTATCTTTCGTTGTTGTTTGGTCTTTAATTTTTTTATTTTATAAATGAAATTTTATGAATGAAACATTTTGAAATCAAAATTTATTGATTGGTGAAACAATTAAAAATGAAAATTATTCAAATTATAATACTAACTAAAAAAAGGCTAAGAGAAGTTACTGTAAATTATAAAGTTAATAGAATTTTGGGGGTTAGAATCTCAATTTATATATGGCTCTCATCACGGCATCACGGGTTTATTAGTTAATCATCATCATCATTTCCTGTATCTCCCACTGGAGCATAGGGCCTCAATAAAGCATTTCCATCTGATCCTGTTTTTTGCTAGCATCTTTAATTCGTTCCACGATTTTTCGCATTCGTAGATTTCTTTTTGTAAGGATCTCCTCCACGTGGTCTTAGGGTGACCCCTCTTACATGCTTCCTTGGGGGTTCCAGTCAAAAGCTTGTCGGCAAACTTCTGTGGCATCTTTTCTCAATGTGTGGCCTATCCATCTCCATTTTCATAGTTTCATACAGTTGGCCATAGGTTCCAATTTGCATTTTTTATATAGGTCGTCATTGCTGATGATTTTTTGTTAGTTAATTCCAAGTAATTTTGGTCTGCTGAATACAAAAATAATAAAATTTTTGTTGAAATAACTTTGATTTCATTATTTGGAAAAAAAACAAAACAAAAAAAAACAATAAGAGTTAAGAAAAATGTTTTGAGTGGGAATTTCTATGGTGTTTTTGGTCCAAACAATCTCTTTTCAAGTTCCAGGCAGTAGTCTGCCATTATATGGCGATCCCAATCGATGCTTGATATCTTTCCTCCATTATCTTCTTGTCCTGGTGGAACTGTTCCCCTTTTAATTATCTGTGTTATAAATCCAAGTTTTATTTATTTAAACAATCAGTTTTAAACTGAAGTTTGAAGTGAATTTTACGGCTTAGTTTTTCCATAAGGAGATTATTGAGCATATTAAGATTATCTAGTATATTTGAAGCTTTTAGAGTAAAACTTATAAATAACAAATAAAATAAAAGTTAGATCGGGTGCGTGTCCATGACGATAGCAAAAGTATCTATATTCCCATTAGCAAAGATTATTAGGTCGCTGAGGTATCAAAAATAACAATAACTACAAGGTATCGAAGATAATCAAGGATGACGTGTTGGAGAGTTTCTAAAGTAATAAACACAAGTTTAATATGTAGTAGCGAAAGAAGGAATTTTTCTCGACTGATCAACGGTTCATAATTGATATAAACTTTTCCTACAGTCATATTCATTTCGACTAAAAATAATTTATAACCTAAATACTTCAATCATATGTACTCATATCTTAATTGACTCCATAAACTTATGCCGTAGAACAAAAATTGTTTGTTGCCTATGAGGCCATCCACATATTACGTCACACGTTATGGGTGGGGGTGGAGGGAGAAGGTCATCGAAGTGTGTCCACCTGTGATAGGGAGGGGGTGTCACTAGCTTTGTGACGTCATAACGCAAATCTTTAAAAGAAAAATGATTGCAAACTCTATCTTTAGGCATTGTGATCTATATAGAGCCCTAATAAAAACCCTTAGAGACAAACATTTAAAGATAAGAGAAGTTACTGTAAAATATGGGACATCACAACAAGGGGATCACACAAATGTGAGATTCTGTGACGGTGGGGTGGGAGTTAAGAAAACATAAAATTTGTGTGACGTAATGTGTGGATGACCGCTATGTAATAGAAGACAAACTAGGCAGGGTTACATCAAGTACCAGCAACTTACCATCAAGTGTAGGATAATGTCTTGGCTTCTTGGATATATGCTGTTCATGACTAGGAATCCTTTCACATGTGGCTGGTCTTTTCATGGAAATTTTCATTGCATGGAAAACTTTCAACTGATCAAATGAGTACGAAAGTGATCCAAATGATTTCAATATTATTAAAAGTCATCACATGAAGTGATTAAAAAACAAAGTTCTACATCTGTTTGACTGTCTGTACATGATGTACTCAAAAACTAAGGAACGGATTTTCATACGGTTTTCACCATTGGACGCAGTGATTCATGAGAAAGGTTTATAAAAGAATATTCGGAAAATAATACCGAAACATTTTTAAAATGTGAGGTGAGTGAATTGGATATAAAATTTAGAGACATATTGATATTAATATCAATTAAAAATCATCGCATCAAGCCAAGCAAACAGTATCCTCAAATTTTTTTGGGAAGATGAAAAAGGACAACTTCTGCTCAGGTATCTAGTTATACGCATATAAAAAAATTGTTATTTTAAGGATCAGAAATGTACAACTATTAGACACAAAAACTTAAAACATCATCATCACTCTATGGGACAAAAGAATTACATAATAGGCCACGAATTTCCATCTCTATTATGCTGAAACACATAATGAATCCCTGAAGTCTTTTTTATACTTTCTTTTACTTCAATTTTAATCTTCAATCTTCACGGTTTAAGCATCCAAAAAAAGAAGAAAATAAAATAAAGGGATATAATTGATATTGCATATGCATCCATGTACATGTGCTTGCAATTCACTTCCTTGTAGCTGCTTCATCATGCATACTACTGTTCAATACCAAAACTCATTTTTTTACTCACACTATACACCGCAACAAAACAAACAAAACAAACTAAAAGAAAATGCACATGCAACATGACAACACATAAAACGTAGGGTAACCATAACTACTCGATCCCCTTTTCTTTACCTTTCCACATAAAACAAGCAACCCATCCAAATCCAAACAAACCAAACCCAACTCAACTCAACTCAACCCAAGCAACCTAAGGCAAGCAAGTGCAATTGCAATGCACTTTTAGTATACCGAAAGCAACTACAAAAGCAAGAATAATAATAAAAACTGCACTCAGACTCAGAAGGCTAAAACTTCCCCATATGGTAGCAGAGTATGCCACCTTCAACACTTCCGTTCTATAAAGAACAATGGAGGAGGTACATAACAAAAAATGAATACAAAATAAATACCAAAACAAAACAAAATCAAGTGCCGAGAAATAAAATTTCATGCAAAGCAACACATAACAGCAACAATAATAACAACAACAACAACAACAACAACAACAGCAACAAAACAAATGCAACAAGAAGAATAAAACTGTAAAAGAAAAAGAAAAAATAAAGGAAAATGTGCAAGTGAATTCCTATTTTTTTATGATGATGCTACACTAGTCCTGTGACGACTTCTGTTGCTGTGCGCCAAAAAGTATGCAACAAAGAACTGCTGCTGCAACTTTTTGTAGCAAAACAAAAAATGAAAATGCAGCAGCAACAGAGAGAAGGAGTGAAGAAGTGAAGGAGGGAGAAGTGGAGAGTGAGTATGTGATGTGTGACTGTGAGTGTGGCAGGACATAGGAAAAGCCTATTTCAAAAAATTGAAAATGAATGCAAAAATTCATTCATTTAGGGTGTGCGGGTGGTTTGAGTGTCTTCACTTGAGTAACACAGGCAAAAAAGAAATCAACAAAACAAAAAATAGAATGTTATCTGCATGCATCAGAAAGCCGCCGAGGCGAATGTCTTTTTGCATTGCACCAACACATAGATACTCACATACACAGTTATATATGTTTGTATGTATATAGTACAGTAGCAGTATAAGCACAAACAGGCAAACATTTTTTTTTTGTTAGTGTCAAGTTTGGGCCAAACGACAGAGCAATTCTTCAGAAATGAAATGTCGTCCTGGCAATGCATTTCGAAAGCAGAATATTCGAACTAGAGAGAGACTGACTTCACAATGGTGTGAAGTTGATGTCATGAGTGGCCGTCGCTGCCACCATGGCAGATTATGAGTGTGGGTAACGACAGTTGCAGGCCTCAATTCAATAGAATAAGTAGGAGTAGGTAGATAGAAGATTTAACTCGGCTCAGCTATAAAGGAGACAATGATGACGATGGAGATGGTGACGGTGACGATGACGACGATATGTTGTTGAGAAGGACATAAGAATGCAGCATTGGGCTATGCAAGCATTCAGTCAGTCTCACTATGTTTTTAGAGGGTGTGTGTGTGTTCTTCATTCAATTCCATCTCAGGAGTGTGTGCAAACCAAAACCAAAACCAAAAACAAAACCCATACCATAAAAAAGAAAACCGAGAATTATATTTTTGGGTATATTGCAAAAGTTTTGTTGCCGTCAACTCCTCTTAGTTGCTTTGACTGGTTTGACTGGCTCCTTGCAACCAACAAATGCAATCAGGGATGTTAGCATCCTTTCTTTCTATCCTTTCTTTTTTTCTTTATCATGTTTATAGGCGTGCGTTTGTATTATGTTTTATGTGGTGGGTGGAAGTGTATCTCTGTGTGTGTGTGGGTGTAACTTTCTTTATGTTTTTGAATGAGTGATTGTATTTTGTTTGCATTTGTAGAAGTGCAATGTTCTCTCTATGTGTATGTTGTGTGTGTGTGTGTGTGTGAGAGAGAGGATTGAAGTGTTCGTGAAGTAATTACACATAAAGAAATTTGATTAAACAAGATATGAATGGGAAATTCTTGAAGGATTGACACATCGACAATATTGATTGAGTTAAATTGATAAAATTTGAAAGAATATTATTGGTTTTGATTCTTCTTGATTCAGAAAATGTCAATTATCCTTTATTATTGTAAAGTGAAACATGAAAATGGTTTATTTGCATCAAACGATTTGCCATTAAAGAAGTTAAATTGATAATCATGGAATAAGGGAATTTATTTAATATTTTTTTTAAGACAATTGAATAGAATTCAATCAGAAGAATGCAATCAATATTCCTAAAATTTAAACTGTAGAGATTAATAAAATAAATTATTAAAATTTCTTTAGTATGATTCCCGGAAAATGGGAATCATTTCTTAATCCATATATTTAGTATATAAGTAGACCTTTGTATGTGTGTCTATTCTATAGGGACTCCGAAACAGCTGAACCGATTTTAATGAAATTTTTGGGAAAACTCTAGCATAGTCTGGAGAGTGTTTCAGTAAAGTTTGGTGCAGATCAAACCCAAAAAGTTTCATAATTTTACAAAATCAAAGCAGTGAACTGTATAAACTACGTGACCAAATGTTAACCATAAGACCAAAGTCAACTACATGACCAAGTATTTGATCATTTACGACTTTTTTTGGGTTAATCTGGACTGTCTTCTTTCTTTTTTTTGTTGCGCGACAAAATATTTTTAAGAGATGCATTTATTTTTGTTATGGAGCGAGTGACTCTATATATTTTTGAAACCTTATGTTCAATCCAAATTAAATGAAACTTCGCAGTGTAAATTTTACTTTATTCATGCAACAAAGCAAAGCAAAGCAACAAAGCAAAATTCTGCAGCACAAAAATAGAAAATACAAAATATATTTGCATATACGGCAAGGATGAATATGACGACGGCGACGACTGCAATGTTGCAGGCAATGATCAGTGGGGGGCTATGATGATGATGATGGAGGCAGTGGCAGGCAATCCGCCAAGAGGATGCGAATATAAGCACCAAAGCCAAAGCCAAAACCAAAGCAATGTTTCGACAGTTCTACAGCCAACACAGGATATAAGAATACACACACAAACGCTGCAATGGGTAATGGTAATGGTGATGGTGACGGTGACGATGATGACTATAACTGAGCTGAGCTGTGCTGAACTGAACTGGAGGAGGTTTAAGAGTTTGGAGTGGCAGGCACCCAAATGAATGTGAATGTGAAAAACGATGCAACATTTCGAATCAGCAAAAGTGAAATCAAAAACTGCAATTTTTTTCAACGCTTCTTCAAACAGAATGCAAGAAAAAAATTGCAGCAAGTTGAATGCGTCACAAAACAAGAAAAAGAAAGTGAAAAACAAAACAAAAGGATAGGATAGGAAAGGAAAAAGGGGATATTCGCGAAGGCGATGTCGTTTGCTGCAGCATGCAGGAAAAATTCACAAAATAAAACAAGACGACGAAATGCGGCAGACAAATAAAGAAAAATTGCTAAAAAAGCAAAAGGACGAAGATGATCAGAGAACAAATCGAGAAAAAGGTAGAAATTGAAATATTCGTAAAAACGCGAAGGCACAAAACAGCAACTCAGTGGCCATACACATAGTGCAACACACAACACATGCATATTGTTAGGTGCCTTCCTATTCTATGGAACTAGTATGGGATGATGAGTTGTGCTGATGGAGAGTTACGGGATTGGGTGGACTTGGACCATGCAAAGCAAAGCAAATCAACAATGAGCAACAGCAAAAATGCAAGCAATCAAATGCTACAAAAAAAAAGAGGCAAGAAAAGTAATATGCCAAGGGCCGTGTACCAGTTGCAGGGTGAGGCTGGGTGAGGATTCTATGGAGCATGGTGGACCACCACCTTGAAGCAAAGAGGTGTGGCATTGTGCATTTTGTATTTATTGCACATAAGAATACATGAAGGACACCCAGCAGTTGCTGTCAGAGGATGGTGAGCAACCAACAGACGTCAGTTTAAGGCGTCTGCTGTACACGGAACGATAAACAGCAGCAGCAGCACAAGGATATAACAGAAGAATAAGAAGAAAAAGAAAGAATTGTAGGTTGTAGGAGGTAGGAGGTAGGCAAAAAAATACAAGAAAATCGCGGAATTGTAGGCTTTATAAGGATTGTTATAAGGCAGCCGTGCGCATTACCAATCCACCAAGCCAACAGTGAGTGGTAGATACTCTTAAATCCAATGCTCTCCCAATCTCTTCACATTGCTTTGAAGCTTTGAAAGCAAGTAAGGGCACTTTGATGGGCAGTTGGCTTAATACTAAAGTACAATTTTCTTAAAATTTGTTCTAGACGTTGAAAAAATGCACACAAAATAATGCAAAAGAAAACAAAAGTATACAATAGTATTGAAGGTTAGGGCAATACCATCTGCAGTCTTTGGCAAAGGCTCCTTTCCCATCTTCAAGTATTCAGGGGTCTTGAATTGTTGCAGTTGCATGCATAAAGGAAAGATAAACAGAAAGTGAATAAGGTAGACGTGACATTGAGGATGAGGATGAGAATGTGGATGTGATGATGACGTTGAAGAATGGTAGAAAATTTTGACTCATTGCTTATACGATATGTCAGCCGACAACACTGAAGCCTCAAGGGATTTTGCTATACTTTACTTTGGTTTGCTTTACTTTGGTTAGGTTTTGCTTTGCTTGCATGGCAAATATGGAAACAATGCAACAATTCACTTCTTCATTCTACTACTTCCACTTCTCCTTAGTTACTTTACTTTTCTTTTACATTTTTTGAAAGCTTTGAATTACGTTGAGCTGGTGATGCTTCTACTGCAGTCTAGACATTGGATGACGGTAAAGAAGTCTCAAAAACCAAAATAAAAATGAAAGGAAATCATAACTTCTTCTTCTTTTTTTTGAAAGTCTCCTAGACGAATACAAATTAGTATGACTGACAACAATTCACTGAAAGTTTCCGTGGTGGATGATGATGGTGAATGAGAATGGGAGAATATTGGAGTTAGATTATGTACTATGATGAGAATTGAGGATGATGACAAATTTTCTATTTCTATGCCCATTGAAAATTTGCAATTTTTGGATTTGTTGTTTTTTTTGTTTTTTTTTTTTTCATTGTCTCTTGTTTTCAAAGGTGAAGGAGTTAGAGAAATTACGAAAAATTGCTTGTAAAATGCATTTTGATGTAGTTCCCAGCCGTGGGCCGCATATTTTTGCAATTTTTATAGAACTCAACTCAACTCAGCTCATCTCAACTCAATTCAACTGAGTTGAAGTTAGGCAAAAGAAAGGAAAGGAAGAATGAATGAAATTTTGCAGTCATCAGCATATTTTGATACTTTGATAGAGGTTGAGTATGTTGTCTAAAAAAAGATATGGCTAAATGTGAATTCATGTCTCGTATAGAGAAAAGCTTAGAGCTTATGAATAAGCAAGTTTTAGTTCTTAAGAGTCAGAGTTCAGAATATCTCAAAAGCTAAACAAATTACAAGAGGAAAGATAAATAATTTCAGTTGCAAAGAACATTTTAGGGATCTCGAATTGTGAAATGGCAATTTGTTTGGAATTCCAAGAAATTTTACTTATATTTGTTTTATGTTTATTTTTTTTTTTCATTTTTAGTAATTAATCCTAGATAAATGATAATAAATCTATACATAAACTTTATATATAGATAGAACTATTTCTGTATGTCTGTTCCTTATGTACTCCGTAACTCCTGGACCAATTTTGATGAGTTTTTTGGGAAAACTCTAGCTTAGTATGGAGAGTGTTTAAGTATAATTTGGTGTGGATCCGACAAAGAATCCAAAAAAAAACTGAAATTATTTCTAATACTAGGAATATTATGGATTTCCTATATTTATTTATTTATTAATATAGAACTAAGATTATAATTACAAATTATAATTTAGTTATAATTACAAATTATAATTTAGTTATTAACATGAGCAATAGCGTCAAAGGCCTTCAGCTCAGGGAGAGAGTTAGGAAGGATTGGGGGATATTCGAAAAGTACAGGATCAGGTTGAATCGAAACCGCGACTCTAGGATGTCAGCTTGGCGCACTAACCATTGAACCAACGAGCCAGTCAGATTTCCTATATTAAAACGGATGTTTATTGCATTCATTGAAATTTTAATTATATTTGTTTTAGATATTTAACTCTTTCTTATTTTAAGTACGAGTTGAAGGCCCCAGTAGCTAGTGCTCATTAAACTTGTATATTAAGTCTAGAATTATATATTATATATTTAATGTGTTAAAATAAAATAAATATTTTAAGTAACCATATCTTGTATAAATGATGATAACTCTGTATATATCTATATCTATAAATACAATAAAATCGTAGACTGAGAGTGTTTGTGCGCGCATACCGTAAAAGTTACTTATTGAATTAAAAATCGAATCACTGAAAAATAACAAACTTTATTGTGGATAACATATAGCGTTTACATTATCAAAATCGACCTATAGAATCGGTTCAAAATTGGTTGATCAAATTGTGCAAATCGGTCAAGTAGTCTTTGTCAAACATCTATTTTTGAATTGTGAGTGACAATATTCCCATGCAAAGCCCAATTTGTTGAAATTTTCCGGGGAGTAGAAATGCAGTCCGGGACAGCTAGTATATATATAAATGGATCAATGTCTGTATGTCTGTTCCTGATGGACTCCGAAACCGCTTCATGGATTTTGATGAAATTTTCAGGGAAACTCTAGCATAGTCTTGAAAGTGTTTGAGTAAAGTTTAGTGAGAATCAGAACAAAAATTTCCATAATTTTCCAAAATCAAAGAAGTGAACTATGTTAACCACATGACCAAAATTAACTAAATGTGGAAAGTTTCACCATACACATAAAAATAAAATAAAGGAAAAAGGACTTTTAAATTTCACAGGTTTACTAACATGCGTATTTGTGGAGCGTAGGTAACGCGCTGTGCTAAAAAATTCATAAGAAGAGACTTTGAAATCAAAAGAGCTACATATTTCTGGAAATATTAATAAGCAATTAGAAGTTTCCTAAGAATCATTAAGTGATTGTTAATTTTCTTAATTAAGGGATCATATGGGTTCCAAACGGGTATAAAAGACCTTGCAAGAACCAGATTTAGTCTTCTATTTCCTATCAGAAGGCATCTAATGCAAGCCATGATTTGAAGTTCTTATGAAACTTGTTAGATGTTAGATGAATCAAGTGACTATCACAGCCTAAGCACATTTATTCCTAAATAAGGTTTCCTGCGATACTACAGAATAGTAGCTCTAGAATCATTTTAAAAAATCTTTTACTTTAAATGAATATACGAATACTCGTTAATACCATTTTAGAAATGCATAAGAAGACGCTTAAAAAAAAAAATAAAAAATGGAATATGAGTGCTTCTTTTAGAGAAGAGTTTATTCTGCAATATTTTCATCAAAATATAAAATCTCTCATAAACCTCTGAGCTATATTTTCATATTTGATTACTCGTATTTCTCAAGTTGTGAGCGGATGGGAAACTTCAAAACCATAACTACTCCTCCCCAACTGACCTCAACTTAAGCCCGTGTCAATAAAGTTTTTTAGGTTTTAAATCGAAAAACTTTTATTAGTTATTTGAATATGATTTTTGTTATTAAAAAGTTATCGTAATGCACTTTTCGAGTTGAATCCTTTTGTTGCTTCAACATTCAACATTTTTGGTATGTTGCCACAAAAGTTGGACGACGTTGTTTGTTTGTATTACTATGACATTGCATACTTCCCACACTATATATACTTCACTATATATATATGATGCGTGCTTGACCAACTATCAAGCAAGGATTTACTTAAGCTTCTATAACCAAGCAAGCACTTTATGCAGTTGCAAGTTGCAAAACTTATTCAATTATTTTAATTGAAAACTCAATTCTATTTGCAGATTTTCACCAGCTCAGCAAGCAACCAAAAGGTTGATTTTCTCCAACTTCATGGATGCGAATGAAAAATTGAAAAAAGGATATTTATTTGTTGTAAGTATTTGAAGCGTTTAATAGAAATTTACTGAAAATAAAATAAGAAAAAAAACAAAAAAAAAAATAAAGAAAATTGATGCATTTGATTTGCATTAGATATACAGTTGAATGCATTGACGGCGGCGGTGGCTTAAAATAAAATTAGATAAAACAAAATAAGATAAAAACTTTGCACAATTTTTTTCTATCATTTTATTAATTGTTTTTTTTTTTTTTTTTTTGTTTTAAACAAAATTGAAAAAAATAACATGAGTAAACAAAGTCAATAGGCATAGATAAATTTACACAACTCACTGTGGCATCATTAGAAAGGCAGACGGCAGCATCAGAATCCATGAAAAAATGGGCAAATATTTACAAATGCAATTTAGCATGCCACGACTGTACAAATAATTACAAACAGAAAAATAAATGTCCAAAAATATAACACACACACACACACACACACACATGGAAAACTATACTAAAAAATCCTTAAATAAAAAAAGGATCAATTTGCCAACCGGAAGGAAATGAATGGCCAGCAAAGCGTCACTTATGTGTTTTGAAATTGCATAGAAAATAATGAAAAAGTGTTGCAAATTTGCCAAGGCAAATAAAACAAAAAGAGAATATACTATTAAAATATTTTTTCAATTATTTTTTATTTAAATTTTTATTTTTCTTTAATTATAAATTAAAATAAATATTAAATTTTTGTTAAAAGGCTCTAGGCAAAGGTTTTGTATTTTATTGTATATTTTATTCAATTTTATTTTATTCAATTTAATATTTAATTGCTTTACTTTTTGCTTTGTTATTGTTTTCATTTATAGTCATTAATTAACTAATTAATTTATTAATTTTTTAATGTTTCTACTAGAAACAGTTTAATTAAAAAACAATAATGGACAATTTATTGTCTTTTCTTTTTAAATGATGAGTCTGAATCATGTAGGCAAATTTTATTTCTGATTCTTTCTATCAATTTATGAATTTTTTACCTTAGTTCATAAAATGGAAAGTTGAATTTTTATTCATGATCTTATCTATATGCAGATGTAGCTTTAAAGAAGTAATTCTTATACGTATTTGTGTATCAATATTTGTTATTGAAGTATGTATGTATTGATCTTTATTTCTAATGAATTTTATTTACATTTGCAATACAAAGGAGTATGACTCCGAACGATCTGCCAATCTTACCTACAAGTAAATCTGATTCGAAAAACGATCAATTGGCAATTGTTCTTTTGTCAATTAATGACTATAATACAAACAAAATGAAGCACAAGTAAAGCAATTAAATATTAAATATTATAAAATGATACCTTGAGATACATTATTGTTATTTTCGTAGGAATCTCTAATTATTTTAAAATAACATAGAGCCCAAGTTACTCGCTGATAATGTAATTTTCTATAGGTGAAGGAATTGTTAAAATCAGTTAATTAGTTTTTGAGTTTATTTATTGCCAATAAAAAAGCAAACAAACAAACAAACAAATTTTTCCTCTTCATAATATTAGTATAGAGAATATAAATACGGGGAAACTTCTTTTGTCATCTATTTTATGACTAAACTATCCAATCGCTTTTGATAAAAAAGATACAATTCGATAGAATTTCATTTATAGATGTGATGGTAGACAATATGTTTTTTATTAAAATTTGTAGGATATTCTGGTGTAATCACAAATACAACTATAAGAAAACCCCACACACGCTTCTCATTAAAACATACAAACAACTTTGATTAAATACTTTTTGTGTTTTTTCTGAGTGATGATCGAATTTCGACCACTGAGTACAATTCACGATTATTGAACGAGGTAGTCCCAAAACAAAAAGTAACAGCGCCACAGTTTTTAAAGTGCTTTCTTTTAATTTAATTTATTATAATATCATTTTGCTTAGTATACCCGATATTGAATAGCTCCAGCAAAATATTAATATAGTTGCCTTTTACAATAAATTAATTTAAAAATAGAAAAATATCTGTTCACCCAAATTTATTAGCTGAGATGTAGTATGAAATGTTAAATATAAATAACCTTGTGAACTCTAGGCTAATGTTTTTTTCTTAATCCTTTTTAGGTAATTCGGACTTTATTTCAATTTATTATTAAAAATTCTGTTTTTATTTTAATATTCCATCCAACTATTAATATTTTATTAAACTTGCAGACAATTTTTTTATACAAATTTTGTTATTATTAATATTTTTGTTTTTATGACATTTTTTTTTATTAAAAAAATATAGAAATTTTTCTTTTATTCTATTTTTATTGCATTTTATTAAAAATGCAGTCATTCATATGAAAAGTGCTTATATTGTGTATATCTACTTATATCTTTATTTTTGTGATTCATACAAATGCAATGAGTTAGAAAACCCAAATCAAAATACATAAGCCAAATATAAAACCATCCCCATTCCCCTCAAAATGATATGAAAATAAAAAAAAATAGAAATTATCAAAAAGAAATGGAAAAACATAGAAAACTGAGTTGAGTTGATCTGAGCTGAGCCTGCGCCTATTTCACAAATATACACACACACACACACACACACACACACACACACACATTTGCATATGCATATGCAAACACTAAAACTCACATAAAAATGCAATTTTTTGCAATGGCTGCTCAGGACTCAAAGGACTACACACACACACACACATAGAGATGCATGCATACATAGAATATACAAAAAACTGCAGCGCGTCCATTTTCAAACTAAAAACACTTTTCCAGCGACGCCATTTTGTTGTTGTTGCTGTATGCATTTTACTGGAAATTTCTTTTATTTTTTATTTTATTCTGTTTTTTTTTTCGTTTTTCGTTTTTTCTCTGTATAAATATTTTGTGTTGTTATTCGTTGTTTTGTGCATTGCATAGTAGTAGTAGTACAAGTACAACGTTGCTATATCAACAAAACTGCAAAACTGCAGCTGACAATGCATTTTAGTCACCCATGGGTAAGCTTCGTTAGGCAAGTGGCGGCGCCTTAAAGTGTTGCGTAATGTTGATGAGGGTGAGTAGGTGACCAACGAACAACGACAATGCATTGCAAATCATACAAAAAACATTTTTGAATGCATTCATTTTCTTCATTTCAGTTGATGTTCGGTCGCGTAGTGGCTTTGCACAGTTTATGTTGATAAATGAGTTCGTTTTCGGGTATTTTGGTTTGAGAAACATCTTTCACATACTCGTACAATACCATAGCCCTTGCCGTCATATGTGCAGATAGTAGTTAGTCAGGCTAAAGGCAATATTTTATGGATGTTCAGCCAAGAGAGAAGAGGAGACTTTGTGTTTTTGTGAGACTCAAAAATTGCATTAATGAAAAAGGTATGAGTTTTTTTCTGTAGAATTTTTTCACAAACTAATTTTTCACAGAAGCCACTACTACTACTTTCTTCAAAAAATTTTGATTAAATCAACTCAGAAATGTAAATGAAATATTCAAGCCTTTTTGTGGAACTTTGTGAACTTAGTTCTTCATAATCAATTTGTCAGTTAAACAGAATTTTCAATTATTGTAATATTTTATTGATATTCGTCCATCCAAGCTTATTATTCAGTATTATTATTATTTGGAAATTTAGAGAATTTTGCAATTGTACTGGTAACAATACGTGTATACATATTTACATAAATTTAATAAGCTGCAATGTCTACAACAACAACAGGAAATTTGTGAATATTAAATAAATTGCTAATTAATTTCTGGCGATCAGCTACTTGTTTTTTACATTTTCCTTCACAATTTAGTCACGTCGTTTTTGTAGATACAATTTGGTCCACTAATTCCGACTTTTCCAGTGGATTATTTAAAAAAAAAAATAACATATTGTATTGGTCATCAGAACTAAAGGTGTCTGCAAAAGTTCAGGTCAGTCGAATGTCAATAAGTGTTCCTAATTCAGCTTGCAAGATTTGACCGACGACTGCACATCTTGATTAAAATAAAATCTTTCAATCTCTTAAAAACCATTTAAAAATCCAAATATTTTTGAAAATTTTTTATTATTTGTTCCTTTTTTCCATAATTTTATTAAATTTAAAGAAAAGTGAGAATAAAATTCTTTTAAAATTATCAAAATCAAACAATCAATCAATTGATCAATCAATCGGTGTACCATTATAGTATATTTCAAACTTAAACTTCTCTGTGACTTCTCCGCACTTCTTGGAAAACGGTCCCGCTTCCACTGCAAACTTTAATTTGAAGACATAGACAATCGAGCAAATTTGCCTCTATGGGACTGAGTTCTCTTTGGCGATTCTATAAGATGGTTTGAAACGCATAGAAAGCCTTAAGATATTCTGAATATAATTCCTTTTTTTTCAAGCAACACAAAAGAAACGAAAGTCTTTGGGTAAACTCGACATCAAGTCGGGAGTCTTTTTTGTACTTTTCTACAATTCTAGAAATTCATCTATTTATATTTTTTTTTCTTTAATCTGAATTGAATTTTCCCCTTTCAACTAGACTTCTATAATAAGAAGCATTATGTCTAAAAATAGTATTACTCAGTATGAGTAGACATTTAAATATTTTGTCCAACATAAGCCTCCTTTCAGAATCTGTTAAGCCTCACTTATTTAAAATCAAGCCACCAAAGAATAATGTTAGACCAATCTAGTATGCTACATCAAATTAATAAAGCTTTGCATTGTGCCTGACACTATCATCATCATCATCATCATCATCATCACCATCATCATCAGCAGCAGCAGCATCAGCAACACCGTCAGCATCATCATTATGATGAGGACTTTGTGGCAGGAGTAAGAAAAACGGAAATGCACTTTTTCAATAGATATATCTAAGTAACCGGATACACATAGATACAACAATACAGACACACACACACACACAAGCAATCACTCATATGCTGACACCATATGTAAATGTTCTACAGTAACAGCATTCGTGGCTATGATTTTGAAAATGCATTTTTGAAAACAGAATCAAACGAATGAACAAATGAACGAAACAAGGACTTGTGAAACCATTGAAGGGCAAGAGATATTACCATGTACACACTACTGGACAAAATTAATGAATGGAAAATGTATTTCTTTAAAAATAATTTTATTTAAAAGATTCTCATTGACTCTGAAAATATGAAAGTCTACTTTTGCCGAATGACTTTTTAGGTTAGAGGACATTGTTTTATTATTACGGAATTCTGAAGAGAGAAGTTCGCCATTCTAGCTATGAATTGAAACGTTTTACAGGAATATGCTTCATTCCAAAACTTCAAAACTATTTTCTATTAATGTTGGCATGACTATTTGGCACTTGTCAAGTTCCAAAAAAGTCTGGACATAAAATATTAAATAAATAAAAGAATGGAAAGAATATACCTCCAATAAAAAAGTTCCTTGAAGTACTTCGTTTCGCCTTCTATTCAAATTTGGAATCAAATATTTCTGTATAATAAGTTGGAGCTTCACTTAGTTTTACCGCTCTATGCTTAGTCTTCCAGTAATGAGGATGTACTCATAAATTTATCTATAAGTGTATGAGATAAAAGAATCTACAAATCGGCTCTGAAACGAGCTAGGAAACGAATGAACGAGACAAGTTAGGGACTGAAACGGAGTGAGAAAGGAATACAGGAACAGAAAGAATGCAAACGAAGTTTACCAACGAATGGAACGAACTAAAAATTTGAGTTAGCCATGCATTTCATTCTACACATACACAATCAGACACACAGATGCAAAGATATATACAAATATATATATTTATATACATATGTAGAAAATATACTGTAATAGTATGTAGTTTTTTGTTAGACTTTTTCGATCGTCATCATCATCATCATCATCATCATCATCATCATCATCATCATCATCGTTGCTATTGCTTTGAATTGCATTTCATACTGTTCTGTTCTGTTCTGTTCCCTTCTCTTCTGTTCACTTCATCTGTTTTCTGTTCTGTTCTGTTCCCTTCCCTACAATTCACCTCTTCTGTGTTCTATTCTGTTCTGTTGGGTTTGTTTTGGTTCTGTTAAGTTCTTCTTTTCTATTCATTTGAAATGCAATTTCAAAATTTTTTGTGCATTCTACTTTAAGCCAAATTCTCTACCACTAACTCACACCAACACTCCCACCCCCACTCCCACCTTCATTTTCACAGATATTGTTAAACCAGACCAAATAGACGAGACAGAAGCCTAGCCTACCCGCTTTGAGTTATGTTTCAACTTTTAGGCAGCCTCTCTGATGGATGGATAGATTGTTAAATAGATGGATAGAAGGACGTAGGGATAAAAAAGGAAGTTGACTGCCATCATGGTTGGAATGTTTGTAAAAGTGCATTTTAGGCTCAGAGCGACAGTTGGCAACGAAAATGCATTTGTTAGTCCAACCATATATAGTAGTAGTACGAGTATTTGTGTATTTGATTCTGTCATAGCAACCAAAATCATCAGAGAGACAGAAATAGGGAGAGTTACTACTATATACGAGTACAATATTTTCAGTTCAGCTCAGGTTTTTTTCTAGTTAAAGCGACATAGAATGTCGTTCATCGTTAGTCGGTTTTTTCTCCGAAGCTTTTTACAATATTTTTTGTGTTTGTACTTAGTAGAGTTTGAGCTGAAGTAGGCACCTGAACTGAAGCCTGACATAACCGACCGACCAACCAACCGACCGACAGTAACCAAAGTCATAGTCATAGTGATAGTTGGAACCATTCAAAGTTGGAGTGCAGCAGTAGAAGTTTCAATTCGATTGCAAAAAATTGCAATCTAGGCAAAAATGCAACAAAGGCTGGGCGTGCACAAACACAATGCGCTTTAACATGTTCACAAACACAAGCTTACATCGTACAAGAACAAACACACACGCACAGTTCCACACCCAGACATACTTGTCAATATGTGTGTGCATATGTATGTACTTTTTACTGTATGCAATTTTGTGAATGTTTGTGCATCCTTTGGTGATTCTGCACTAGGAAAAATGCAAATTTTTAGCATCACACAAAAAATGTTTTGCATGCAATTTCAAAGCCTGAAATTCGCTTTGGAAACTGCATTCGAGATACTAAATTGGCAGGCATTATAAAAAAGTTCTATCATCCTCCAATTTTTTTTTTGTTTTTTACCATTTCATTCTTCATCAGCTCATCCAGTAATGGGTATTTTTGGTTTTTTTGGTGATGAGTTTTATGTTTAAAGCCTTAAAAATTATTTGAAATTTCTTTACTTCATTAGAAAAGTTTAAATTCATGGAGTCTTAGAAGAGAAAACTCTCAGACAGAGTTCAAATAGTAATGAAAGCTATAGTAAATTAACTAAGAACATTATGATCTAAGTTCATGGCGTCTTAGAAGAGAAAACATTGAGACACAGTCCACATAGTGAAGAAAGTTATAGTAAATAAACTATGATCATCATGGTCTCAAATTCATGGAGTCTTAGAAGAGAAAACATTGAGACACAGTCCACATAGTGAAGAAAGTTATAGTAAATAAACTATTATCATCATGGTCTCAAATTCATGGATCTTAGAAGATAAAACATTGAGACATAGTACACATAGTGAAGAAAGTTATAGTAAATAAACTATCATGGTCTTATATTCATGGAGTCTTAGAAGAGAAAATTCGAAACAGGAAAGGAAACCACAAAGAAAATAATAATAAATAAACGAGGTACATCATAATATCAAACTTCTGTTCTAGAAAGGATAATTCAGAGCACGAGTGCCAACCTGGAAGAAAGTAATACTAAAAAAACTAGAAGATCCTCAGGTTAGGCAATAAAGAAAAATTAAATAAAATCGAAAACGAATGTCCGTCTGTGCACGCTAATCTTAGAGACGGTTTAACCAATTTGAATACAGTTTTCACTGGTGTATTGTAAGAAGCTTTCTGGAACATATAGCGATGGACGTACAAAATCGGTCGCAATTAGTGGATCAAATTTTATATACACAGCTTAGAGATATATTTTCAAATGAATCAAGTAGTCTTTGTCCAACATCTATTTTTGAATTTTTTGTGACTCAACAAAATAAAAGTTATGCAATAAAGGAAAATTAAAAACCAAATTTGATATAAACATGACAAAATATAAAATATTCTCTATTAGTTCGATTTCTGGAAGAATTTTTCTTCATAAAAACACTACTTACTTCAATATTTTCAAGTCCCTTTACTTCTAAACTCAACTTAAGTGATCCAAATCTCTGCTCTTTAAATTTTGTAGACTTTTTTCTTACTTACATAAATTTCCTCATCTCTTGGATTTTCATAAGCCATCATCTTCGCCTAGATTGGATTAAATTTGTAATTTCTTTCTTAATGATAATTTTATCACAAATTAACATTTTATATTTATTTATTTTACAACTCTACAACATTGAATAATTCAAAATTACAAAAAATAAAGTAAAATTGTAGAATAATCCCCAAGCGTTTGCAATTTTAACAATTAATTGACCGGAACAATTTCATAAAAACTAAAAATTTGCGAAAAAAAAATAATAATAAATTACCGGGAGACATCAAATTGTCACGTTTCTTTTTGCCTTTTTGAATAAACCAAGGGTTCGTTTTCATCATTTTGCCCCAAGAAAGAAATCATCATCACCATCATACAAAACAACAATAAAAAAGTACAAAAAGGTTCATTTGGTATTAGAAATCCTCGAGTCCCCTGCTCTTTGGGGGCGTCTTTTAACTTAGCTCAAATAAAATAAAATGTTTTTGCTGTGCAGAATGTAAATAACCCAAAGCTACCAAGTTACAAAAAAATTTGCAAGTTAAATTAATGATGTATAAGAAAGATTTAGGAAATGGTATTGCGTAGTTTTGGTTAAGATTTTTGCACTATGTGGGAGGGTTACACATCTTTAATGGGGCAAAGATGTTGGGTGGGTGGCTGCTTATGCTCCAAAGGGTTCAATTCAGTTTTGGGTTACGACACAAGTGCACAATTATTTTGACAAAGACAAATGTGAAATGAATCAAAGTTAGACAAAAATTTAAAGTTTGAGAAATAATGGTGGAAATAGGAAATGATATTTAGGACTATTCAAGTTAAGGATGGATTCATTTTTCTAACAAGTAGTTTTCGTAGAAATATATAGAAATATCTAATATATTAACGTGAAAGTCTTTTATTCCATCAGCATAATGAGATATGATACTTTATAAAAAGAAAATTAAGTCAAGATAAGTTATGCAGTCATAGCAGTGGTGGTTCTGGGATTCAACTTTTGGGGAAGTTAGGGTTAGAAAGAAAAACCTTTATTCATTGGCCTTCATTCACATTTCTTTGGACTTTTCTATGAGATTATTAATCAATAATTTATTTTGATATTGCATGGTTGTTAAAAGATACGACTGCCCAGGTCCAAAGTTCCAAGACGACGAGGTTTGTTTTGGCAAAAAATGTCAACTATTTCTTGAGCTGAAATTTCGTTCTCTTTGTGAACGTTGCCCAACATTATCCAGTTGAGTCTGGGCTCAGACATATTAACACGCAGGTAGGTTTTCAATCTTTTTAGCGGAGAAAAAGGCCGTTCAGCTGTTGCCGAAGTAACAGGGATTGTCAAAAACAAATTGCAACAATATTGCAACGTTCGGGAAGAAATTATTGACTTTCTTCGATTCGATGACTTGCACTGACTGCGTTCTTGCAATTCTTGCGCCACAAAATGATTTCTCGGTTTCGCTGCAATCGTTCAAATCATTTTCATAAATTTTTGCAGCTTCCACGATTTTTTCAACTGTGTGCTTGGTATGATGTGCTGGAATCAAACCGTCCAGAGGCAGAATGTCCAGGGATTTTCCTTTGATTCTAAAACCCAAAAAAGATATCATGAAATCCATAAAACGTTAGTAAATGGTTTCACCGTGCAAAAAGTCATTAATAAAATGATGCAATCACGGAAAATCAAAGACGCGAATATAAAATTTCACTCTGCCCGGTTCTGAGGGCCCTGCCACTGAATCTTAGCAAACTCTGACGAAAGGCTCAAAGTCTTTTTGATTAGAAAAAATGTTTTCTTCTTACAAGTTTTATAATAAGTGTTATGTAATCAATCTAAGAAAGTTTATTAGTTCGTGGAAGATTTAAGGTGCTGGTGAACTAAGCTTCCCTGGAAAGCGCCTGTCAAATGAAACCAAATGAGGTTTCTGAACGAATTTTGTTAATATGGAAAATCTTCTGAATGCATCCAGTAGCAGAAAAATTGGATTCCTTTCTATTGCTTTTTAAGATTTCAATTTTTTGAGAAAATTCATTGCATTTACATATGAAAACTAAAAGCAGTTTAAAAAGAAACTTTTTTTTCTATCTTTTCAATTTGAATGAAGTTTCTTCTGTCGGCAGCATACAATTTTCTAATTAAGAAATTCAAGCAAATAACATTTTATTTAACGAAGTTACAATAACGACTTCTTCTATTTCTTTTCTTTTCTCTTCTCTTCTCTTCTTTTTTTATGTTCAACAATATCTTCTATATGCAAACATCCAGCTGCGGTCTTTACAATATATATAAATATGTGTATATATGCATATATTCGTGTACGACGACGTATCCTTTTACTTTGTTATGTTATGTTATGTGTTGAATGTGTGTACTCGTACATACATAGAACAAATGTAGATTGTAGACTTTGAAATAAAATAATAGTAAAAAGTTAAAATTCTATTCAAATTGTTTGCCAGCTGAAAACAATGTAATTTTATTCAAATACAAATCCACATACATTCACTCACTCACACACACACACAATATTGTATAATACAAAAGTATGAAAGGACCCTTAGAATGAATGAACAATGCTTGGGCGCATGAGATGTTCTTCATCTTAGATATGTAGATACGAGTATGTATGTACGTATGTATGTCCAATGAGTATGTTATGTTCAAAAGTCCACAAAGTCGTCTTTTGTCTGCGGTGGTAGCATTGAAAGAACGAGTCCACAACTCGGACTCAATATCTCACACTTGTTGGTCTACCAACAAAGGATTCTTCCCAGCACCACATGCATATGTGTGTCTGGATATATGTATGTTTGTGTCTATTTGATTTCGTTGGCAATTCAACCGCAGTTCCTCAACTTGGCTTAGATAGTTTCTAATGGTCTTCGCATTGGTTAGTCTATGTTGCTACATTTGAGGTAGTCTGTCCTCGGTCTTCTTCTTCTTTAGTTTGAATTGGCATCCTTGGGTAGTCTTCTCCTTTACTATGTAGTTTATTGTGGGTGTTTTACCATCCATCCACTACTATTCTCATAGTTAGAATTGTGTACAAAGTGTACTCGTAATGTGTCCTTAGTCTTTCAATCCTTATGTGTATTTAGTTGTAGTATGTTGGTTTTTATTGAATCTTTTATTTGCAATGAAGGAAATATTTGAATGTTTCCTTTTTAAGCTACCATGACTTTATGGTTTTCTATGGATGTCGGAAGTAGAAGGAAAAAGAGAAACTTAAATAATAATAAATTAAGACTGCTTATTGTCAATGAATTACTACATAATGCAGAAAGGTGGAAAGGTTCTTCTAGTACTTCAATGAAAGGATCCTTTCCAGAGTAAAAAGGACTCTAGACTCTTCATATCTGAGAATATACATAATAAATCTTGAAAGTTTCTCTACATAAATTCTAAAAAATAATGAAAGACTTGATAAATAATATAAACATATAATAAAATATAATAACATTATGTTCTATTTCTTTGAACATAAAATAGACATGAACACTTGACCACTTTCCAATAGAAGTGACATAAAAACTTTCTTTTTTATACATTTAAAATGATATGAAAGATTAGATAAACATAAGAAAGCACAAATTATGTGTCTCCAAATCTTAGATTTGATGTCAAGAAGTTGTAAATTTAAGTGAAGACTCCTTTTGCATTTTTATGGTTTCAAAAAAGCTTTCTATGGCTATTGAGGCAAACAAATTTTATCTCAAATACATTTTGTTTATAACAATAAAACATCTTTCTACTACTAAGTATATTCACTAGAAATTATATGACTACGAATATATCACAGATTGCACATAATATCAATATATTGTCATACAATATCATAAACTACCACCCAACCTACAATACACTCAAGTCTGGAATGTTTCAATCAAATAGAATTAATATCCACCAACTTCAATTGGTAAGCCAAAGAAATAAAATAATCTCTAGGCTATTATACAGAATGAATGAATCGTTTTCAGGCTTAAACAATCTTCCTTCTCATACCAATGTTCATTAAGAATTTAGAGGGCGAGTTATCGAACGAAGTGAGGTTTGGTGAATAGAATGTGGTGACGACGACCAGGCATCGCATTCAATTGTAAAAGTATGAAGTCATTTGAATTTGAATTCAAAATTTTCTAATAACATTTCAGATGAAACAATCTAATAGCACCCACATAGTCCCACTCACATTTTACCAAACACCCACATAGAGAATTTTATGCAAAGAAAGCAAGCAATGTGCACTAAGTCAGACAAAGACCAAAAAGGATGTGTGCTCTATGTTTGAAGATCCCTCTCCTGACTATACCAATACCCACACTTGAATTTCTCTCGATTGCGGTTGAAGCAAAAGGAAAAGTGTTTGTAGAGTATCCACTCCTTCGTTTTAAATGTCGTAGTAGAGTGAACCAATGTCCTTCAACGTCAATGTAGTGTAGTAGACCTATACTCCTCGTCATCAAAAGCATCATCAACAGCAGCATCAACCTCAGCAAAGTCATTGGTGTTGTCGTTGTCGTTGTAGTAGTCATCGTTGTCGTATCTTGGCAATAAAATAATGACTCAACTGAACTGAAAACTAAAAATGTGAATTCTAAATGGCGCAAAAGGACATAAGACTACAACTGTGAGAAGTACTCATAGAAGGAAGAATAGAACTAGAATAGAAAGCGACCAGCCCAGCCCAGCTCAGTCCAGTTCAGTTTAGTCCAGTCCAGTCTATTTCAGGCACTTCTGCAGTTGAAGTCTTTTTCTAACAACTACATTTTAATGTAGCATGGGTGCTCATATCCTGTTTGGTCTAACTGCCTCAGTGCCTTCCTCCTCTCTATTTTACTCTGACTTAGTGTTGCAAATGGTGCTGTGATCTCCCTTCTTTAGTTCATTCCTAGGCAAAATAGTCACGATTTACCATTTGAGTTAAGTCAATGGGACGTTGGAAGTAGATGGTACTCCTGTTTCTGTTGGAGACTGGGACTTTTTTGTTAAATTGTGCAATTTTATATTTCCAAGTTTTATGTTACAAGCAGACGACGACGACGACAACGACGCATCTTGTATACACGAGTATATCTCTATATCTGGACACAGGATAATTGCTTAGTGCCAAAGGCCCCCTTTTCTTCCTTTTTACTTACTACTACTATATGCGTCATTGTCGTCGTCATCATCATCATCATCATCATCATCATCATAGTCTGTGCATTGCGTATTGCATGTGCTACGTGCAACTTTTTGACGTCTTTTTGTGTATTTTAATTTTAGTTGTGAACAAAGAATATTTCTATTAAAAAAAAAAATGAGGTGAGAAAGAGAAACTTTTATATATCTTTTATAACTTGACATGTGCAACTGCAGCAACATACGAGTACTAAAACATTATGCAAGAGTTGAACGGAGAATCGAAAGAGAATTGCAAAAATAACTTTTTATATTTTTAGAGAAAAGTTGGCGCAGGAAGTAAAGTTCTTGTCAGTTAAAAAGGATATGCTGTCAAATACATTTTACTTTTGCTTATACTACTACGTACTACTACTACTACGAGTAACTTGAAGTTTTATAGTTTTTCCTTTGTTTTCTTTTCATTCAGATTTGCATATTGGAAAAGTCATTAAAAAATTAAAAATAGTTTGAGAAGTTCTTTAACCTTTTTCTTCATTGAATAATTATGAGAAATATTGGAAAAATGTTCTTCATATAAATTTATAACAAATAGAAGAGATGTTTTACTTCCTTTTAAATTTAATATTTTCTATTATAATCATGAAAAAATATTTTTTGTGATGTCCTTATAAATTAAATAAAGTCACAAAGTGAATACTTATTAATCATAGTTTTATTGAAATTGTTTTCCATTGCTCATTCAATCTTAAAATCAATTAAAATCTTAGCATTAGATGTCATTACACATTTTATAAAGGAAAGTCTACCACATCGTTTATCTTTTCGTCTGTCTGGACGCGATGAACTCAAAAACTATCGGACGAGTTTTAATACGGGTTCCATCAATGGACAGAGAAACTGTTGAGATTCAAAAATATAGTGCAAACAATGGAAATTGCCTAGCAATTCGGACTTAACCCATTTGCGATCCACCAATAACCAACTATCAAAAATTTCTATTTCAATTATTTTCGCCAGAAGAATATGAGCTTTTCTAAAATGACATTCCTTCGTTATAAGATCTTTCTCCTCCTTTACAAAGTATCTGTATAAGGGGTATGAGATTAAAATGACATATGTATCTTCTTTTGGTTTTTGAATTTAATTCAATTTTTTAATTATCACAAATCTGAGCAGTGAATGTGTAATGTGTCCTTTATTAACTCTTTCTCTTTAATAACTTTATTTTGTAGTCTTTGAAAAAAGAATTTTTCTTTTATAATTTTTTATTTTATTAAATTAAAATTTCTATTCAAATCAAATTGTAGAAAAACGTTCGCTGTTATTCTCAATAAAATTATAATGAAAAAAAAAAAAAAAAAAAATTAATAAAACTGGAAATAAAAAGTTCTTTACTTTACTGTGATGAAATGAAAAATTATGTAATAAGGCAAAAGTAAAATAATGAATGCGTAGACGTGAAAATTTGTTTATGAAAAGGATGCCAAAAAATTGGCTCATGTGTGCCTCATGCCTTATTTTAAGATAACTGAAGGATTCTTCTACTATAAGTGTGAGTATCTGTGTGTGTGTGTGTGTGTGTGTGTGTGTGTGTAGATGTTTTTTGTGTTGTTGTTGTTGTAGTAAATTGCTTGTAAAATAAAAGCGGCGTCGAAAATTAACTTTTGTTTATATTATATACAATATTTATTTTTTTTATTTTGAAATGCGTAAATGCTTAGAATGATGAGGATATGAGAATATCAGAGAATAGTAGAGAAGGAGTAAAAAGGTTCATTCATTCATTCATTCATTGAGTTGGTGTGTATAATTATGTTACGTTGTCTTATTTTAATAATTTCCGCTAACACACACACACACACACACACACACACACACAGATACTCACACTCAGTTGCATAGACATTCTGCTACTCCAGATACTCATATTATACATTTACTATTGAGTCGAGTGAAGCTCACCGTAAAGAAGTCGTTTTAATAAATATGCAAATGTTGTTGACGGGCATTCCAAGGGCTTGAGGATTTTGTTTTTAATGTCATTTCTTAGCAGCTAAAAATGAAATCGCTGCCATTCTATCCTTTCGCTTCTGTCCTGAGTATCTGTGTGTATGAATGAGTATCTGAGTGTGAGAGCTGCCTTAATTTGGGTATGTAGTAAGATGCCTTTTCTGATAAGTTTGCTTGCACAGACACAGAGAAATTTGAGAAACAGAGCAGAGCAGAGCAGAGCAGCAACTCATCATTAAAACACAGGCATGCATACACAACAAACAAACATACATACATATATAATATGTCAAAGGATATGTTCAGGGAAGGACTTGGCGCCAACAATTTTAACATTTGTAAAATCCTATTCCTCATTCCATCTTACTGAGTTGAGTAGTTGGTTGGTGAGCGCGCACTCATTTGGCATTCCCCTGAATTAGGGACAAACATAAAGTTAAAATCCTTGAGATCCTTGTCTACATGAGCACAGCAGTAGAAGCTTCGTTGGGGCAGCAGTAGCTTCGTTGGGGTGGCGGTGGTGGTGTTGGATTGGTGTTGGTATGATTGTTTGCTTGTGTAAATATGAAAATAAATAAATCCTAAGCGTAAGCCAAAGTTTTGATGAATGCCCCAAGCAGGTGAACATTACACAAACTCAGACACATACACACACACACACACATATATACTTACCAATATATACATATCTATATATGTATATATATATATCTGCATATAATATTTAAAATCCTAGGTACACACAGCCAAACCACCATTGCCACCATCATCATCAATGCCATCCACTTAAGTCCAATTTCAATCTGCCCCTCCTTTATTCATTGCTTTAGGGTTGCTTACGAAAAGTTATTTTAGGGAAGGATTAAGCACTTTGAAACGTGTCCTGGTACTACGTGTCGTGTTCTGCCTTTGGTATTCATTGCTGCTGCTGCTGCTGCTGTTGCTGCTTCAACTTCTTCTTTATCTGCAACATACCACATTTCTAGTAGTATTACGATTTCTTCTCTTAACAATGAGGTGGTAGAAAGGAGATACTCGTAAGTAAAGGAGGAGGTAGGAGTATGGTGTGTTGGAGTGTGGCATGCGGCTTTTTAATATTTTAGGTGCCTTAATGTTGTAACAGAACATTGGTTGGTAGGTTGGTTGGTTGGTTGGTTGTTTGGTTTGTTCACTTGGTCCACTCGGTGGCAATGTGAAAGCATTATTTATCAGCAAACAGGAAATTAAAAAGGCACTTTTTGCTTATCTTGGCGCTAAAGGTTGCAGTCAATGTATATACTAAGTACATAGGTAAAAGAAGAATGACGCAGTGAGGAGTTTGTGTCTAAGGGGATTTTAATTAGTTGAAAGTTTATAAACAAATAGAATTCATAGAATATGAGAATAAACTCGTGAGGCGAATGATGTATTAGATAGGAGAAGAATGGATATTTAAAATCTCATGCATCTTAAGTAATTGTAACATTTCTATAATTTCTAGTTTTGATAGAACGCTAATTTCTTTTAAACTATTCTTATAAGCATCCATTATTGCTTCTTTGGTTTAATTTTACCCCACATAGCATTCAATGAATGGACTTTAATAAGCGTGTCCTTGTTGTTATTTTGTACAATATTTGCCATGAACATGGATGGACAGGATATTTTAAAAGTTTGTGGCTCAAAGCTGTTGAGGTCCCTTAACAAATTCTGTATAACAAATAAACAAATAAACTTAGTACTACTAGTATGTACAGAAGTTTGCTTGTGTTTCTAACCAAGTACATACTGCATACTTATATAAAGTGTATAATAGAAGCCAACAAAAATTAATGGTAACAGGGCAGGAGTAATGGATGGAAGAGGGTTAAAAGTTCTTGTTACAAAACTATTAACTAAAAATTTCTATTAAAAAGTTTTTTCAGAGAGAACAAAACTTGTTATTTTTTCCCCACAAGTAAGTTTAATTTGTTGAACAAAAACTTTGAGAAATAAATACAACAAAAACAAAAAATAAACAAAAAATAATAATAAAAAAATATACACAAAGAAAGGGAGGTTATGATAAACAGAATAATGTATGCAGAAAATTGTAAAACACATTTACTATATACATACCAAGTACAGAACAGAAGTGAATATAAACTGATTTAGTTACTTAAATATCTATACATATTATAAAACAAAGTCCTCCGATGCGTCTGTCTGTTTGAACGTGGTAAACTCAAAAACTACTGAACGAATTCTCTCAGGGTTTTCACCAATGGTAGAAGTGATTCATGAAGAAGGTTTAGGAAGAAAGTCAATTCGAAAAACCGCAGAGGAACAGTCGAAAAAATCTAAAGATTTCGGAAAGAGTGAGTGGTGCAAGTAAGATTCATAAAAAGCTTAGAAAAATATTTTAAAATCAATTAAGTCTTTGTCATACATCTTATCAAGGCAACTAGTCAGTATCCACTTTGCTTATGTTGAGAAGAGCCAGGACAACATCTGCCCTTATATCTAATATATTACATATATGTTTTATAGTTTGTAGATTATTCAGCAATTGGAATGAGATTCATATTTAAGTATTACTTCGTATTTATTTTTAATTTATCCATTATTTTTTTAATAAAAAGTCTTTTATTTACATTGAATTATCTATTATCGTTTTTTCCAATTTAAAGAAATATCTAACACTTCAGATTTCTCATCTCTCTATGGTGGTTGCTCTGCCTTCATTTTCGCTGATGATACAGTGATTTTTTGCTCTGCGCTATTAGCACCTGACATCTCTACTAAGTGACAGGTTGCTTTTGAAACTATTCATGATTAATTTACTAAATGGATGATCAATCCAGACAAAACTCAAGCCATGTACTTCACTAGGAAACGAAAAAGCATATTTAAGCCAAATAGCCATATAAATCTCCACAATGCTGATGCCCCCTGGGAACAAAGCATTAAAGATACCTGGGAATTGTCTAGGATCGAGAAACATTTAATTTTTAAGGACCACATCACTTGTATCTTTAATCAAGTAAGCTGCTTCATTAGAATTTTGTACCCCTTTATAAACAGAAATTTTGGTTTGAATATTGAAAACAAAATGTATCTCTTCAGATCAGTTTTCCAAGCTATACTCTTCTATTGATAGGCTAATACGATTCAATCAGAACTTCAATGATAGATGTAGATACTCTATTTAATCACATATCAATGATATTTTTAGACATTATTAGATTTAAGTTGTAGTTTTAAGTTTTAATTTTAACTTTTCAAAACCATTCTATGTGGATTTTTGATAATTTTTCTCCCCACAGTAACTCGATATTGAAATTATTGTAAAAATTACACTTATATTACCCCCTTATATACAACTAAGTTGTGGAGGTTGCGAAAGCCTAAACACATTATTTTAAGATGTCGTAAGCATAAACAAATATACTTATTATTAGTACAGAAATAAATTGAATGAATTGAAAAGAATTCTAATTTTTCTTTTTTTTATCTTCTTACAGACAACTAAAATGAGGATGTGCCTTAAAGGATCTTCTAACTGATATGATTTGGAATAAATAAAACAGATTATAATTTTTATTTGAAATGCTTTTACTAACAATCATTCATCCCAAGCTTTTTATTTAGTCTTAAGAAATGCTTTTAAGCCTCATATTATAAGTATGTAGATGCTTTGTTATTGCTTAGTATTTTTTGTGTAGTTTTTTGTTTTATGCTTAAGATTGTTTTTATTTTATTTGATTTCAACAAAAATGCTTAAATAAATGCTTAATTATTATAATTAGTTTATTTTGCTTTTTATTTAAAATCAACATTAATAAATCAATAAAAATGACAATGATGATCTTCAAGAATAAAACTACAAGGAAAAAAAAACAAGGTAAAATTTATTTGATATTTAAATTAAAAGCTCTTCTTCTATATTTCTAATTCAATTAGTCTTAAGTGTGAGGGGAAAGTCCTTTTCATAATGTCCTTGTGATAGAGATGAAGGGTTGATGATTGATAATTTTCACTGCCAGCGCCATCTGACGTCTTAACCTTGAAGCTTGAAAGCACTAAGCAACCAACCCTTGTGTGGAAGGATTTCTAAATTTCAAATTAGAAAGCTTTGATGGCCGACAAAAAAAGAGCTTTGAACTTTTAGTTGGATAGATAAAGACGAAATGAAAGTCAAGGTAAAATGCAATGCAAGAAATAAAGAATCTTATAAGAATTTCAATTTTTTAGATTTTTAAGATTTTTATTTTAAGATTTTAATGTTTCTTCCTCCGATTTAAACAACATAATCCACTTGAATATTTAAAGAGAAAATTGCTATCTACAATTTTTTATAAATTCCATTTTAACCTAAAAAAAGTTCAAATATAGTATTTTGTATTCAGAAAAATATTCATCAAAATTTTAGTTTTAGCCGCTTGCAAATACAAGTTAGTTCACCTAGAAGACATGCGGCCCTTTGTAATGCATGATTATGGAAGGATGAGGAAGAAGAGTAGGGAGGTGTTGGTTTGGGATAAACGTCTGACAGTACTTAGTTAGTCCAATAGATCTCCCTCAGCCTCTAAAATCAACCTGAAGATTCCGCGAACAGAGCCAGGCCTCCTAGTGACACCTTTGTCAAACAGCACAATTCCTCAAAGAATGGTTTCCCGAGAATACGGATACGTCTTAAAACAGGAACAGAGCAGTCACAGAGGAAATGTTTAATACTGTCTGATTCTTCTTCATCTGTCACAGCTTCGACAGACATCTTTGAATGGAACATGCATCCTTTCTGCCAAAGTGAATATTTAAGTTAATAAGGAATATTTTTAGGTGCTTAGATTGAATATTAAAAGCCTCTAGGAAATCAAGTTTGTAACATAGAATAAAGAGAAAAAGTAACTCAATATAAGCTTAATGTGATTAATCATATATGTAGTTTGATTCAAGAATCCACTTATCACTGGCTTCATGTCAATACTCATACTCCACTCTTAATTGATTGCCATGCAACGTTTCCATGGAGCTTTATACTTTTTATCTTAACAGAAAGAAAGCAAGAATATTTTCAGATTTTCAGTTCGTTTTGCTTGCAAAAATTTCAAAATCACAATCATATGCAGATGTTGATGAGGTTGATGAGGTTGATGATGCTGATGGTGATGGTGATGACGGTAATACTGCTGTTGATGATGCTGATGCTGATGGTAATGGTGATGATGATGAGAAGGTAAATTGTTTTACAGGCAAGGTGTTCCTTTTCTGAATATTTGCCAATAAATGAATGCTCACTACAAAGAACCCAGACGCACCCTTAGAGAAATGTTGCTTTTATTTTTAATTTTATGACTCGAAAGGGTTAGAATAACAATTTTGCAGACACAAAAAATGGTCTTCAACAACAAAATAAAATAAAGTGAATTTTGATGTGTTTTTGCCTATTTTTTATATTGTTCCTATTCCCATTTCTGATGCTGTAATGGAGACCAAAAAACGTCACTATACTCGTAAAGACAATTGCAAAATACTTTGAACAAAAGCTCAGACGAGACAATTTTATTTACCGAATTATATAGAATTTTTTAGTGTGAGAAATATCTCTGAAGGGTTGACCAATGACACTGAAAGTGGGCAAAATGTAGTGAGGAAGGAAGTCTAGTGATTTTTGGTTTGAGACAATTCCTTATATATTAAAGCAATTAAAAAGGATAGAAAAGATATGCTTAATTTATAAAGAATTGATAAATGAAAATAGTTATACAATAACTTGAGTTAATGTCACTGTCAGTTGTCTTACAGCTCGAAATTTATAACAAAATTTATAAATAATATGTCATCGTATTGCATATAGAAGAGGCAAAGAATATCATTGATTTATAATGTATTTTAACTCTTGTGATGCTCGTATTAAGCAGTCAAGGATGTTGTACAAACTTATTAGCAAACTTCGGCTTATGGACTAAATTGAATCAACCAACCTAAAAATTTTTTCTGCTCTTATACTTTAATAAGAAAAGATTTCGCATGATTATTTGGAATCTTAACTGGGCACTGCCCAACTGATGCGTGTTCCATACCAAGACTTCTGTCGTAATTGTGAAGATGAAGAAGAATCACAGAGTATTCAACATCTCCTATGTGACTGCCCTTCTCTTCTTAGAATACATGCCCGTATTTTCGGGAAACCGTTCTTTGATGAATTGGGCTGCTTGGCAAATTGGTTTTAGAGGCTGAGAGAGACCTCTAGGACCAATTACCCTAATTTCTTATTCCACTACCAACCCACCTCCCCCTTCCATATCTTCCTCATCCTTCCATAATTAGGCATCAGGAATCTAAAAGAGATTGGAAGTATATTTCTACATCAATTATCTTTGAAATGTAATGCAAATCAAGAGATTATGAATGCCAGAGCTTCATATGAACTTTTATTTGAAAAATTCTTTGAAAAAACTTCCAAAATAACATATGCTGATCTTCATTCTGTTGTGTGTGTGTGTGTGTGTGTGTGTATGTGTATTGTTGACATTTGTAAACATTTAATCATAAACACTACAAAGGCACAAAGTTCAAATAGATTCCAAGCCATCTGTCATCAAGGGTTAAAGGGTCAAAATGGAAAACTTTATTGTTAAACATATTAAAAAACAATAGAGAAATTATTAAAACTTCATCAAAAACAAAACAGAAAAAAAAAAAACAGAAAAAAAAACGGAAAACAAAAGAAAAGGAAAAACCTTGATGATTTGTAGCTACTTTTGAACCCCCAAAATCCATTAAATCCATTTAGCAGCTGAACTTTCATGTTGTTTTGGGTATTTGTTTGTCTGTTTGCATGAAAGAACAAAAGAACAAAAGGCAGAAGAACAAATGTCAGAACAAGTTTATGTTATGATCACAAAACAACATAAAACAAAACAAAGCACAATGTGAAATAGCGGAAACACCTGACTACCTGAGAAAGAAAATTAATGGACAAATGCAATAAAGACAACTGGAAAATTCAAAGAGTTTTGACTTTTCCAAAGCAAAAACTTACTTGCAAATGCGTTGCGAAATGAATAAACAAAAGCGGAATTAAGTCGAGCGAATATAAAATATATGAAACGCTAAATTGAATGAAAAAATGGTTGTTAGAGGAAGGGAAGGGAATGAGAATGAGAATGAGAATAGAACAAGGGAAGTAGTAAGAAAGCAAAGCAAAGTAAAAGCAAACGACAGGAAAGTACAAAATTTGTTGCCAAAGGCTGCTGCGCTTAAACAAAAGGAAAACTCTTTTGTATTTTACTTTTTTTTCTTTCTAATACTAAAATGCGCCATGATGGACGCCATTATGCAAAAAACGAAGCAAACGAAATATTTCTAATAAAATACAAAAGTAAAAACAAAGCAAAATGAAAAGGGTTGTTTTGCAGGACTTTAACAAAGGACCAACTTATGCTGCTGCTCTTGCTGTTGCTACTAAGTCTAAGACTCATGGTAATGGTGATGATGATGATGATGATGAGGACGACAGCTGAAGAATGGTATATAGTATAATATCCTTTTTATTTACTTTTGTTCCTTGGTTATTTGTTTGTTTGTTTGTGGTGGCATGGGGGTTGCTTATGGCACCATCAAATTTTGTGTTGCATACTTTTGAGCTTGCGCCTTTAAAATTATTCTAAATAAGGAAAATGGCAGGACCAAGGACTTATTCTGTTGTTGTTGATGATGATTTTTGGTCAACAGCATGCGCACTCAATGAATTTTAATTTCTCGTCTCGTCTGCGGTGTTTGTCCTTTCTTTCATTCATTCTAATATCACTACTTGTATGTGTCCTTGTTGGAGTCGGTCAGTCAGTCCAATACAATAAGAAAACGACAACGACAATGGTGACGGTGACGGTGACGACGATGATGATGATGATAAAAGCAAGTTGAATTAATTTTGAAAATCATGGCTGCTTTTGGTTTACCTTGTGTGTCCTATGTCCTTTCGTTTTATTTGGGGACTCAAGGGTGACGCTCAATGGCAGCAAAACAAAAACAAAACCAAAATGAAAGCAAAAAAATGATGCCAAATTCAAGTGAATGGTAGTAGTAGAATGAGTTGTTGCCACTGACAGGCATATAAAACACACCGATGACGACGACGCCGACGACGACGAAGGACAAGTAGCCCTAGTCATAGCATCATTCATTGATGTCATCCCCATTCTCCATCCACCAGTTCTATTTCCTTCCACTCGCATACATTATTAAACTGCTTGCAGACGTTTCATGCGTATCCTTTGTGCCTACTTGGCCTCACCCTCATACACCCAGATATGGTTTTGATGGTTTGAGTATCACTGGATTGGCTGAGGCCAATGCTTTTGACATGGCATCGCATCGAATAGCAGGCATCCATGATGAAATGTGTGGGGCATTGAGTGGAGCAGCGTGTATATGTTCTAGACGAAAGTAAATCTACTTTCACCCTTTTCAAATGGTTTTCTGAGCCTTTTGGGTTGTGCTAACCGTCGTCGTTGTCGTTGTCGTCATTTCCATTTCTCCAACTCTTTAGAGCAAGAAAAATGAGCTTTTGCAAAATGGCTTCTCTAATTTGTTTAGCCTTTCATTCATGCCTTTTTCAATTGTTCCTTTTTACTTGTTGTTTTTGCTGTTTTTTGTCATGCATTTCACTTTCATTTGGCGGCTATTGTTCTGATTTTTTCCCTCTTCTTGTAAGGGTTTTCTGACTTAATGTCAGTTTTTTTTTTTTTTCATTGAGATTTTCATCATCATGCATCCTTTTTATTTTTTGTTTATCTCTGCATAATTAATGCGCCCGACAGCTCTTAACAATTTAGAATGGTAAAATAAAATAAAAAAAAAACAAAACAAAAGAGAAGATATTTTTCACTTTTGCCTCATTAATTTTACTTATTTTTGTTTTAGAGAAAATTTTTTACCAAAAAAAAAAAAAAAAGAAAAGGAAAGAAATTTGATATATAAAAACAAAAAATATCTTTTTAAACAAAATGGCAGGCACAAGTCCTTTTGGCGTTGAGTGATAAATTAAGTTAAATACATCTTCTACAGTTAAAAATGACTATGCTATTAAATTTTAATCTAAAATTTATTTAAAACCATGAAAAATGGCAACAAAATTTCCATTTACACTAATTTACAAAATTCTCTGTACTAAGAATATTTTAATTTATAATACTTCATTCACTTAAAGAGTGGTAACTTTGAGCTTCCCATAAATATGAGTGTATTTAATTTCATTGTTTGTATATTTTTTATATTTATAATGGAACCAAAAAAAAAAAAAAGAATCTACAAAATCTTGAAAAAAATCCCATAGAAATTAATTAATAATTCTTCTAAGTTAGAAATATATTTTATCAGATCATATTTTAGAAATTCTATACAAATTCTTATCGAAAGAATTGCAATAAAGGAACCGACTCAAATCTTATCTTCTTATATATATAAAAAATAGTATTTTAAATTGTTCGTATGCTATGCGCTGCCATGCTTTTCATCTGATTGCATTGAAATTTTGCGAATATGTATGGTTGGTTCCCGGCTTGAACATAGGATAGTTTTGGTCCCGATATGTACCCCCGTTCCCGTGATCTGGTATATTGAAACAACCCCAACACCTTACAGTATACTACAACAAATTAACTGAAATATTACATTATTTTTCTGATACTCAAACTGTGTTCTTTGATGATTCTTACAGTGGTACAGAGAGAATATAGTGATGATACAATAACTCGTATGAAGCAGGGTCGGGTAGGCTAGTACAATATATACAAATTCTTAGTAAAAATTCAAAAAATTCTTATTTTTTTTTACATTAAAAATGCCTAAATTGAATTACCATTTTAGAAACACCTTTAATCAAAAGATTAGATTTATTAAATAATTTAAGTTCTTGGAATGCGTTTCTATATCTTTATAATAATATTCTCAAGGGACTTTCACATTGTATATTTCTAATTAAATTGATGAAGGAAATAAGAACCAAGATATTTATAATTGGCTCCAGTTAAAATCTTTGAAATTACCATCAAGTGAGAGAAATTTATTAAGAAGAAAATATTGTTTGAAATTTAATTGATTTGCAAGTAATAACAAAGATTTTCGTAATTAATTTCTTTAATTTCTTTCAAATTTCTTCAGACTATACTATGAGGTAATAAGGATTCTAATCTTATAAGGGGCCATCCACATATTCTGTCATACGAATTTCATGATTTTTTCGACAACCCCCTTCCTGTAACAGGGGGTTATATTTGTGAGACCTAGTGTGACGTCACATATTTTGCTATGGAAACCGGTATAGTGTTATCTTAATTTCTCTTATCTTTAAATTTTTGTCTCTTAGGGTTTTATGGATCCCTAATCCATAAAGGTCACAAGGACTAAAGCTATGTTTGGTAATATTTTTAAATTTTTCTTTTTTTGCGTGTTAATAGTTTAAATTTTAATATGTGACGTGAGAAAGCTAATTACCACTACCTCCTCCCTACCACAGGTGGACACACTTCGTTGACCCCCATCTCATTCCTATAATGTTTGACATAATATATGGATGAACCCTAAGAACATCAACTTTCAATAATTTCACTTATAAAAGTTTTTCTTTGACCAGCAACTTAGTTTTTTGAAACCAAAAATGATTGATTTCTATCTTTTGTATTTCCTCTAAAATAAGTTTTTGTATTCACCAATGACTTCATTGTTACAGCAACATACTTCCAATCTTCTTTATATTTGGAAACACAAAACAGTCGCTGGATACTATTAAATCTGTTGTGATGAGGAATCAATTTGTCTCAGAATTTATAACATTTTGGCATGGTGACTATGAAAGTGTGTGTATGCTTGCATTATCTAGATAAAGTAGAAATTATTAGTTGTGATTCTTTCATGGAAATCGCAGTGAGTCCACATGGTTCATCTCCAGACACAAACACCAATGAATTTATTTACTGAGTATGTTGTCTTAGAAGTTTTTGACGTATAAGTATTTGCCTCTGGAAATCTACTGCCTTGGTTTTTATCATATTGTCATGCTTCTAACAACGAAATCTCTGGACTAGGCTAAGTCATATTTTACTGACCCCATTCAATTTTTATTTATCTTGTAGTTTAGTGTAACCTATGTATGTAAATACATGGATATTAGATGTATATGATGTACATATATTATTACTTGCTCTTGGATATTAGTTTAGTGCTTACTATGCTGCGACAGTAGCAAAAGCCGCCAACTACACTCAACGCTAATTAAACAAATATTTAATTATAAAATAATATTATACTACTAAATGCATACTACATATATACATACATATATATATATACTCGTATATATATACTTATATGTATGTACATATATTATTTCATATACTTGTATTTGGAAAACCAAAATTTATGGGAAAACTAAAATGTGAAAACAAGTTATTTTGTTTTTATATAGTTTCAATATTATTATTATTTTTTTTTTTTTCTTATTTTATTTTGTTTTAATTTAATTAAATTAGCAGCAATTAGAAGTGAAGCTAATAAAAGTTTTTGAACTCACTGTAAATGCGCATACACACACACACGCAGTTATAGTAGTTCATTGTACGTGGGTTTTGCTAAAAAAAAGGATATTCTGGAAATATCCACAAAATACTTGAGAGTAGTGGGAGTAGGGTGAGATTTTGAGAGAAAATATTCGAAAAAGTTGCAATGAACAACTAATTTCAAAGCAAAGCAAGGCACAGCAAAAACTGCCAAATTATATTTATTTAGTGTAAAATGCTGAAAATGCATAAAAATATATACGAGGAGTATATATTCATATGGATGATGCGTGAGTGGGTGAGTGGGTGTTTTTGGATATAAAATACATTTATATATATTTTCAAATATAATTTTAGTTGAGAATATCTAATGTGAAATATTAAATAATCATAGTGTCGCCATTAGCAACATGTAGCCATTTTTCTTCTTTAAAATTAACAAATAACTAAAGTGACAAAAACAGAAACATTGAGAAATTAGAGTTAAAATAATTTTTTGCACATAAAAGTACATTGAGGTTGAATTCATAGCAAGAGAAGTTTATTAAAACTAATCCAATCCAATTTCATTTTAAAAGTTTGTTTTACAAAATATAAATTAACAAAGGAAAAACGACACAAGTTTTTGAAACCAAAAATTCAAAAATTATAAAAAAAAGTAACCGCTATCAACTTAAAACAAGGGGTACCACTATAGGGAAATTGTTATTTCAGGTTTCTACTTAAATAAATATGACTTTGAACTTCAATCTGATAAGATCATTAGACTGGATACCGCATACTCACATGCAAAGCACATGGAGCTGATTCAAGCAATATGAATCTTATAGCAATTGTTAATTCCAATCTTTCTATGAAAACTATAGAGCTGCATGAGTGCATTCAAACGGTGTTTGAGTTACTGAAGTCAAAAATGAGTGAATGAGTTTTGTAACTGGTTATCCGAGTACTCATATTGTTGTGAAAATAGCTCGTGCACTCTGAGTGAAAAAGAAAAAGAGAAATATTGTTGTGTTCATAAATTTTATGAGGATTTTCATAATTTTTTTCTTGATACGTCCAGAGTGCCATTAAGCCCTTTTATATTTCGCGAAATTGTTGTCGGATGTGGTAATAAGCTGCCAACATTGTCATTTGCCCCACACTGTGAACCCACTTTGATCAAAAACTTTGTAACATTTTTGAAACCTATATCTTCATCAATTTCGAATGAACGGCAGTTTTTTAAATACCTTTCTGTTACCAATTTGGTGGCCTCTTGTGTCTTTGCCATGTCGACGTTTATTTCTAAAACGTCACATGCGTTTCGAGAAAAATTGGCATAGCAACAAGTTCCAAATGCTACCAATAAATATAAATCAATCAATCAGGATTTCGGAATATCTTTCGACAGCGGAGAGGCACCACAATTTGATTTGCTATTCTTAGGAATGGATCCATATGGCCACATCTGTTCGTTATATCTCGAGAATAAAGCTCTCGAAGAGTCAGTCAAACTTGTAACAATTATTGATGATTTAACAAAGCCGCCACCCAAACGCATAACCATGACATATTGACTGATAATTAATGCTCACATTACCATATTTGTCATAATGGGAGGTAAAAAATCTAAGATGGTCCAGCATATCTTTTTCAGTCATGATAGGTCATTGCCAGCAGCCCGAGTCAACCGCAATAAAATGTTTTTTATCATAAATAGAGCAACTGGAAAATGCATTGATATAAGCAAAATAAAAAGTGATAAACCTAAAATGTAAATTAATGCAGAATATGATGCTTGCTGGGCCAAGGATCACTAACACAAATACTCATTTATTCTTTTAAATTCCACAACCTCGAAATTAATTATAGAAATGCTCTTAAATTACTATAACCGAAGAATAAGAGTCAAAAATAGAATGAGTTATTTGCCAAAGAGAATTTATGTTAATAAATAATTCATAGAAACTTATAGCAATTGTTAATTCCAATCTTATTATGCACATTGTGAGGTCAATGACAAAACAATTATTTAATTGGCGCCCGACCAAGACGATTTCAATTCCATCAATCATATCCTAATTTATATATGGTATAATGATTGGTTAATGGAAGTTCTGTCACATATTCAAAAGAAGTTTAGCATAGTTTTTGGGATATAAAGAATGCATGACTCACAGAGTTTGTGGTCTGACGCCTGCATACTCAGTTATTCCTGAGATGAACTCACCTATATACTTCCTGGCTAAATTGCTTACTTTTTCAAGTCAGATTCAATCGTAAAGTCTCTTAAACCATATATAAATCATACTTTGATATCGATTTACTAAAAATGTCTTGAATTTCTGGTTTTGTATAATTTTAAATAATATTAATAAATAAATAAAACTGTCTTGCATATAAAAATTTGAAATTCTCATTATTTTGTTATTAATTCAAAAGACTAATCTGCAATTAGACAATTAGCTATGTGTCTAGTAAAATAGATTTACAAAAGTCTAATACTAAATCTCATGTATTCCCCAATGCAAATAACTACATGCAGTATTTCTATCTATCTACATATGCATATTTATCTATCTATCTATCTTTCTATCGACTATCTCATCTATTGTGTGAGTACAACAAAATCAAATTGCCACAACAAAGTAATTAAGACGCTGATGATGAGATAATTGAGTGTCACTTAGCGTCATTAAAAAATCATCAATGATGCGCATATAAGAGACATCAAAAGCAACAACAAGAACAAGAACAATAAGAATAACAGAATCAGCAACAAGAACAGGAAAAAGGACAATGACTAAAAATGGTTGATATTCGTGGTGTCTGGCACTAATGTGCGTTGTTGTTGTCGTTGTCGTCGTCTACTTGCAACTTGCTACTTGCAACATGTTTAACTTGTTGTTTTTGTAATTGTTACTAGTCGACAACAAAACCCACAAGCGCATCCTCTTGCAGTTACTCACAGATACTCACACACACACTTAGAAATAGAACTTACTGTAAGTGCGTCGCCAACTGTAAATAACTAAATGTGTTTACTAAACCACTTACTAAACACTCGACAGACAAACATCCATAGACCAATACTACACCACTATACTGCACTGCACTAGACTCACTCATAAGAACGAGTAAACGGGCATTTTTTTTTCTCCTCCATTCTAGTTTGTTTTTTGGTCCTACTAATGTTTTTTACTCTCATTTATTTTTTTTTTTTCTTTTTTTTTGTTCTGTTTTTTGTCCATTTTTGTTATTCGCCTAACCACATACGCACTCACTCAATGAGGATGGCAAACAAAACATGGTTAAGGTAGAATGGAATGGAATGAAATAAAGTGAAGAAGAGAAGAGAATTGAGTAAAGAAAAAGTAGTTTGGCATGGAAAAGGAGAACATGGGACAATTAGACAAACAAACTTGGCTTCATTCAAGTAAGTAGAATGGAAGAGGCAAAGAGATAGAAAGTCTAGTCAAATGCTAGGCTGACTAGACTCAAACCACAGATCAGACGTGCTAATGTTATGTATATGAAAAGAGTTAGTTATGTATAAGTAAGGATACATATATGAATAGAATAGAAATAAAACACAGAATAACGAAAGGCAGAGATATAAATGGGGGATAAAATTATGAATAAAAAAAAATAATGAATTTAGTTTTATATATAGAAAAATTGTATATGTAAGAGAATAAAATGTTATATATAGAAATATAATTTTTAACTTTTAACATCAGCAACAACAACAATAACAGCAACAACAAAAAGTTTCTTCTGCACAAATGCACAAAATATGAAAAATAAAATATGAAAGAGGCAAAAAACGCGTATGAGCAACATTAAAAAAAAGAAAAATAATAAATTAAAAAAATAAAATAAACCTTTTAAAAAAATATATAAAATGAAACATCAACAAAAAAAAAAAAAAAAAGAACTAACAAAAACAACAAATAAAGAAACAACAACAGCAGGAAAATTTTACATATACTAAAATTTACATATAAAATTATGTATGTAAGTATATATATATTCTATATACTAGAATGATTATATTCTGCTTTTCTGTAACTCACAGTTAGGTTAGCCCTTTTCTTGTTGGGTAAGCAGATCAAACTTTTAGGACTTTAGGGCACAGGAAACAAACTAAGAACCTCATCATCATCATCATCATCCCTAGAAAAAAAAAAATTAATCTCATTTATTATTACTAATTTCATTATTATCACAAGCATCATTATCACCATATTAATTATGATTGTTCATCATTATAGTCATCTATCTCATTCCATGCGTTGATGTTTTTTCTTCTCCTCATCATCCTAGTCACCTTCATCATCATCATCATCTTTGTCGTCATTTTGCTTGCTACTGTCCTCGTTATCCTCTCGTCATTCATCAGCATCATCATCACCAGCATCATCATCATCACCAGCATCATTATCATCATCATCGTCATGTTGTTCGCTTGTATCCTCGTCGTCTTCATCGTCCTTATTGTCCTCGTTGTCGTCGTCATTGTCGGCAGCAGCAACCAATCCGTATTCAGCAAGTAGGTGGAGCTTAAAAAAAAGACAAAAAATTTTTGTGAAAAAGAGAAAAATCATTTGGTAAAATACACACAAACAAACACACTTTCATATAAATATCCACATATAGTATACACATTGACACACTCACTCACATAGTAGATAGTCATATATTTTTCTTATTTTTCCGCCCGATAATAATTTTTTGTTGTATGGTTTTATTTTATTTATTTTTGGGTGGCTTTCGTTTGAAAGTACGAAAGGACACAAACTCCAACTGAGTTCTGATGATGATTTGTTGTTGTTATTGCTTTGCAATGTTTTTCTATACACACATTTGAATGAGTGCAGAAAGTAAGGAAGAATGAAAGAAGGTAAAGCAAAGAAGCTGCAGGACTTGGTCACAACAGTAAAATGAGGCTTTTATCCACGCGTGAATAAGAGTGTGAGTATTTTTTTGTTTGGCGGCAACAAACTTCACAACTTACTGAACTTTTTCTTCCTGCTTCCTTCTTTTTTTTTAATGATATTCGCTGCATTTGTTTTTTGTGTATTTTATTTTCGCCGCATATTTTATTTGTTTTTTTGTAAATTTTATTTATTTTTTCCTCATCATCATCATCATCATCATTATGAGGCCCCACTGTCTGCCACAATAACAACAAAAATGTTTTTGGGCTTAGTTTTGTATTCGTGTGTTTGTTTTTTATTTTTTTTATTTTATTTTATTTTATTTTTTTTTTATTTTGTAAAATGTAGAATATACTATAGAATATTATAATAAAAGAGAATAAATGGAAGAGAGAAAAAGAGAGTACTATATTGTATATTTATTAGTGTATGTACATGATATCCATCCATCGGTTCGTTCATCTTTCTTTTTTACATATAATTTGCATATTGCGTAAATTGTCTGCTTCCGACATGTTGCACTTACTATTTATACATACTAGTTTTATTATATTTTTCTGGTTTGTTGTTTATTCTGTTTAAACATTGTGTACTTGTCAATACAATTTTTAATCTAAATCATGAATATAGAATATCATCATCATCATTTTCCTTTAATTTGAATATTAGACATTTTTCTAAAAAGAAATGAATCAATTAGTCAGTCATCAAGATATTGATAAAATACTTCGAATTGCAAGAAATTTGATAAATCTTCACTAGAAAAACTATCTTCATATATCCCACTACAAAAAAAGGAGCTAAATAGTATTTTTGAAGTATATCGCTTAAATTAAAATAAACGTCAATATTAAGATTGAAAGATGTTTTTTGTCTAAACAGTAAAAATTTCATGAGTAAAGATTTTGATCAATTTTGATCACCAATAGATTTAGTGATTCATGAGGAAGGTTTAGGAGGTAGAAAAAAGCAAACCCAAAGGAACAGTCGAAAAATCGAAAAGAGATGCATATAAAGTTTAGAGAAATATTTTAAAATCAATCAAGTCGTTTCTGTTAATCATTCCATCATGTTAACCAATCTGTATCCATTAATTTTTAGGGAAGAAGAAGCAGGACAATGTCTTCACAGGTTTCTAGTATAATATAATGTTACTTGGATGATGTTTTGGAGTTGTGTTAGAACCAGGCAGCGTCTCCAAGCAGTATGCTTGGTGGTAAAACTCCCCATTTCGATAATATTGTAATTTACTAACTCATTTTCTTATTACTGGTAGCTCGGGAATTCAGTAGTCATAGGTAATGCAAATGTGAACCAGTAAGTGAGAACAATTGAAAGATAATTTGAGAAACGACTGATGAATGCTTATGCAGGAGGCGGCATTTCACACCTTCCAATGACCTCTCCATTATAAATTCATCAGTTGTTCATCAGGCATAGAATTGGAACTAGTGGGACTAAATTGACTATCAAATTGGAATAATTATTCCTACTGCAGGATCTACATAGAAGAAAGAATCATTGAAATCAGGTTGTGACTTAACTTACGAAGTAAAAACTGACAATGTCAGACGCAAATCATTACAACTTGACTTTATCAAAATCTTTAAAATAAACATAGAATCGATTGGACGCTACTTTCTCCCTGTCCTACTTACAAGAAATTGATTTTTACTTGGCATTAACTACATGAGATTTTAGTTAATATCATTGCTCGCGACTTTACTTTACTAGACAAACTTGTATGTTGGATGTTAAAAGACGTTGCACTCTTAGCAAACTCTCCTATCTTGTACCCTACTGACTATGATGTAAGACTATGTTACATGACAAACATACAACTTGGATATTATAAGAAGTTGCTTTCTTCATATCAAGTGGTCCCAGCTGCTGTCCTTCTGACTTGTTTTTAAAGTTGAGCATTGTGGGACATTGCTCTCATAGCAAACGCTGATCTTCTCCTTCTAATCTTCAAATATCAATAATCTCTGGCGATTTTAAAGAATCTTGCTTTGATTATCCCTTAAAAATCTTTACAAAAATTATTGAGAACTAAATGAATAACTTGATTTCTGATCTACTCTGATGAGTTTGTTCCTGCTTTAAGAATTTTAGATTAAACTTTTTGATTAACTTCAATGTTGTTTCTGATACAACGAAACTGATATTTATAATACTAAGATTTGGAAGTGATTGTATTTGAAATTTTTCTCTTGCATATTTAAAATTTTATTCGAAATATCTTCAGTTTAAATCAAATAAATTACTCATAGGATAATATCCCCAATATTCTACCAACTCAACAGGAAACAAGTAAATATGTCAGTTAAAAACTGACATTGGTTGGACAATAAGAAAGAAATAAATTAAAAAGAAAAAGAAAAAGAAAAAAATCTGGACAGAGGAGTAATGCAGAGAAGAGAAAAAAAGTTTGACATATTAAATTTAATTAATTAAAACAAACAACTTAAATTGAAAACAGAAAAGGAAATAAGCGCCAACTCCTTTTCTCAAATACAAGTTTATCGACGACGAATAACAACAACAACAACAACAACAAGAAAAAGAAGAATAAAAGTAAGAAGGAATAACAACAAGAACTCATCCTGTTAAAGAAAAAGGATATATCTGGCGTACGGGACAGAAAGACAGCAAGGCAGACATCAAAAGCAGTAACCGAAACAAACTGAACTGAACCAGATATTCTTCACTTATGTATGTAGTAGACACAATCAAATACACGACAGAGTTTAACACCAACTTCACACCAATAAAAGACAATAATAATACCAACAACAACAACAACACCAACAACAAGAATGAGTACGATAGACATACCGACAGACGGACAAACGGACATAAAGATCGACAGCAACAAAAACGAATTTAAATCATAAATCATGAGCTTTTCCTCGGCATTTTTCATGCTTTTGTTGCTCATTCATGTGCTGCGCATTTTTTATATAATTTTTCTCTCCTTTTTTTTTGTCTTCTTTTCATTGTCCTTTTTGCTTCTTTCTTTTAGTCTTTTTTCAACATTTTTCATTCTATGCACTCATCATGATTTTTTTTTTTTTTTTTTTTTTTAACATTTTTCTTCTCTTAAAACGCCTCTTCATCGTTATATCTTTTTGTTGTTCTTCTTCTTTTTCTACTCACAAACACTTGATAGCGTCCTTTTTGGCATTTCCTCTTATTCTTCTTAAATGTGCGTTTATCCTTTCATGCGTTCAACGAAAATTTTTCCTTTTTCCTCGTTTTTTTCGTTTATTTGAATTGTCGCAACCCTGACTGTTGTCATGAAGAAATTTTCAAAAAGATGAGAGAAACCATTGACGCCATTTTGTTTTATTTTTCCTCTTTTTTATGTATAATATAAAATAATGTAAATCCAACAACAACAACGACAACAGCAAGAAAGGTATAATTGACGAAAAGAAGAAGGAAGGAAGGGAAGGGAAGGGAAGGGAAGGAAAGGAAAGGAAGGATGGATGGATCAAAGGAGAACAAGAAAATGTGAAATTTAAAACCACGCAAAACCTCAAACTTTGTCTTCATCCACAGGCCTTCATTTGCAATCAGTCGTCGACAACCCTATGGGGACCACAAGTAACAAAAACAGTATTAATGATAACAAAAAAGAAGGAAAAGTTACTCATTTACCAAGTGTGCAACACTTAAGCTTCATTGGCATTAAGGTATTTTTTAGGATTTTTGTATTTCTCAAATTTTGTAATTGAACACAGACTGAATGACTGAATGACGACCCTCTACTCGTATACCGAAGCCTGTTTGCTCACCTACTTACTTATGTACTCGTACGTATGTATATCACACGTATATGTACTTGAGTCACCCATCATCAACCCAATGTTTTGTGTCTTTAAATTATTTACTTACTGCTGTTATTTTTCAAACCCCATCACATAAACAAAGGTACATATGTACGAGTATGCATGCCACCTGATTCACTTCTTAATGCCACATTACTTTGCTGGCATTCATTCATTCATTCATTCATTCATTCATTCATTCATTTCCTTTGCACTCAAACACTCGTATGCTCTCGTGCTTTTGTTCTATTTGTCCTTCTTGATGGTCCCTGTTTTTGTTTGTTATTCTGGAGTGTGGAGTGTTGTCATGTTAAGGTTGATATGCGAAATTTCGTAATTCAAAATTAAAATTAAAGGATCTCTTGGAGTTTTATATGAAGCAAGTGAATGTGGTATGGAGTATTGATTTGTCTGATAAAGGCTGCTACCTGCTTTTGCCTTAGCAAATTATGTTAAGAGAAAAAGGAAAATACAATTTTTTTAGTACAGTCATGTCAAAGGTTTGGTTAACAAATGGAAATAATAATAAAAATAAGGTTGAAAATTTTACAATTTTTATGATAAATAAGTATTTAAATTTAATAAACATTTAAATAAATTAATAAAATACGATTTAAATTCAAAAATTAAAATTTATAAAAAAAAACTTAAGAAAGAAAATTCTTATGGACACTAAAATAAACAGTTTAAAAGTATATGATCCGATGAAGACCATTTACCAAATTTTATATAAAAAATTTTAAAACTATGGAACTGGAAATAGACAGATAAGGCCATCACGACTCCTGCTTTGATATTGATCATGATAATAATTATATACTTTAGTAGGTCTCTGACAAATAACAAAATCAAAGCGATAAAATTTTTAAGAATATTAAAATTGTTCATTCAAACTGTTTGTAAATAAATAAATAAAATTAAATTGTAAAAAAAAATATGCCGAAGTTATAATACTCTCCACGCCCCAGCGGTCTGAGGGTTTTGAAATTTATAAGGTCTGTGGCTCCAAATTTTAAGTCGATAATACAAAAAACAAAAAAGTTTTTCAAATAAAAACTTTCATTTTGATCCCGGTTTGTATGGGGGGTACCCCTCCTAGTAGTCCGACGGTCTTGAAATTTTCATGGTTTGTGGATATGGATCAGACACTTATAGTGTCCAAATTTTAAGTCAATATTACAAAAAACAAAAAGGTTTTTCTAATAAGAACTTTAATTTGGATCCCGATTTGTATGGTGGGTACCCCTCCTAGTAGTCCGAGGGACATGAAATTTTCATGATTTGTGGATATGGGTCAGAGACTTAAGTGTCAAAATTTCAGTTCGATAAGTGAAAAAACAAAAATCTTTATCAAATGAGAACTTTAATTTAAAAGGGGGTTTGTATGGGAGGTACTCCCCCTAGTGGTCCAATTCGGCTGATTCACGAACTTGATTGGCATTCGGTAAAAGGAAACCTATGTACAAAATTTCAGCTCTCTAGCTTAAAAACTGAAGGACTAGGAGTGCGAACAGACGGACAGACGGACTCGTCTCATCGATCTGATCACAAATATATATACTTTATGTGGTCTGAGATGTCTCCTTCTGTGTGTTACAAACTTCATGACAAACTTATAATACTATTCACTCCCGTGAAGAGTATAAAAAGTGAATGTATGTATGTATCTATGGAGCTTATGGACTCCGAAAACGCTTTACCGATTTTAGTGAAATTTCCAGGAACATCTAGCATAGTCTGTAGTATGATTGAGTAAAAGAAAAGGAAGGAATTGATGGATAAAATTGTAAAACATGTTAGATATATTATAAAATATCTGTTTTTGTTTTTACATTAAATATGATTATTTCTATCATTCCCATACAACACCAATTTTGACGGGGAGTAGCGAAGTAGCGCCGGGATTGCTAGTAAACTGTACTTATAAATACAGAATACAATAAGAGAATTCGTATGTGATATATTAACCACCGGACTTCAAATGAAAGAAAATGTTATAAGGTTGCTAAAAAATAAATAAGAAATTAATTAACTAATCAACTAATTTAAATTAAAATAAATAAAATTAACAGCTTTTCTAATAAGTTATTTTCTGGTCAAACAGTTCGGATGAGCAGATAATCTACTAAGATATACAGTGGATTGAGCCTGAATAAGGTCACATATCTTTTGAATGCCAATATCTGTTTCAATGTCTTGTTTTACGTTCTACACTGAAAGACTCTTCGTTTATTTAGATTTGAATTGGCAGCGATTAAACTATAAACTTGTATTCCGCTATTCCAATTGATGGCTAGAATGCATTTCTTTATTTATTATTTATATTTACTGTCAGCTTAAAAAAAATAATAGGATTAGATTTTAAATTATAGTATTTAAAATTGGACTTAATAGAAATAATTTAATTACAAAAAAAAAAGAAACAAAAAATTTTTAAAAAATAAGAATAAAAAACTAATAAAATTCCATCATCTGACCCGATGGGGTCACTATACCTCTACTCACAGCTACCTACTATAGATAGGAAAGACGAACCAATCAGTGACATCCAGTACATCTATCTTGTAGTATGATCAGGCAGCGAAGGCCGATAAGGGCGATATCTCAGGCGAGAGAACGTGATAAAACTTATGTATTACGATTATATGATATGCATAAAACTTGGAAAGCATCGTGTAGGGCGCGTAGTTAGTAATGCATCTATTCAAGGCTAAAGAGACGAAATTTCTGGTAGGACACTAGGAATACAAAAGTTCAAATGATTTAATAGCTCAGAAAAGTCAATTTCCCCGAATATAAACTTACAATGCACCAGAGATCGAAGACTGATAAGATTAGTCAATATGTAAATCCTTCATTATATTTGTTTATGAATGATTATATAATTTATACTAAAACAAGGATAATGGGAAATTAAAAGGAATGATTTAATTATGCATTATATATATTATATTTTCTCAAAAATTGATACTACAAATCGAGCAATTACTGTTAGATTAAAACATCCAAACAAATTGTGATATTATAAAGACATAAAAATACTTCGTTGAGCTTTTAAAATTTTATGTTATTATCAATATTTCATAGGATAAAGTATAAAATAGAAAACTTTAAATGGACCACAAGAACTGTTTGGAAACCATCTTAAGGGGATAATTTCTATATTGCTTATTTGCCTAAACTTCAACCCCCTTTTTTTTCTTAACAAATTAATAAAAGAACAGAAAAACAAACCCTTAAAATCCTACAAATTCTAAGTAACAAAATAACGAGGGTAAGTTCAACTGAAAAAATTCCTCTTTTTTTGTTTTATTTTATATTTTTCTTCTTTTCCAACGAAATGCGGCCATTTTGAATACAAAAAAAAACACACATGAGCCATAAATAATACTCATTGAAATGTTTCTAAGAGGGTTAGCGAGGGGGCTTACATATGTGTATAACAAAAAAAAAAAAGGGATAAAGGACTTACGCATACGCAAATATTCGCATTCCAATGAATGAAAACTGTTATAGAAACAGTGAAAAATGTTAAAAATGAACGGACAAGAAAGGATATTCACTCGTTGTTGCTATTGTTGTTGTAGTCATTATTATTGGTGTTGTTGTTGTTGTTGTTGTTGTTTTTCTAGAATGTACTTAAAAGCCACAAATATACAAACCCATATGAGTAAGAGAAATACAAATATAATATTGTAGTATGAGGAAAGGACTTAATGAAACCGAGAAAGAGAGGAACAAAGGATATTTGCCTGTAAACAAAAGCTACATACCAATGCACACATTCAAAACATACTCACACGCGCATTTACAAACACCGATACGCACGCACATACACATAAATGCACTTACATAAAAGCAAATAAAATGTTTTTAATCGCGAAACCAGCTGCACTACGCCAAAAAGTATCTATTAGATACTTACTACATTCATATAGTGAAAGGAATCCAAGAGGGTAGTATGAGGTAGTGAGCCCTGACAATGACGACAATGCTGATGATGATGATGATTATGGTAAAGTGGTTGTGACTAGTAATGGCGGCAATGGCCAGCTGCATGTTCCTTGTTTTAGTAGTTTGCACCTAAACATGTCGCTACAGTTGCTACTGTTTCTGCTCCTGGTGATGCAACTTTTCTAATTCTGCTGTTGCTGTACATTTTTGCAACGCGGAAATCGCGTTTGCATGTCCTTTTGCCATGTGTCCTAATGCGTGCTATTAACACACACTCACACTCACACACTCACACACTTACTCACAAACGCACTGATGCACGCATTCATGTTAGTTGTTGTCCTTGCTGTTTGTATGTGTGTAGTAAGTCTAACGCGATTTTAGTATCTTTTTTTTTTCTCATTGGATTTTTGATTGTTTTTTTTTACTTTGTTTTTGTTTGCTATCCTTTATCCTTTCCTTTATCTCTTCTTCTTCTACTACTTCTTTTGTATTTGAATCTGAGAGTAAAGTTAATGGTTTCCTATTTTGTAACATGAAATCGGAATTAACTTTGGACTATTTTGTTGTCATTACTCTCTGTTGCTGTTGTTGTTGTTGTTGTTTGTGTTACAATGTCTTTGTTCTTGTATTTGCCAGCCGCAATACATTTGCCAGACATCGGATTAAACAAACTTATTTAGTAGATTTTTTTTAAAAAAGGGATATAGGTACACGCGTAGAATTTTAAAAATTTATTTGAAGAGTTAGAGGCTTTTGAAAATTGTGGTGTTAGTTAAAGTTTTCGAAATCATATGGATTATGTCTCAAAATTATTATTTTTGTTCTATTTTGAAGAATTTTTATTAAAACTTATAGGCTATTAAAACCAAACGTGAATCGATTCAATGTTGAATCGATCATTGAATCAGACAACAATCACAAGGAAAAAAAAATTTAAAAAAGACTTACTTTGGTTATGCTAAAGTTGTAATACTCTTCATGCCCCTGCTACTGGTCCGAGGATTTTTCATGGTTGATGCATATGGGTCAGAATCTTATAATGTCCAAATTTCAAGTCGATGGTACAAAAAAGTTTTTCTAAAACACTTTCATTTCGATCCCTGTTTGTATGGGGCGGTTAGTGGTCTGATTCGGCTGAATCCGACAAATGAAGTGCGTAAAGTACAAAGAAAGCTCCATGCAAAAAATCGTGGCAAAAGCAGCTCTCTAGCTCAAAAACTAAGGGACTAGTTTGCATAAGTACAGACGGACAGACGGACATGGCTAAATCGACTCTTTTTCGGATGTCTCCTTCTTCATGACAAACTTATAATACTATTCACTGTGTGAAGAATGAATAGCCTATTAATATAAAGATTTGCTAAAAGTAATCCTGAGAAAATTCTTTCAGCACAAAAAAATGTGAGTAAGGACCGAGATAATCAAGTAAAAAGAGTAGAATAAATAAGTAAAGTAATCAAGTAAGACAAGAAAGACTGTATGGTGAATGAGTGGTCATGATATAATAATCTGTGACCGTTCTTGCACGCGTTTGATAAGCAAGTGAAGTCTGATAAAAAAAAGACTAACTTTGGCTATGCCGAATACTCTTCACTCCCCTGCTAGTAGTTCGAGAGTCTTGTAATGGAAAGTTTTTCTAAGATGAACATGAATTTGGATCCAAGTTTGTTTGGGTGGTACCCATGTATTCAGACAGACAGACGGACATGGCTAGATCAACTCGTCTCGTCGCGTATGGATTCTCCGATGTCTCCTTCTGTGTATCACAAACTTCATGACTTCGTGAAGAGTATAATACGATTCCTTCACAAGCAAAGACATCGATCTGCAGTCAATGCTAGCGGCTAAAGCTCACTTTCTATCTGTATATAGTATTAATGAGACGACACCAACAGTGCGAGGGGACTTAGTAATTCGTGCCTGAACATTTAACTTATCAAGGTATCATATTATCTTTTAAACAGAAATGAATTTAAAATAAGAATTTTGAATTAAAATATTTGTATAGAATAGGAGATTACTATATTGATGTAATGAGGTGAGCTCAGTAGATATGGTGATCCAGAAAGCTATGGCGGAGATAGTGTATGAAGTGATTCGCTATATAGACATCATTAAATGAAAACATTAAACTCTTCAGAAGGCAACAGGAAACCAATGAATTTTATCATAAAAAAAGAATCATATAACAATTATAATTACAATTTAATCTCTTAATATTAAAATCTGTGACTTAATGGTTAACATGATGGCAAAATTAATACTTAGTTAAATCTAATAAAATCAAACCTAATTTGTTTAATATAAAGTATGTAGATAAAGGTACTTCATTATCAGTGTTAATATAGTCCATGATGATGAAATCTGTTGTTTACTTGGTGACAACTTTGGTTCTTTTACTGCCAGCGTGCTTGGCCAACTCACCAGGCAACAAAAGACGCACAGCAGTTTGCATTTCCCGACTGTTGATGGTCGAACGTTTGTTGTAATGAGCCAAAAGAGATACCTCAGTACCAACACAAATCCATGCATCTTTTATTAAAAAGTAATGGATAAATTTTTTCAATGTATACGGAGAATCATCTGTAATCCATTGTTCCACCGAATGCTGCCAACAAATGAACAGCCGATCTTTTTCATCAACATCGACGCTATCTTTTGGCGATTCTTCAGCGTCTTTTATTTCAAACAAATTTCGTTTAGGACATCAAATATCTCTATTACCACTGAAATATCATCTTCTTCTTCATAGCGATGCAAGATGAAGTTGTGTTGCGCTGCTCGACACGAAGCATAAAGAAGAACAATTAAGAAGAATATATATCACAAATTCAACTGGCTCTTGATGAATCTGAACATCCTCCTTTGGGTTCTTCAATTGTTTGGCGACAATCATTTATCAAATTTGATGATAACAGCGGTATCACAAAGGCACTCGGACTAAAATGCATCAGCGCTTATCAACCAATTGCAAGTGCTCAGTTTTTTCTTCTGTAGCCCGATTATATGACAAGTTTAGGTTGAAATTAGTTGATCGGCGGTTAATTTGTTGACAGCATTCGGAGAGACCATGGATTTATAGACGGTTCTCCATATACATAGAAAAACTTTATCCTTTACTTTTTAAAAAAACTAAAAAAATTGCGAAGATGACGAAGAGAAAAGGGAAATTCGTGCATCCATTTACGTTGGGAAATTCTGTAAAAGTAAAAATATAAAATAATTATTTGCTTAGTTTAGGATTCACACAAATCAACCAAACTTATATTTATTTAGCTTTCAAAAATGTATTTGCCTTGTAAGCCACCTCGTAGCTTAATCTGATCTGCCATCACCATTATTTTAAATATTTGAAATGTGGCAATGCAATTGCATGAATATTGCGAGGTTAACTTTCGCAATAAATGCGGAAACATATCCTTTACCACTCGTGTATGTGTCGCTTACATAAATCGCTAAGCAATATGTGAATTGCATTAACAATCTGTGGACGATGTTGGCGGCGTCTGCTGAATTTATGTAGATGGGGTAACTAGAATCGTAGAACAAGTATCACTACTGATTGTCTGTCGCTCAACCTCAACTTCACGTGCTGGTAGTATAAGTTCAGTGTGTCCTGGGTTCAACACGGGAATCAACAACATTTTACATGATTGGTCAACGTGTCTCTTCCAGATTCTTTGGTCATCTAGACGAACCACGTAATGAACGTCGCCCCGCTGCTTTACAATTTTTGCGAACTGCCATTTGTCTTTACCCAGATAATCTCTTGATGCTCTCTCCTGGCAGAAATGATTTTATTGGTTCATTATGTTCGCAAGATTTTTTTACGTTTTGCGCTAGAATCAATTCTGTGACTGTATTTGCCTTCCGAACATGAGCATTGAAGGCGACTTTCCCATAGCTGGATGTATTGTTCTGTGATATGGTGCTGTCAGTTTGTTCTTCAACGTTTGAATGAATCTCTCAGCTTGACCGTTCGTTGCCGGATGGTATTATGCACCTTGCTTGCAAACAATTTATATTTTACAAGATCATTCACTAAGACATTAGATATGCGAAAATGTCTCGACATTTATCGTGTACTTCCGGCGATTTAGTATATGCATCAACCATAACAAACAAATATTTTCCAATAAATGGTCCAGCATAGTCAACGTGAAAGGTTTTGTGGCTAATTTCCATATTTGCGAAGCTATTTTCTTAGGGTCTGTACGCGTAACTTGGTATACTGTACATGTTACATTTAAATACCATTTGGTGCCACCAACAATACACTATTGCTAACATTTTCATTTTGGTTATACCAAAGTGAGCAGCAGTATGTCATTCATCGAGTATTCTTTGTCACAAAGGTTTTGCTATGTTTACTCGTATACCCAACAACAGGCATTCATTATTGAACTTCCGAATCCATCTTTACTAGCAGCTTTACGACAATATTTGAGACACTGCACCAACATTTTTTTTTCTTTGTTGCCTCTCTCAAAACCATCACTGTTACTGGTAGGTTTTCGATAAGCTCATCCTCCTTCTCCTCTATGTATTTGAACTCTTCTTTACTCTGTTACGTGGACAATACATCCACATTTGCGATTTCTTTCGACCGTTTATCAAAATACTCCAGAAATACGTATTTCGTAATGTTGCATCCTTGTTGCTGATAGTGTTAGCAACCTTTTGTTTGACGCAATGGCCTTGGTAACCAATGTGAATTTTCTGCCATATAAATATTGATAAAATTAACGAACACCGAAAATAACTGCATACGCTTCTTTGTCGATTTGACTGAATCGTTGCTGTACCCAATAGCGAACTGTAAAGGGTTCTCAATGGCATTTTCCTACTCATGGCTCAACACAGCCAATAGGAAAGTAGAAGATAATATTGCAGTAGTAACAGACACTTTTGATGTCCAGATGTGACATACTATGACAAAATGTTTACCATAATAAAAGATGCTTTGAGCAACAAACTATTATGTCAGGGTTTGGAAGAATCGGCAAATAACAGCGTCGATGTTGTTGAAAAACTTTATCCTTTACTATTTAATAAAAGATGCATGGATTTGGGTCTTAGAAGATAAGCATGCGATTTTTTTGGTGTTTTTTTGGGTTGTTTGTGTCGATTTCAGTATATTTTTAAGGTTTTTTGATCTGTTTCATTTATGATCAGGAGAGAGTTTTTTTGTTTTGTAATTTGATTTTTGTCTTGAGATATCGAAAATGCATGGAAAGATATAAAGTCCTTAGTGCGATGAAGTGAATTGTTGATGAAAGTCAACTACAGGAGAAATTAGTTGATCGGCTGTTAATTTGTTGGCTGCATTCGGTGGCACAATGGAATACAGACATTTTAGCATCTACTGCTAAAACTATTGGCAACTTGGGATCATAATGCGTCATGGCTATATTTGTTTGCATTTGAATTTTATTTCAACAAACGCCTGCTCGCAACTCTTGTTGAACTCGAATTTCATGTCATCTCGCTGATTCAATGAATACGCAATACTGCTCAAGTTTCTTATAAACCTGCTTTAGTAATAAGTTAGCCCCAAGAATGCTCTAACATCATCCTAATAATTTCTTTTCTTCATGTTTTGTATTGCGTCGACTTTGTTTTACAATTTATGAATTAAGTATCCACAGTAGTTTCTATTGCTGCTTATGGCTAAGTGATCTGAGAATCCAGGGCGAAGAATAAAAAAATATTGAGAGCTTGAAAATAAATTAGATTTGATAGTCTAATATGTGGAAAATTCCATCCAGGAGTTTTGATATTAAATATTGTAATGTTGCATGAAAATTGTTATCCCGTTACTGGATGAGAATAGGAAATTGATCCGATGGCAGATTCAGTTCTCCTATTCCCGAAGAAAAAAATTTTATAAAAATGTGATGATAGCATAGAGCGTTCAAATGTTATTGATTTTGAAATCTTCATTGTATTGTTGAGTTGAGCTGATGAATTAAGAATGGCTTCAGATCGACTTTATGTGAACATTAATGATGGTATTAAAATTAGACTTTTTATTCTTATAAGAAGATAAGCATGCGATAAATTGGCGTTTTTTGGGTTTAGTATATTTTTAAGGTTTTTTGATCTGTTTCATTTATGATCAGTTGAGCTTTTTTTGTTTGTTTGTTATGTTACTTTGTAGAGGTGCTTGTGTGGAAATATTGTGCCTCCAATGACCAGATTATTGCTGGCGCAGAACTCAGTGAGCAGATCTCCATTTTCGGTCATTCTGCCCAAACCATGTCTTCCCATTACAAACTCCATGTTGTTATTATCGGAGCCAACTTACGCATTGAAATCCCCTAACAGTAGCATTATGTTGGTTGATGACACCCTTGACAGGAGACTGTAGAAAACCTCCTTTTCGGGGTATGGAGCTCCTTCTGTTGGAGCATTGGACACGAGATCGGAAGCGGGCGACTATGATGCGATCCGAGTATGGTATGCTGCACGCGCTTGCTTAGTTAGCAGGAAACCTACGCCGCTTGATCGAGGTTGACCACTGGGCTTGCCGGAGTATTGGTTTCACAGAGCCCTAAAAATAGATTGTAATATATAAACTCTTCGCTTTCTTGGGCTAGGCGTGATGCTTGCAAGAGCAAGAGGGTTTTGTCTTGAGATATCGAAAATGCATGGAAAGCCTTTCAAAAATGTGGAGTCCTTAGTGTGATGAAATGAATGGTCGATTTCTAAAAAATTAAACCACCCATTCATTATTAAGCGATGCTTTCATTAGACTTGTAATCCTGGGCTTCAGAAAATAAGCAATCGATTTTTTGGCTTTTTTTCGTGTTGTTTTAGTTTTGATTTGAGTATATTTTTTTTGTTTTTTTTTTGTTATTTGATTTTTTGCCTTGGGAGCCTCTGAGGCTCGGCGCTTGTTTCATAATCTGCCTTTAAGAGTTCAGGTGCAATGTTGTCGAGCCCGGCTGATTTGTTGTTTTTCAGGATACTTATTGCGTCTTTTGTCTCCTGCGAGTTTGGACAACCACACGGAATTTAACCATTCACTACATGCGACGGGCAATCGCAGACATTATGCACGGCTACTGGGACAGATGAAAGCATGCGTTTGTAGTATTTTTCCCAGATCGCAAGTTGTTGTTCTGTGGCCGTGACGAGTTCCCCGGCAGAGCTTTTGAGTGATCTGTCAGCTAGGTGGTTATTTGTATGTCAGTTTTTTTGCTGCCTTATATAGGTCCCTGCTGCTGTAGGTTTCTGCAGCCGACTGAGCTTCTAAAGTTAGTATATCTGTCATGGCACGTTTGTCCCAAAGTACACTGTTTTTCACTTGCCTTGTCTGCCTGTTGTATGTAGCTAGTCGCTGCGCTTTTTCATTGCAGGTTCAAGCTGCATTTAATTCAGCTTTCAACTGATTTCTTCGTTGTATTACCTACCATGTTGCGTCAGATAGCCACTGTTGTCGGTTTCGTTCGGGGTAACCCACGTGCTGTACTGCAGATTCACAGATGTTTTTAATTGTTGACCAATCGTGACGCTGCTCGTTGTGGCAGCTTGCAGTGGTTGTCCTTTTTTTTGGCGGTTATGGACATTGAATTTTCTTTGAGATTGTGTTTGACGAGTATTAATTATTGCCGCGACTTTGAGTCGAACTGTGCCCACCAGTAGGTGGTGGTCGGCTTTACGCTTATTCCTGATGTCCAAAAAAGAACCCCTCCAAGTTCGGCTGATCGCGATGTCGTCGATCTGGTTTTCGGTAATGTGGTCGGGTGATACCCATGTTACTTTGTGGAGGTGCTATTGTGAAAATAGTGTGCCTCCAATGACCAGATTATTGCTGGCGCAGAACTCAGTAAGCAGATCTCCATTTTCGATCATTCTGCCCAAACCATGTCGCCCATTACAAAATTCATGCTGTTATCTGAGCCAACTTGCGCATTGAAATCCCCTAACTGCAGCATTATGTCACCTTTGTTGATGACAAAGGAGACTGTAGAAAGCCTCCTTTTCGGGGTTGGGAGCTGCTTCTGATGGAGCATAGCATTGGACACAGGTTATGTTTCTGACACGAGATCGGAAGCGGACGACTATGATGCGATCCGAGTATGGTATGCTGCACGCGCTTGCTTAGATAGCAGGAAACCTACGCCGTTCGATCGAGGTTGACCACTGGGCTTGCCGGAGTATTGGAAGGTCAGGCCGTCTGTTGTTATTGTCCCGGAGTCCGGCCATCTGTTTTCACTGAGCCCTAAAAATAGGAGATTGTGCGACAACATTTCCTTTGTCGCAGATGGTAAGGTTATACCGCCTTTGCTCGGTTTCAGTTTTGATTTGAGTATATTTTTGTAAGGTTCTGTTTCATCATGTGAGATTTTTTTGTTTTTAATTTGATTTTGTGACTTGGGTTTTGTCTTGAGATATCAAAAATGCATGGAAAGCCTTTCAAAAATGCATGGAAAGCCATTCAAAAATGCATGGAAGGCCATTCAAAAATGTGGAGTCCTTAGTGTGATGAAGTGAATTGTTGATTTCAAAATTGACACTGATTTTCATGTGATTTTCTAAAAAAATAAACCCTCTTCATCCATTCATTATTAAGCGATGCTTTCATAAGACTTGTAATCCTGGGCTTTAGAAGATAAGCATGAGATTTTTTGACGTTTTTTCGTGTTGTTTTAGTTTTGATTTGAGTATATTTTTTTAAGGTTCTGTTTCATCATCTGGTGAGATTTTTTTTCTTTGTTTGTAATTTGATTTTTTGACTTGGGATATCGAAAATGCATGGAAATCCTTTTAAAAATGTCAAGTCCTCAGTGTGATGAAGTGAATTGTTTATTTCAAGATTGACAATGATTTTCATGTGATTTTCTAAAAAAATTAAACCCCCTTCACCCATTCATTATTAAGCGATGTTTTCAATTATTCTTTTCTTGAAGTGTTTCTTTCGCCCAATAATACATTTGTTGACCGACTGCTTTTGGATGATAAAATTCCTCCTCACTTGTATCCCACGTTTCTGAGGATTCTACAATTTCTTCATATTTACCTTTATTTTTCGGTATTTTTTCCCATTCTTCTAAACACCTGTTAACATTAAGTGTCTTCATCAAATTCGATACCTTACTTAAATCTTCATAAGCTTCGTTCTTTAAACACTTTATAACGTGCCTTTGGTAGCACAATCTACGGATCCAGTGTTGTTTCGGGCATTGAATAAGATCATTTTCACAAGGGACTCGTTCCATCTTAAAAAGAATTTTAATCCAATTATTTCTGAAGATGTTTTTACCCGGAATTCTTTGTTGTTTGCGTAGACACTCTTCGATTCTTAAATACAAAGAGAAGTTAATTTTTTGAATTGCAAAATAGCTTGCAAAGAAACGTTAAAAATTTGCTTTATTTTTTAGTTTGAAGCTATACAAAATGGAAATAAGATGAGGTTAAAATTAAAAGAGAATAAATTTAAAATTACCTTTTAAAGAAAAATCCCTTAAAAATGCTAAGAATAAATTGGTTTACTATGACGGATTATTTGCTAAGAGTATTTTAATATGGAATTCCAAGAAATCTTTATTTTATACGATTTATTATGTTGAAGCTTCAAAGAATGAAAAAAGAAATGTTCATAAAACACTGATAGATTAAATTTAAAGTTACCTTTACCTCTTAAAAATACCAAGAAATTGGTTTCAATACAACAATCACAAATCAGACTGACTTCGAAAAAAATACTAATTTTATATGCGAGATGATGATAGTAGATGAAGCTTCAAAGAATAAAAAAATAAATGTTCATAAAAAACATTGATAGATTAAATTTAAAGTTATATTTACCTCTTAAAAATTCCAAGAAGCTTTTCTGGGTTATAGTATAGCAAATATTAGAACAGACTTCCACAAGAAAACTGGATTGTATTTGCTTTAATATGTTGAAGAATAAATAGAAAAGATTACAAAACATTGATAGATTAAATTTAAAGTTACCTTACCTTAAGTTGCAATAAAATTGGTCTACTACTTCTTATAAGGTATAAAGTGTAATGTGGCACTTTTCCTATATTTTAATATTTGGTTTCCAAGAATTATTGTTTTTTTTCCCCTTTTTTCGGAAAACGATGTTTGCGCTACAAGGAACGAAATCAAAGTGAGATTAAAAGTCTGATAGATTTATGGTCAACTATTGTGAAATTGAATTCAAAGTTACCTTTATTTTCCGTAATAAATAATTGAATTGATTTCTTGATTTTTTTATTGTAAAGCTTCCGATTTTTTTCCCTTTTATTTTTTACTATTTTAGTATTTTTTATTGAGACACGATGTTTTCAGTTCGAACGACTAGAACAAACTGATCTTATGCTACGTTAAACCTGATTATATCAAAATTGATTATGACATGAAAATCAGAGTTGGATTTTTTAAAAAATATTTGCAATTTATACCCAGTTGTGGTCAATGATTTTCTAAAATACTTGATGCATTTTTCTTATAATGCTTCATAACAAGAATAATTAAACTAAACAGTGAATTTCGCAATATCTCTTGGATACAATAACAATAAATAGTCGAACTAAAAATGTGTGTGATTGTCAGTTTAACATAGTATGCCAGTTCAAGGGTAAATTACTTGAAAAATTCTCAAAAAGTAATAAAAATAATATAATTTTCTAGTGAAATCTGATACACAATGTAGACGCTGCCTGTGAAGAAGAGAAACCAGATGCCTGTTCTGTTTATGGCCATGCACCAACCAAAATGGGCATCCGAGCTTTTAGTCTTTAATTTGAACAAAATTCGGAGGATGATGAGGGTCCCAATGGGAAATTACACCAGGAGGCTAATAGCGCAGAGAATACTTGTTCCAATATGAAGTTGATGAAGGGTGAGAAAACTTCCAACACTTTTCCTTCCAAAGCCAATCTTTGAAGACCTGGGCAATTCGGCAAACTTGGCATTGAGAGACTTAGCTTTTTTGTTTGGTGTTTTTTGTAGATGGCTATTACTTTTTTGGTTCTATGGGTCACATTGGATGAATTGGGTTGGGTCACAGTAGAATTGAAAAAAAAAATTTGGTGAGCTAAAATAAGAAAAGCCATTGAGCTGTGGTTCATTGTGGCGGTCAAAAAAAAACCTTCTGTCGCGTCTGGGCTGCATTCAGGTTACACTTGCGCCGTGGGTTGGACAGCGGTTAAAGGCACAGAGCACCTACCCACACACTACATTACAGACATCACAATTGGCTAATAGATCTCTGGGTAAGAAACTCTATCCTGGGTTGGACAGCCCTGGATTAAATGCACAGAGGACCTACCCACATACTACATTTCAGACATCACAATTGGCTAATAGATCTCTGGGTAAGAAACTCTATCCTGGGTTGGACAGCCCTGGATTAAATGCAGAGCACCTACCCACACACCACATTTCAGACATTGCAATGGGTTAATAGATCTCTGGGTAAGAAACTCTATTCTATAAAATGTTTTGCATATGTATGACTTTCCTATAAGATCAAGTTTCCATCAATATTAATGGATGGATTTAGTAATATGTCATAAGTTATGACGACAATTAGCTAAATAGATTCTTGCATTATTATGATTGAGATATGAGCATAAAATATGATTGTATATCTCTAGAATAAACATTCCTTCACATATAGTCCTCAGTAATCCCAAATTTTTGGGATACACATTGAAACAATCAAAAAGGCAAAATGAATCATCACTGCATATTTGTTATAATCCCATTGTCTTAAAAGCAAATATTATTTCAAGTGCCAAATGCTCCCAAGTCTCTGATAGCTGAAACGTTCAGATGATTGGAAAGAACAAATAGAGTAAGACGAATGTAAAAAAGTGTTGGGCGACAAGAAGGGAAATCCAAGAAGTTTTTGATGATTTCTAAGGACTTTTTGGATTTTTGGGCAAGAGTAATTCCGATTGTGATTCCGATTGAGCCCCCAGAAGAAAAAGAGGACTGGAGGCCTAGTGCCCGTGCATTGCTTTGTACATATTTGATGATTGCTGAGGACTGATTTTTGGGCAAGAGTAAGGTTGAAAGTGATTCCAGGCTAGCTCAAAGTATGAGACTAGAAAGAAAACTGGAGACCTTATACCCGTGCATTGCTTTGTATTGAATATACATATATGATGGAAGTAATTCTGGTGGAGCCCCCAGAAGAAAAAGAGGACACCAGAAAGATGACTGGAGGCCTAGAACCCGTGCATTGATTTCTATATATGTATTTGATGATTGCTGAGGACTGATTTTTGTGTAAGTGTAAGGGTGAACGTGATTTCGGTTTAGCACCAAAGAGAAAAGAAAGACACCAGAAAGAAGTCTAGAGACCTGGTACAAGCTCTGCATATTTGTGATACTTGATAGTGATTCTGGGTATTATTTTGTGTATTCTGTAGGTGTAACGTCACACGTCGCCGTCGATCACATTGTCCTAATGATATGATAACAAAATGGATTAAGAAATTCAAAAATTCGAAAAAATATTATAGAATTTTATTATAATTCAAAGATACTGGGGCTTTCGACTGATTTGTATGTATAATCTTGTGAAAGACGATTTGGAAAGTTTTGAAATAATACAATTTATTTTTTAACTTATTTATTATTCTCTCTTTTTTTTCCTTGTATAATCAATCGTAAGTACTGAATTATTAATTATAACAAATAATTTTAACAAAAAGAACTTTTCTTCAGGAAACACACATTAATCTCTTTTATATTAAGAGTTAATATGAGTTTAGTTAATAAATGACGGAAACATAAATATTCCCACCGGAAAGCCTTTTAATTTTTTTCTTTAAACATTTCACATTTTTCTTTTTTTTTCCGTTGTTGTTGAAAATGTATAAAATGGAAATGAAATGAAAAATTAAAAGTCTGTGTATTAATTATAAATACACATACACAATTCACCATCGTAATACAATATACACAGACACACCCATTCATACACCCATTCAAATAATGATGTACTAAACAACAACAAAATCATTTGGTAAATTTTAAAATTTTTAGTTTACAGCAAAAATAATAATGGAAAAACATGCAAAAATTTACTGAAAATACAAAAACAAAAAAAAAACAAAAAATTAAAAATTAAAAATAAGGAAAAAAGTAAGCAGGCAAAAACCACATACAAATACAAACAAAAATGGAGTAGTGTATATGCTTTGTATATTTATTGTATAATTATGTATGTGCATGTATTGGTGTTGAATACCACAATGTAAAAAAAAGAAAGGACTAAAGGAATAAATATGAAGGCGTAAAAGAGCCACGCATCCGCAACCCACAAAAACGAAACCAATGTAAATACACACAAACACATCTGCATATGTATGAATATATATATATATATATATATGTATATATAAATATATATATATGTATGTATGCATATATGTGTAGGATATGTTAGCCGTCGGCTGACGTTAAAAGGGTCTATGTACACTAAATTATATGGCGTGGCGTGTTGGCCACGTCACTAAATAAGGTAATTTGTGTGCATACACACGCATTCAACCTACACACACACACACACACACACGCACACACACACACACATATACATATACATATGTACACTGAATGCCACGACATAAAAACCGACAACGACAACAACAACAATAACAACAAACATCATCAACAACAAAAATTCATTAAAATGAAAAATGAAATACAAAAAATAAGAAGGAAAAACGAGTTTTTTCCCCAAACGTCAAATTAATTTTTCCACTAGATGATAATGTGTTGTTGTTGGTTGTTTTTGTTGTTATTGTATATGTTCATACATACATACATACATATATTTCATTCTGTACATTGCCATGGCAAACCATCATTTTACTATTTAAAATTTCTTTTTTTTTTTTTTACTTGAAATTATTTAAATTCCATAATATTTACGTTTTGTTTAAATATTTTCAATAAATAAAAAATTAATAAATTCGCAAAAATTCTGGAAAAGAATTTACTGTAGAAAATTAAATGGTACTTGTTGTTAAAAGAAAAATGAGGATTTGAAGTTGCCTCAGAAATTAAATGGAAAGAAGGTTAGTTTTATCAAAGATGTGACTTTTGTGACTTTTACATTATTTTAATTCTTTTTCCAGACAAGTAAATAAATTTAAAAAAGCATATAAGATCCAATTGATTCAATTTTTTTTTTTTTTTTTTTTTTTATTATATTGAATTAAACCATTTTGAACGAAAGTTGTAATAAACTCATTTTGATTTTGTGACATCATGAAAACATGAAACTTGAACCTATTTTTTTATGCTGCTGAAGATTGGCAAAATCATATGACCTCATAGTTAACATCCAACTTAAATTATACTTATAAATATAAATTCCTCGAAATTTAAATGAATACTTAAGAATTCAAGTTGTATGGAACAAGACTGTAATAAAGCTTAGTCAATTTAAAATCATAGTGAGATAAATCAATATTCTTATTGACCATGGACAGTATCAATAACAGTAACAACCATAGGACACTTAGGGCACCAACAAAAATATCCACTTGCTCTGTTGCTGTTGTGCTTGCGATAACTGCCAGCAATTCATAAGTAAACAAAACCCCTTAATTCACTTGCTAAACAGATGCTGAATTGATCAGTTGCAAATTAACTAGTAGAAATCACTTGCATTAAGATCGCCGACAAGATGGAACAAGGCATCTTATCTATATTATGATGATCCATAGGATCGGAGTTACGATGGGGCAACCGTGGTACATTGAGGGCCTCCACAAACCTTCATTAACCTTTTTTTTTTTTGGCATTACTTTCACGGGCTCCACAAACCTTCATCCGGTCCTGATGATCCATCCATGTTATGACATGACTTACACCTACAAAATCGCGTGCAAGTCAATCGATTTGACCATATGACTGAGTATCCATCCTGATGCTTTGACCTTAAGCTAATCAAAAGGTGACAGTAAAATAACTGTCCTCCTCAAAATACATGTCTTTATTTCCATTCAGATTTGGACAATGTCTTTGCGAGGCTCCGGGCAGGTAGATCTTTGGGTGGTCCTTGTCTTTGTGGAATTAGTTTTAATGATGATACTTGACGAGAAATGCAAAGTTATAAATAAATAAATTTAGAGATTTAAAATTGTTTATTTGAAATTAACAAAAATTAATAAACACAAAGATAACAAATTATTATTGGACGCTTTCAGCAGAACAAATCGTTGACTTTTTATTATTATTATTCAGGGATTCAGAAATGATGTATGCGGTTTTTTCCATTTTTCCATTTTTTTTTTTTTGTTTTTTTTTTGTTTATAAATGGTAAATACGGCATGCACATACATTACTAAAACTAATCTGGTACATTTGTGTCAAATATATTAGACAGCACATGAGTGGCATATAGCCCTTGCATTACATGTTTATGCTTACTAATTAGCTTATGAGAAGACTATCTGCTATGGCTACGTCGATCTGGTCACAAGATCACAAGGAAGATGACGTTTGAGTCTCCTTGAGAACTCTTTGTGCATAAGCGCCGCTGCAAGTGGGTTTGAGTGAACATTCCGCCTGTCATTGTAACGACTGATGTGCAAATTAATGTCGTTCATAACTGTAGGCATCCGAAGGTCGTTGTGAATTGCAGAATTCCGAACATACCATGGAGCATTCGTGATTCGTCGTAATGCTTTATTCTGCAAAGTTTGAACTTTTTGTATGCTCGATGCACATGCTGTGCCCCAGAGTTGGATACCATAGGTCCAGGAGGGACGTACAATTGTACGGTATACCAACACTTTCTTGCTCAGGCTTAGTTGGCTGTTAGGTCGGAGTAACCATGCTAATTTTTTTAGTTTACCATAGCAAGCTGCAGTAGTAGATGAGATTTGTATTTTCCAGGCAAGGCGCTTATCAAGGGTCATTCCTAAATATTTAACACGGTCAACTTGCGGGATGGCAGTATTGTTAAGCATAACTGTAGGACAAACACCTCGGTTAAACATATTCAGTTCTTCATACAATTCATGTCCATCAATATTAGATGTGTTTCGTACTGTTAATGATAATTGCATTGCTTCAAAAGTTCAGACATTTTTTTTAATTTTTTTATACATGAAACCAAATATGCTCTCATGATGTTTAAGTGACTCAAAAATAGTATATTTTGAAAATATCTTCCGCACATAATGCAGGAGCTTCGTCTATCCCTTCGTTATCAAAATTTCTTCTTACACGTCTACACATTTCACGACTTTGAATTTTGTCTCAATATCATTTTCTTCAGGCATTCCTCTCGCTGTTATCAAGGATGACTGAAAACCGTTTTCACAATAATTATCAATCCATTAAATAAATGCGTCTAGGTGATGTATAGCTGCATCTAGATGTATTTTTATTCTCTGCCATATTTTATGACATTTATCTTCGTAAGAATGTCATACTATAGAACGAAAGAAACAACAAATATTTCATTTTCTATAGAATGGCATTCACTAACCAGCGAACAATTTGTCGTATTTTCTGCTAAATCATTCAAAGCAATGCGTGAATTAAATAATACGCGGCGTAAGACGTAAAATTTAAATATACATTAGTACTATTAGTAACAAATATTTTTCTAATTGGATTGTGCGCGAGGACCCTGTTTTCCACCCTCAAAAGCCGCCACTGCTTTTGACAAAGTCCATTGTGGGACAATACTCGTAAATGAGAAATAAGAAACTAATGCATGCGGCCAAACTTTGTATGGGAATGATGTATTGATGACACACAATTCAAAAATACTTAAAAAACCCATGAGTGACTTTTATGTGATGTTTGCTCAAACAAACAGACAGACAAAGTCTATGTTTTTTTATATTTATAGATGTTTAGATTTCTTCCATGACTTCTTACAATCAAAAAATAAACACTGAATAAAAGTTCAATGGAACCGGCTTTTGATTTATCAGCTGATTTTTGTTTTTATATACAAACTTAAAAATAAAAAGGAAATAAAATTAAATAAAGAGAATAACAACAACAACAACAACAATAGCAACAATCTCAGTTCATTTTATATAAAATGACGTCATAAATTGACCGACCAAACAAACAAAAATAAAAAATATAAAACAAAATAAAATTAAAATAAAAATGACATTAATAAAAATTGCCAAAAAAAAAAGAGAAATCGAAAAAAAGAACATAAAAATTTAATTAAAAATAAATAAACAACAACAACAACAAGAAGAAAAAGAGAAGTAAGAGCAGCGGTAGCAGAGGATTGCAATCACAACAATGACATTGACAATGTCATTGAACGAATATAAACTGAAAAAAAAAATTAAATGAAGGAAGCGAATGTAAAATGACTCAGCTGACTTTCATTTATTGGTATGAGTGCAGGATGCAGGACACAGGCATACGTTTAACCATTCACTTGCACTCGCTTACCATGACGTTGCATGCCAATTATCATAAGCAGTCAATGTCAGACAACATGAATGCAACAGGATGAGCGAATTAAAAAAAAAAAAAAAAACAGAAAAAAAAAAAGAAACCATTAGCAGACAACCGTGGAGGTCGGTCGGGCAAGGACCTTCCAAAACAAAAAAAAACAAAGAAAGAAATAAAAATGCATCAAAAATGGAAAAGCAAAGAGACAGCAGCATTGCATTTTCATTACTTTCCTTTTATTCATTTAATTTAATGCCAATTACGTGTATGAGCCGCATTAACCAGGAAGACTCGTGGTCACACACACACTCACACACACAATGATACTTTTATAAAGTGGCTCCTGTCAGACTCATGCATATGCAATGCCTTGGCAAGTGGACAGTGGAATGAATGAATGAATGAATGAATGACTTTCACCAACAAATATCCAAAAAAAAAAAAGAAACGTAGGAACTGCCAAAAAATGAAAGGAAAACAACAGAAAAATACAAAAAAATATGTTGAGCATTAAATCGGCAGCAAGAGCAAGTCAGTGAATGAATACGAAGAGTGAGAGCAAGGAGAGAGTTGAGTGTGAGCACCACAAAGTATGCAATGAAAATTGTACATGAAAAAACTTAATTTTTATTTATTTTTACACATTCAGGCGCAGTTTATTGCACTTAATGAAACTCACACACAATCCAGTCAAGTCCAGTTCACCCAGCCAAGTCAGCCAACTATCCTCCAACCGACCAAACAGCCAGTTGGATATCTCTCGTCCTGTCTGTCTGTTTGTCTGTCCTGCCATGAGACCAACGAAAACCGGCGACTATGATGATGTATTGCAACATCCACAACAACAATGACAATAATAAAGCCCCAAACAATTATATATAAAAACAAACAAACAAATAGAGAAGAGAAGAGATTCACAAAAATGAAAGAGGAATGAGAAAAACTCATGAGAGCTTGCTGCTCATAAAAATACACATACGCCATGTATGGCATGTCCATATAGTAAGTAAGTACTATAAAGTGTGTGTGTGTGTGTGTGTGTGTGTGTGTGTGTGTGTGTGTGTGTGTGTGTGTGAAATGTCCTTCACCTAGAATAATTTTTGTAATTTTTATTTCTTTTCCACACTCCACACACCAACACTCAGATACAATTTTACACCCAATTTTACATAATATGCAGAGCAGTTTTTATTTTATTGTATTTCGTTTCATTTTTTATTATTTTATTATTGCCAAAAAAGTACAAAAAAAAAAAAAAAATTTATATTAAAATGTCCAAAAAAACAAAAAAATAAAAAGAAATCATTCAATGGCACGCATTTTTATTAATGCCATGCTACATGAGTATCTGTATGTGTGTAGTATGTGAGAGAGGGAGAGAGAGTATATATATGTGTGTGTGTGTGTGTGTGTGAGTGCATCAGGATATGCATTTCATCAATAAACTCATTCGGAACGCAATGGCAGATGCATGGCGGAGGCATGCAACACGCTGCATTAATAAGTTGCGTAAAACATGCTGATGCTTCTGTTCGTTTATTGTTTGTGGTGGTAAAAGAAGTCCACATATGATGACCTCTGAACATGAGCCATGAGTATGTGTACACACACATACCTTAATACATATTTATTTTTTTTTTGTTTTTTATTTTTTTTTTTGATGAAAGTGAGAGTGAAAGTGAAAAAACAAAAAAAAAATAAAAAAAATAATAATAAAACAAAACCCACTCAATTTATTTACGCAATAAAACAAAAAGGATATAATAAAATGGAATTAATAATAATAATACAAAAAAAAGAAAGAAAGAAAGAAAAAAAAAGAAATAACATAACAAAAAAAAAAAAAAGAAAAAATATACCAAAAAGCAAAAATTAAAAATATGAAAAAGTAAAAAATTAATCGAAATAAAATTGGTTTAATTCACATTTAAATGAACTTGATGCATGCGTGGTGCATTGCAGCATATGTTAAACAAATTGATAGAGATTGGTGGATTGAGTTTGTCAAGTGGTAAAAAGCGTAAATCCTCATACTTGGGTGCATGCAACAGTTGTTTTTGATGCATTGGCATGAGTCTGTCAAAAATAAATGATGCCAACAACACAGTTCAGGAGTTCAGTATTTAAGCTCTTTTAATATAATTATTAATTTATTGAAATGCAATTGACAAATTGGTTGCTTGCATTGATTTAATGAAGCATTTGAAATTTACTCTTTCTTTTTTGATCTCATCATATTAAAAATATTTCAATAAAATTAATGATTTGTTTGTTTGATATTCTTATCTCAAGTTGCTTAGCCCTTTAAACTTAAAAGAATGAAGAGATTTTTCTACAGATTCAGTTGGAATTTAACAAAGCTTATAATGATAAGTATTTATTTATAATTGCTTTACTTAAAAAAACACTTCAGATTCTTCCAAAGAACTTTGTTCAATCTACTAATTATTATCTTTATTATTTATTATTATTAACCCTTGAAGGAGATCACTTCTCAATTATAAAATTAATTATTATCAAATTAAATTAAATGTTGTAACAGTCAAAACAATTTGATACAATTAGTGGCACAAATATGGTGGTATGCAATTTAAATCTGAGGAATCTCCAACATCCCTAGACTGCAGGCATGCCAAAATAAATCACTCAGAAGAATCACTGATGTCCCGTGTTTTGTCAGGACATTCATGCTGCATAAAGAACACACTAGTGGTTTTAGAGAGAATGCAGCTTTATGGTAGCCGGCATCTAACAAATATGCAGACGTACCCCAACCCATTGGCGTCTGCCCCGATAAGCCCAGCTTATAGCTATAAGGCGGTGGTTTAAAAGACTCCATCCTCTTGACCTTCCACTAAGAATTTATATTTTTTTTAATTAGCTTATATGGATAAATCATTATTTTTTATAATCAAACAAAGGTGGCTTGCAGTTAACCTGCGCTTAGCATTATAAAGAAAGATGAAAAAAGAACACCAATTGCCAGTCACCATAAAATGTGATATTTAGTGGATTACATTTACGTATAGGAAGAATTGGTAGCTCCTTCGAAGGTCATTGACTACAGTGAGCTTTCAAAGAAAAAAGAAAAAGGAATTTTTACATCAGGGAAAATATGAAATATTACTTTGAAATCTAAGTACTGACCTTTGTACCTTTGATTTATTTAAGGCTTAAGAACGATTTTGTAATTGAATATCATAACAAAATTGGAATATAAAAATAAAATAAAACCAGTAAAAAGGAAACTAACATTGGCTATCCGAATTTGTAATACACTTCACGCCACTCCTAGTGGTCCGAGGGTTTTGAAATTTCCATGGTTATGGTGGAAATGGCTCAGACACTTATAGTGTCCAAATTTCACTTAGTACAAAAAACAAAAAAGTTTTGCTGTTAAGAACTTTAATTTGGATCCATGATTGCATGGGGGTATCCTAATTGGCCGATTTGGTTAATTCCGACAAACATACTTTGTATGGTGCAAAATTTCAGCTCTCTAGCTCACAAACTGAGGGACTAGTTATCATACAGAATGACAGACAGACACACAGATGGACATAGCTAAATTTATTTGTCGCGCTGATCAAGAATATATATACCTCATGGGATCTCCCATGTCTGCTTCTTACAAACTCCATGACAAACATACAATACTATTCACTGCATGAATAGTATAAAAATTCATGATTTTAGAAAACATTTTATCATTATTAATAATCAATAGAGACAAAGTGGCAATACAAATCTTGCAGATGAAGAATGAAGACTTCAAATTTAAACTATTATATAACAATTTTAAACTATTACCTGTGAAAGGAGTCTAAAGCTTCACAGAATAGTATTTGTTGAAATCAATGTAAAATATTCACCCATATATTGTCGTTTCAAAATACTTACAAATGAGCTTTTATACATTAAATGTCACAATAATATTGATTCCACCCAATAAATGAAAAGAATAAATGAATTGTGAGACTGAAAACCCAATAAAATCCTGCGCAGCCACTTTCCTTATCTTAGAAGTCTATTCTATTCTATTCCATAAAAAAATACATGCATATTTCTCTTTCATACAATTACAATTTAAGCCTATGAAATTCTATTATTAAACAATTATAAATCTTTTATATTCAAAATGTGCACAAAACTAAACACTAAAAAAAAAAATACAATTGAAAATCGATAAATTAAATAAATAAGTTTTACAATTTGACTTTATGCATATGGAATTGTGGAACCGTGACTGTGAACTTGTGTTGTAGGGGTAAAATGAAGCCAATTGTGTGGTAATTTACCTTTTTCGATAGTTCAAAAACCGAAATACAAATTGCAATACAATATTAAAAACTAAAATCGAATATGGTGGACAATAATGAATGCTTACATTTGGCCTTGTGTAACCAACAAGGACATTATATTGTAGCAAGAGAAAGAGAATTTCGATTGGAAAGCAGAAACACAAATAAATATAGAATAGTTACAAATGAAAATTTGTGCATTTATAGAATATTATTATTATTATTTATGATTGTAAATTTTGTAAATTTTATTGTTGAATTATCAAATGAGTTGTACATATTTTAAATCCAAAGATGCAAATGAGAGAATTCCTATTTTTAGGAATATATAATATAAATAAACAATTAATAAATCATAAATTATTTATTTTATATAATTTAAATAAATTGTTTTTCATCTCTCTAATCAATATTATTTCTTTTTTTCCAGTGATCCAATGCAAAAAACAGGAAGGAAAGAACGAAGAAAGGACACTAAATGAGGTCCAAAATAAATAGACAAATTTAATCAAATGTTTCAAGTGTCAAGCAAATAGTTTTTATTAATTAAAGTAATTTTACTAAAAACCATAAAGAAAACATTTGAAAATAAAATAAATCAAAAAAAAAAAAAAAATATAGGAAATGTTAAAGATAAATTAATAGTAAAATGTAAGTAAGTAGAAATAAGAAGAAAAAAGAAATGAAATGAAAAATGGCAAAGAACTGAAAGTAAAATACAAAGAAAAAAAAAATAAATAAAAAATGAAGTAAAAATACAAATTAAAAAAATAAAACTAAAAAGCAAATGAAACAAAATGGCGTACATTATTTCATTAGTGTGCATACTTTCATGCTGTCAGCTCAAGCTGCTTTTACTATTTACAACCTAACCCCTCGAAGGACCCTCAACCATTCACCTGCCTGTTCACTAACTTAAGAGAAGACTACGCTACTCTACTCTGCTCTACTCTGGTCTACTCTATGCATCTTTATTCAAGCACGTTCACTTGAGACTTTTCCACCCACACAGAAGACCATCACTTCTTTATTATTATTTTTTATTTTATTTTTCTATTTTTTGTCTTTATTTCCCTTCTTCTTTATTTTTCGTTTTTTATTTTTTGTTTTTTTTTTTTTTGTGCAATTTTAATCAGCAAAAGGCATTCATCTTGTTTTCCAAACTAATTTTTTATCTTGCCAACCACACCAGGGCCAAAACCAAGCCAAGTCAGGCACTACACAAACACACACTCACACAGACAGAAGCAATTTACATAAACAGGACCTGCAAGGACATATAATACGAAGGACTATGCTAGTGATGCTGATGCTGATGGAGTAATGGTGTTGGTAGTGAAATGGACCACAGCTGTACTATCCTCAGTATGTCTTTCAAGCAACGAGACAAGGACTTATGCACGACATTCCCTAAAGAAATAGTCACAGAGCAGCAGCAAGGAAACACGTAAGCAGTCAACAGCAGAAGGCGCGACGTCAGAGGCAAAAGGAATGAGAATAATATAACGAAAAAGGATGTTCTTGCTGTTACTTTTTCTTTTTCTACAAAAATAAAAAAATAAAAATAAAAGAATAAATTGTAAAAACTTTGCCATGTTCTCCTTTTACTATAAAAGAAGAACAGTAGCAAGAGAATACAATGGCGATGATGGTGGTGGTGGTGTTCTAAGTGTTTGTTAATAGGACAGAGGATCCTGGGAGTGCGGACAGCACATTTATTTAACTAACAATAAAAAATTACTTTTCTACACTCGAAATTTGTGGAATGAGAATTGATGATAAAATTGTACAGAGAAATGTGGTGTACTCAATGTTGCTAAGGGCATAGCACGTCAACTGTACGAGTATACTAAGGACTATGCATGTCCTTATTCCCTTAGCATATACAGTATTCATTGGTATGGTGCAAATGGAAAAAGGACATTCGTTATGCTTAAGCAAAAGAATACGAAACTGTACTTGACGTTTGCCGCAAAGCAAACTACTAAACGCGAACAGCTCGCTTTCTACTCTTACTATCTGCTCAAGCCTTTCCTTCTTTCCTTCCCAATCCCGGGACAATATGAACGACAAACCAACCGTCAGACCATTGCTGCTGCTGAATTCTTCACAAAATATATATGTATATATATATAAATGAGTCTCTGTGTGTGTGTGTGTTTGTGTATTTTGTATAAAAGAGAATATTGTATATAAAAAGAATGAGAAAAGAATAAAATATCGTAAAGATAACCAGCGCGCGGAAGCAGCTGCAATAGACGAGAAGGCACAAGCAAATAAAAAGGAATATACAGAAAAACAGAACAGAAAAATGTAATTTCTAGCCACACGTATCCTTGGTGACTTGCTTTTAGTTATGCCTCAACTTCTACTTTGTACATTTTGGGGTTGTGCAGACAGGACAAGGGTGTGTATTTCAATGAATGGACGAATATCCTTGTAGTAGTTCAGTTGTCCTGTCCGCAATGTTCGCTCGCTCGTTCGTTCGTTTGTTCGTTTGTTCATGTTTCTTGAATTCAAATGTCGTTGTTGTTGTTGGTTGGTTACTTCTCTGGCTTGGACTTAGTCTTGTGCTTGGGTTTGGGTTTGGGTTGCAAATGCAAAAGAAAATGGCGTCGCCTTAATTTATTTTAAGTGGTTGTTAGTTTTAAGTTTAAGCAAAAAGGATATTCACATTATTCCATTACTACTTATTGTACATACTCGTGGTGGTAATAGTTAATGGTTGGCAGGAATATACCCAACCACTCGTATCCACAAATATAAATAATTATTGTAATTTTTGTTAGTGAATCATGTAATTAAATATTGTTAGTCATGAATATTATATTTTATATAAAAGGAACTAATAATGATGGAAGGGTGTGGTTATGGTTGTTTTGTTTTGTAACCGAACTTAAATTTATAAGAAAGAAGGAAAGATACATGGTGGATGGAGACACTTTTTAGGTTCAGTGAACCACGTATGCTAGTGAAGTTGCATATCTAAAGAGTTGAAGTTCTTCACTGGAAGTTTAGAGTCTAATTAATTAATTATGTAATTCATGATGCTTCATACTCAGCTTGCTTGATACTTGATGTTCAAAAACAAGAACAAAAAAGTTAAGTTAGTGAGAACTAAAATTCTTAATCTTCTAGAATTTATTTCACTTTTTTCTTTAATTTTTTATAGACAGTTTAAATGTAATTAGAAGTACAAATAGATAAAGTTAGCTAGAATTGGTCAGCAATAATGAAAACTAGCTCACTTAGGCTGCATCTGGTTCATTGTACACTATTGACTCAATGAATCCTACTTAATGAGAATCCAGCACAAACGTCAATTTAAGTAATGAAGTAAGATCCAATCGTACTGAGCCAATTACTCGAAATTGCTTCACAGAAGCAGAGAAGGTAACAAATTGACCTCTCAACATGTTCATGTCCATTCAGTTTCATCTCTAAAAAATCCCAAGTGCAATGAAAAGTCACTTAGTTTGTCAGTGCCTGGTGATGACAGTCAACAGAAAGAAATCATACATTCGTCAATATTATATTGGATATTAATCTGATTATTATTGTTTAGCCTAACAGTAGTAAGAATTAAGCGAATTCAGCACCTGATCTATTTGTGTATTTTAGTGCAATGTTATATAATGTATTGTTATTATTATTAGGGGATGTTGCAATGCGACCTATGAGATCTATTGTGCCCCCTTCACGGACTTAGTGTGTTTCTCCTAGCCCAATTCCCTCAAAGAATTGCAGCATTGGTCCTACCTCACAGTGTATGATTATGTAATGTTACATAAAACATATAGTAATATTTCTCTTCCTTTTGTTACATATTCTTAGTCCATTAGGCTTTTTGCATGTTCTTTCCTTAATCTTTGGGCTTATTTAGTGAGGCTATGCTTCTCTATGTAGCACTGACAGGAACAGTGATGCCATTTATTGAAAGTAATAATAATCTAGATTAGCTGGATAAATAAGATAAAACCAGGAAAAAGAAGATTAACTTTGGCTATGCCGAATTTGTAATACTTTTCAAGCACCTTTTATATCTTCTGATTATTGTTCTAAGTTCATGATTTGTGTGAGAGGTACCCCTCCATGGTGGACATGGCTCAGATACTTAGAATGTCCAAATTTCAAGTCGATAGTTCCTTAAACAAAACAGTTTTTCTAATAAGAACATGAATTTGGATCTAGGGTTTGTATGGGAGCTACTGGTCTGATTCAGCCGATTCCTACAAAAGTACAAAAGCATCGTGCAAAAATTTCAGCTCTTTAGCTCAAAAACTTAGGGACTAGTTTGCATACGTACAGACGAACAGACATATAGACGGACAAACGGACATGGCTAGATCAACTCGTCGCGCTGATCAAAAATATATATACTTCATGGGGTCTCCAATGTCTCCTACTGTGTGTTACAAACTTCATGACAAACTTATAAGGGAACAGACCCATACTACATGACCCCTTCAGGGAGGAGGGAGGTCTTCAAAATACCATGGTTGGTCACAGAAGGATCTTAGGTTTTCGTCACATAGTCAATAACTTCTAGGGAAATCTCGAAAAATCGAGATATATTTAAATGTGGCTCGCTGGGTCTAGCACTGTTTAAACTCACAGGTGGCAACTAAGACAAATATGAGCCAAATTAATTTTATTTAACTTTCTATTAGCAAAAAGTTATTTTAAAACCATATTTATGAAAATTAGATGAGGATTGGGGTCTTGCCATATACTACAGTTGGTCACCGATGGAGGTAAAAATTATAAAAAATGTTTCACGTTCCCTAATACTATTCACTGCGTGATGAGTATAAGAAACGTATAAACCATAATTTGGGTATTCCCCTTATTGTATTTTGTTTTCAAATACATTCACGAATTTGTTGTGAGACACTGCAAAAATTTAAACAGTTTTAAATGTGTTTCCTTTGAATTCGTGCAACATCAAAAAATGTGTGTAAAAAAATGTATTCGTCTAATTTGTGAAACGTGTTATTTTAAAATCGTGTAAAACAAGACCGTGTAAAAAGAGAGTTGAGTATATTGTATATCACAGGCTTTATGTTTCAAAACAAAACTTTGTTCTTACATTTTCTTATTTTTGAAATCTTTAATTTCGTTTTTTTTTATCCATTTATCAATGTCACTCGAATACTTAAAAACCTAACAACAATCACCATATTAACCTTCACTTGCTAGTAGCTGTATCAGTTATCCTTAAACTTTGACTATAACAGCCTCACTGTACTATGTTGTTAGTAGTTTGGTAGTATAATCTCTAAACTCAAATCAACTGCATACGAATTCACATCAAAATCAAATTCAAACTCAAAATCAGACTCAGTACTCAACCACATTTGCCTAAAGCTATTACACTTAAATGTTACCTAGACATTTTTTGGTATTCAAATAGTAACAGACAAATTGTAAACCCTGATTTCAACGTTGTGAAGACAACTTAGTAAAGTACACCCAAAACCATTATGCAAATAGGTTTAAAAGAACACACGCACAGATACTTTTGGTATAAAAGCAAATCCAAAGGCAAAATAAAAAATCAGAAACAGAACCAAAACCAAAACCAACTATTACCAAGTCAAATTTATGGTCGACTTAACAATTTTTAACAAAACAACATAGAGGAGAGTCAAGTAAGTCCAAGGCAAATATGTAGACAAAAAAAAACGAAATAAAATAAAATAAAACAAAACAAAAGAACATGAAACAAATAGACAAAATTCAAATATTAAAAAAAAAATCTAAAGAAAAAATTTTAAAAACGATTAAATGTAGAAATGACCAAAAGCAAAGTAAAACAAAATGGCGATGCCTTATAAAATACACTACAATTAAAAAAAAAAAAGCAAATCAACACCAAAGAAAGCAAAGAAAAAAAATTGATAACTCAAGCCAAAGAAAGTAGAAAAGATAGAAAGGACTAAAGGACTAAAACAAGTTGCTGCCAAAAGCAAACGAATGCAAATTAAAATCGTCCCCTTAAGTTTGTCTGCCTATCTGTGTGCCCATGTGACCGACACACATGCTCAGCTCACAAACATTTGCCGAGACAAGTCCTGAGGAGGATTTGTACCTATGTGGTGGCGCCATAAAAATATACTCAACTGAAGTGAAGTGAACTGAACTCAAATGAAATGATGTTGACTTGGTTCAGGTCTCAACCAAGTCAAGGCATTGTACTTGGATGCTTGTGAATCCACTTGATTTTGAGGCGGTTGAATGGCTATTGAGGCGTCGTATAATATTTTTTGTTGTGTTGTGTCCCCTCCATCCATCCATCCATCCATCCATCCATCCATACATACTCGTATATGCATCTATATACATTTATTCATAGGGGAGTCATCATCATTATATTGAATTGAACGTTAAAGTGTAGATAAAAGCCAAACAAAGTAGGCTGACTGACTAAATGAATGGAGTTTCTTGCTCCATGAGCCATCATCTCTTTGCAGAGTAAACGATTCTGTGTCTGTGAGTCGAAAAGCCAGTAAAGCAATTGAGGTCTCAGACACTTAAAATGTAAGCTAAAGTCATATACTACTACACTGAAACACTTGAATTCAACATAACCACCTACATAGAGTTTGCTTTGCTTTGCTTTGGTTTCGTTGGGTTTCGTTGGTCTTCATAGCTTGACAACTATAAGATACTCAAATGAAAAAAAAGAAGGAACAAGGAAAACAAAAGACACTATGCTTGGCTATGAGGAAAGGAGTGTGAAGTTTTATCGTCGATTAAGTTGCTCAGGCAGAGGACAATAATATCAGAGACAACAGAGATGAACCAATGAAGCAGCATAGAGAAGCAAAGTGACAGGCAGACAGATGGACAGACGTGAATGTCCAGGAATTGGCACAAATTTGCTTTGAAGCTCTTCATAACATCATAGTAAGGATTCAGTCTCAATGTGTGTGTGTGTGTGTGTGTGTGTGTGTGTGTGCGGCCGTCATATCATTGTAAATGCTTCCTGCTGACAATATATGAATTCAAATTCGTCCTTGTGCCCACTCAGAAAAACACTAACCAACATCCTGATTTTTCTTGCTTATGTTTGACATTTTATCTTGTTATTTTCTGTTTTTTCATCCTTCATATCCCTTTATTTTTATCTTCTCATCTTTTTAGCCTTTTCTGTATTTTTATTGGTTTTCTTTTTTTTTTGTTTTTTGTTCTGTGACTCAAATCAAGTGAAATTACTTTTTCTTTATATGTACGTATATTTTTTCTTTACTATCCTTTTTTAATGGCATTTGCATACGAATATCCTGAAGCTATAATATTTGTATATTTAACTCAATCTACATTCAGACACCCACCTAAGACTATATAATATCTATATATATACATGAACCATCAATGATTGTCCTTCCTTCCTGCTAACATTTGCTGCCACTTCGTTTTGAAAACTTTTTCCTTATCGTTTGCTTTGCACTCACACTTTGCTGGTTATCTATATATTTTTCCTTTCCATTCCTTTTCTGTCATTTGCCATTTAAATATTTGTTTTTGTTTGATAATTTTCTGCATTTCTTTTTGCTTGCAACCTACATAGATACGAGTGTCTGAGTATCTTCCTACCTAACCATTATACTCGTACTTTCATTTTGTTCTTGTTCTTGTTGTTCTTCTCCAGTTTTTATTACTATTTTTTTTTAACGAGATAAATATCTTTGCATGTATGCAAGTGTGTGTATGTGTGTGTGTGGATGTTTGTGTTCCTTGCTCAAGTGTCCTTTTTTGTTGAGTTCTTTTCTTCTCTCTTTATTCTACATGGTTTAACTTGCATATCCTTGCCTAGCTTAGCTTCTTGTCGTCTTATTGGTCTTTACTTGAGGGCGCAGTAGTAGTAGAAACAAGAAAAAGAAAAATCAAATAAAACGAAATGAAATTAGTAGAAAAGCAAAGCAAAGTTTAGCTGAGTTGAGTTGAGCAAAGCAACGTATACCACCGGCGTATCCTTACATTTAAATGTGCTCCGCCCTTTTCTATTTTAAAAATGTAAAATTTTTCCATTTCTTTTAGTTCCTTTCCTATCTTTTTTCAACTATTTATTTTAATTCCCTTATTTTTATTTTTTTTTTCCTCTCTAACTGACGCCACCTTTCATTTCCTTCTTCATATTCTTTTCTTGTTGTTGCTGCGTGCTCTTTGTCTGCATGCCAATGCTTGGCTTGAGGTCGACTTGCCTTGTCTTGCTTCAAATTTCCTTTCGCCAATAAGAGATTCGCGTGAGCTCATTCTGCTTCTGCTAACATCGAGTACTCAGTCAGCGTCGTTCACATTGTCCTGCTGCAAGCTGCTTTCAAGTGTTTGTTACAGTTAAAATATTCTACTTTTTCTTTCATTTTCATATTATTTCTAGATTGGTATGCAGGATAAAGTGCTTCATTAATAGAAGATTATTGGAAAACGGAAAGAGAATTTCTCATGTAAAGGCAAAAACCACATTTTATATCGTCAATGTAAGATAAGACAAACAGATCCAATGGAATACAGCATCATCTACTATTCATAAATTCAAAGTAAAGGAATAAAAGGACTAACTTTAATGCAATCATTTCATATTGCAAAACAATTTTACTTAATATACATAGAGATAATTAAGGAATTAAGAAAGAATTAGGAATTAATTTTAAATAAACGAAATTAAAAATTTAATTAAATCTAAAAAAATACGAAAATATCTTGCTTTTTGGACATAGGTCAAAGTTTCTTTTGCTTAACAATCTTCTATTTAACAAGACTAAGTACTTTGAAACCTGTACAGACATAGATATTCCAATCAAAATTTTTGCATATTCTACTTGATGATAAGTAAAATCGTATGATGCAGCTGAAAGCACAAAATTTGAATTGAATGAAACTCAACCCAATATGGAAAATGTACTAACTATACTCTACTTAATACACCCGTTGACCCAAGTGTGGAGTCTCCTTGTTGTCTTCAGGACAATTGTGTAAACACACAGGATGACAACAATGATGTTCTAAAATATACAGAACCATTTACAATGCCGCTAGAAGGGGTGTTTTTTTGTTTTTAAGAGAACTTAACACTGTCTTATCATTTTTATCCGAATATATTTTTCAGGGGTTGATTTCTAATATGTTGGATAACAATGCGCACTGCTTTAACAATATACATGTGCGCCATCTTGTAGGACATAGAATAACTAATACTTCACTTTGATGACAATTTGCAAGGAAAAGAAAGAATTCCATTCAATTTGTCTATAAACATTAAGTGATATAAAACAAGGACGCGAACAAAAAGGAGTTTGATATAAGTTAAAAAAGTATTTATATTTATAAGGGAATGTTAAGTTTTGAAGAATTATAATTCACTTTTAAAAATAAAATATAGAGAGACCTTCAACAAAATTAACATCCCTCAAAAACATAAAAATCGCATGAAATAAAAATATAAAAATACACAATAAAATGTACAAAAATACAATAATAATTAATAATAGTGGAAGGCCCAGAAGCTAGTGCTCTATATAATATATTAATTATAGGATTAGTTGTAAATATATTATAATATAAATAAATCAAATATATAAAATAAATAATTATTTTTTTTCTTTTTATAATTTCTTTATTTGCCACATTCGTCAGATGACAACCAGCAAATTTTATCATAAGATGTTAATCACTTTAAGCAGGTTTGAATGAGTTAATCACTCATCAAGGATGCGGAATGGGAAATCTAGTGGATGTTGCCTTTTCAGGCTTCGAGTTTGGCTGGTGTTGTCAAGGTGATTGGCATGGACCTCCAACCTAATGAAATGTCTGTTGCTGTACTTCACGATTTCTTCTTTATCATTGGTGTCGATCTCGTTAGATAAGCGAGTTCCGGACAAACCACTGCGCACCTACAATCCTCCTCATTAGCTTCGATTAAAACTTCTGAAGGGTTTCCAGGTTTGAGTTGGATGCAGTGCCCCAAAGCTGTATACCGTAAGTCCATACTGGTTTCAGAATGGTCTTGTACAGTAACATCTAATTTCGCAGGTTGAGCTTCGAGTTTAACCTAAAGAGCCAGCAAATTTTTTGAAGTTTCAGATCCAACTGCTTTCGTTTAGTGAAAATGTGAGGTTGCCAGGTGAGACGCCTGTCTAGTGACAGTCCCAGGTACTTCACAGTGGCGCTTCTTGGAATGGCGTCACCGTTGATGAAAACGGCAGGGCATGTTGAGCTGTTCATGGTGAATATAACATGCATATATTTCTCTTCATTGACGCAGATGTTCCAAATTCAAATGAATAAATAAAAATAAAATGAATAAAATGAATAAATAAAATAATAAATAAAATAAATAAAATAATAAATAAAATAAATAAAATAAATAAAATAAATAAAATAAATAAAATAAATAAAATAAATAAAATAAATAAAATAAATAAAATAAATAAAATAAATAAAATAAATAAAATAAATAAAATAAATAAAATAAATAAAATAAATAAAATAAATAAAATAAATAAAATAAATAAAATAAATAAAATAAATAAAATAAATAAAATAAATAAAATAAATAAAATAAAATAAAATAAAATAAAATAAAATAAAATAAAATAAAATAAAATAAAATAAAATAAAATAAAATAAAATAAAATAAAATAAAATAAAATAAAATAAAATAAAATAAAATAAAATAAAATAAAATAAAATAAAATAAAATAAAATAAAATAAAATAAAATAAAATAAAATAAAATAAAATAAAATAAAATAAAATAAAATAAAATAAATAAAATAAATAAATAAAATAAATAAAATAAATAAAATAAATAAAATAAATAAAATAAATAAAATAAATAAAATAAATAAAATATAAAATAAATAAATAAAATAAATAAAATAAATAAAATAAATAAAATAAATAAAATAAATAAAATAAATAAAATAAATAAAATAAATAAAATAAATAAAATAAATAAAATAAATAAAATAAATAAAATAAATAAAATAAATAAAATAAATAAAATAAATAAAATAAATAAAATAAATAAAATAAATAAAATAAATAAAATAAATAAAATAAATAAAATAAATAAAATAAATAAAATAAATAAAATAAATAAAATAAATAAAATAAATAAAATAAATAAAATAAATAAAATAAATAAAATAAATAAAATAAATAAAATAAATAAAATAAATAAAATAAATAAAATAAATAAAATAAATAAAATAAATAAAATAAATAAAATAAATAAAATAAATAAAATAAATAAAATAAATAAAATAAAGAAAATAAAGAAAATAAAGAAAATAAAGAAAATAAAGAAAATAAATAAAATAAATAAAATAAATAAAATAAATAAAATAAATAAAATAAATAAAATAAATAAAATAAATAAAATAAATAAAATAAATAAAATACATAAATAAATAGAAAATATATTTAAAAAAAATGAATTTGCATTAATTATTTATTTTCCAAAAACTTAGAGTTCTAAAACTCACCCCCTTTTAAGGACAAAAAATCTAAAGGAAATACAACAACCAGCAACTTTGAATCTAAAAAACAAGTTCTTGGATATTTTTAACCCTTATATGTCAAAATGCATACAGCATCCTTCCTTTCCAACTAAGAATCTGATTCAACCCGTTTACTTAACGGGATGATTGACCGAATGAATGAATAAGCAACTTAAGCTCCTCTCCACCTCTAATGACCAGTTTTGTGCAAAAGATTTTTGTGAGAAAATTATAAGAAAAAAAGAGATAATTTCATTTTGCATCCTTACAGCGTCCTGCAGTCAGTAAGAATTCAAGATTTCTTTCACATTTTTTTTTTTTAATGTATTTTTTAGGTTAAAGGTGACTGACCAGTCTGGACCAAATAAAACCGGATGCTATTTTAGTAAGAAAGTGTGAGAACAAAATTGTGTTAGCTTACAATTTTCAGGAAATTTCTTTTTCTAGGACATGAGCTTAAATTAGATGTGGAATCAATTTACAGATGTACAGACATGGAAAAATAAATTAAGTATAGGAAAACCAAGAAATTTTTGAGTACAAAGAACAAATATGAAGAACGCATATGAAAAAAGAAATGAAGAAAGATTTGCATATAAAAATATTCTAATGAGCTGAAACTATTCCAAAAATCTATAGAATATTTCTATAATTAACAAGTAGGCATAAATATACTTAGTACTGTGTCTCGTTGTGGACAATTCACATTTAATTCACATTCAATTGAATCAAGAATGTGATGAATGATAAATGCAAGATAGACCCCTTCTATTTTATCAATAAAACTCATTATAATCTCTCACATAATTAGTTCATTTACATTTTGATTTGGGGGGACCATTAAATGATAACAATATCGAAATGTAAATCAAAGCAAACAATACAATCTACATAACTAACCATAGAATAATTCATTCTTTGCTTATTCGATCGTCGTCAGTAGTGAATAAACTTTTCCAACAAAATGACACAGTCAAATGAATCGGAACATATCTATGAAAGCATAAAACCCATAAAAAAGTAAACTTTTATAGATAAAATATTAATCAATAATTATTTTAAAATTATATTTATTCTTTAGTGGCAACAAGAAATTTATTAATGACAAATGTATAGAAACCATTGCTTGGATGCTACTCACAATTGTAGTATGCATAATTGGATATATAATTTTTTTGTCAATTAAATCATATGATGAGAAAGAGATTAAATCTAAAATCATTGATGATGATAATGGAAATCTTGGATTCATTGGTTATCATAGTAAAGTGATGCAATTAGTAAACAGAAAAAGGTTTGTATGATAAAAGTAAATAATTCATATGTTGCAGCTAAGCCAATATTGAATTGAATCTTTAAGAAATACTTATAATATGAGAAAAAGAGATTCAATTAGTTGGCAAGGCAATCAAAAATGTATAATAGTCAATGTGAAGGTTCTATGTCCCACTAGGGATGACTGGGTTTGATAATGACAACAGACTCAATCAAGTCATGATTTTTAAATATCAAACTAGTTTTCTACAATTTAGTATTTAAATTATTGATAATTCGCATAATTATTTGGTTAATAATATAAGAGTAGCAAAAATCTTGGCTTGAAAATCAGCTCTCACAAAAGAACACTGGAAATACTGGAATTAATACGGAGAGGCATACGATTAGTTTCGGGCTTCTTCACTGGTCAGTGCTGAGTGTTAAAACATCTACGTAATTTGCGTATCAGTCACAGCGATCAATGTAGACTATGTAATGAAGAGGAGGAAACAGTAGAGCATGTGCTATGCCACTGTAAGGGTCTCATCTAAACCAGACCCTTCTATCTGGGTTTCCTGTATTTGGAACTAAGTGATATTGCAGGCTTGTCTCCAAAGAGGATTCTGGAATTTTTGAAGAATATATTGGAGGAACTGTGATTACGAGGGTTGTCACTATATTTCCACTGATAAGATGTACTTAATTCCTGCCCTATTGTTTAATCTGATCAAATCTTTTGATATATATAATGTGAAAAAACCTTCTCTTGACTTGAGATTGAGTATTGTAGAATTTAACATTTCTTTTTTTACTTCTGTAAAAAATAATCACAATTTTTATGTATTCTAGAATGGCTAACAATGTCGATGGCTGTCGAAATTGTACTGATTTTGAAATGTCATTAACTTTGTACCAGAATCATACTGTGAAAGCAGTGATAGATGATTCTACAGAATTTTTCAAATTTAATATAATTTGGTTCTATGAAACATCCAATGATGAGGAAGAACAAATGTCTAATTACAATTGTAGAGCTTATGAGGCACCATATCTGTTCATTGATCAGCCCTTGAAGGAGAATATAACTTATACATTTTGTATAATGATCAGAGATGAAGAGACTACTTCGCCTTGCAATTGTCAACCTTTATTTGTACCGGCGAAAAGACACATTATTGAACTTAGTAATGGTATAGAATCAAAAGATGGTGTTATAAAAATTGGATATCTTTGCTTAATATTGGCAATTTCGGCTTTTGCTGGTGCAGGTTTAGGATTTTTTACTATAAAAACTTATCCGGAGCTCCTAGAGGGCTCTAAGAATGTCGTTGTTATACATAAATCTAATCAGTTTAATGACATCACAGAATCCAATTACATGGAATATATACCATCAAGCAAAAATAATCGTCATATATCGAAGTCACTTAAGAGCAACAAGTAAGTGTAAAAAGATTTACAACTTTCATTTATCAATTTAATTTCTTTTATCTTTCTTTTTTTTATTATAGAAGATACTCCATGTCATCATCATCTAAGTTTGAAATAGATTCATCATGGTATATCTATTCAAAATCTTTTGATATAGAAAATGACTACGAAATGCCTCGTAGTTTTAATGGTTTGGATTGCTCAAAACTTAGTGTACCAAATACTTATGCAAATACTTATGCAGAGAGTCCCAGTTCACCACCACCATCACCTAAGGAGAACAATACAAATATAAAAAATCTTGGAATTGTAAATGAAGCTTTTGAGTGATTTATGTTTCATAATTTAACAAATTTATTGATCTCTTTATTTTAACTGTATCCTATTATATTCTAAGTGCATAGCCCAACTCTAAAAAACACATAAAACAATTGTAATTTCCTTGAATTAAATAAATACAATATTTGTCAATTCTTTAAATAAAATATTAAAAGAAATAACAGAAAAATCTTGCCTTTAATCATTATAATATTGTATGCTTTTAACTTTATCAATGGAGAAATTTTTTTTAACATTTCCACATTTTCACCTGATCTTCTTAGTATCAACTATAAGATAAACTTTTATAACTTTGCTTAAAAATTATATAAATTAGAATAATTTTGTTTTCAAAGTCAATCATAAAGCTATCTTGGACACATGGTATTTAATTCTGGGGTCTGGCATCTTACTCGCAAATTCAACGCATTCAAATCTCTCAGAATAAAGCTCTACGAAAATAATACACAATAATCAACAGATGCCTTCAGTTTTACAGAAAATCAACAGACACACGACAACAATCGGCTGATCACTCATAAAAATCCACTTGCTGCTGAACTTCTAAATCATAATTGTCGTAGACATCTTAAGAGACTTCACCATGCTGATCTCTGTCGTTGTCGCAACTGTCACAATATATGCAATCTGTATATTTTAATAATTTTTCAAAATTGAAATTAAGTAAAGTATTGAACCCATAAAATGAGCTGCTAATGTTCTCATTGGAACAGAAGCATTCTGTGGGATGCTATGTAGTTTTACAAGGGCTAAATTCGCAAATTGGGTTAGTACGAAAAATATTATAATAGCAAAAGCCTTAATGTCAACCAGATCTTGGAAAAGAACATAAGAATTATTGGGACTAACATAGAAAGGTATGAGGATAGTCTCAGGTTTCTTAACTGAACATTGCAGAATGTTAAAACATCTACACATATGCCCGGGGGTCTGTCGAAACGATGAATGTAGACTAGGACTGCACAACCCTCGGCCCAATCAAAGTCTGTTACAACAATATGATAGATTTAACTGGTCATTTAAATGAGTGAAACACGCCTCTTTAAGGCAAAAGCCAACTGATCAGCACAACTTTTTCCATTTCAGCAAGTTCGGCTAAACATATTCCTGAAAATGGTAACAAATTGCAGGCATACTTTCTATGATAGAATTCGAAAATAGATTTCTGTATTTACGGAGAAATGATCAAAATTTCAATATTTTTAGAACTCCTTTTACAGTCGATGTATAGTACGCCTGCAGAAGTTTTATAAATGGAATGCATAGAGTTGGAATGTAACATGAAACTTAAGGAATTTCATCATGTATCTTTCTTGAAGTTTCATAAACTATATCTAACCAGAGAGAAATATCCCACACTGTATAGTCATGCATTATTCATCGTACTTATGAGAACGTCTTTTTTCAAGATTCAAACACATCAAATCGAAGATTTAAATAAGCATTGTGGATGAACGCATGGAGGACTGTCTGAGATTAGCAACATCGTCAACCGAACCAGTTATGGGAACTGTCACATTTGGGAGACCTCCCCCCTCTGGTGTGATGTCACATATTTTGTAGTGGAAACCGATAATAAAATGTTACTTTAATTTCTCTTGTCTTTAAATGTTTGTGTCTTAAGTTTTTTATTAGGGCTCTATATTTTTAAGTTTTTCATTTCTAATTCCAGTTAATACTTTAGATTTTGAAATGTGACGTCACAAAGCTTATGACCCCCTCCCCATCCCTGTCACAGGTAGTCACACTTTTTCGACCCCCTCCGTGACGTGTGACGCAATATATAGATGACTCCTATTGACGCATTTGTATCCGAACAGCAGTCGCAAGTATCACATTAATTGCATATAGAAAAGAATGTATAATCCAGAGTGAGGAAGACCTTTTTCTTGTTGTTGAAGTATTTTTATCTCATCACCATTTTATTGACACTGGCGAATGGTTTTTTTTTTATCTTTTTTATTTAATTTTTTTTAAGATTGGGCAGCTCAAATGTAGACTATTCAATGAAGAATAGGAGACAGCAGAACATGTGCTATGCCACTATTATGACCTAATTTGGATTAGACTCCGCTACCTGGGCTTTCAGTACTTAGAACCAAATGAAATTGGAAGAAGGTATTGGAATTCTTGATGAATACTAGAATAACAGAGGAACTGTTATTACAAGGGTTGTCACTGGTGGCTGCCCTGATTATAATCTAATTTAAGTATTGAATACAAATATGAGCAACTATGTTGATATTTTAAAGACTCTTTTTCTAAAATGGAAGGAATTCAAGCTTTAAATTTCTGTTAATACTAACTAAAATTTTAATAAAAATCTGACTCTAAGGATCATTGACCTAACCCTGGAGACAAGGAAGGCAATCATATTAACTTACCTCCATTGAAGCGAAATACCAAAACAGTAGCCAATTAAGCGCTAATAAATATGAGAGACACGTTTCCATTACAATCTACAAGATGAGTCCAAGTGAGAAACTCACGTATTTATCAAGTTTGGTGTCCTTTATCAGTTGCTTTGTTTTTGTAAATGCAAAATAGACGCGATTTTTTTGGTAACATTTTTGCTCAATAAGCTGCAACTGCTTAGCTTAGATTCAAAGTTTATTATGCAAATATCCTTCAACCATGTCAATATTACTCGTACATATAAAGCAAATGAAGCTCATTCAACGACAGAATTTCGCTTTTACATATATATGCGAGTGAGTATGTAGTAAAGGCAAGGATGTGAACCAAGGTAAGGATGTGAATCAGAGTAAGGATGTGAGCAAAGTCTTGCTTTGATGATGTAACCAGCAACCAAGCAAGTAAGCAAGCAAGGATGTGGCTAAAGCAACCAAGGTAGGCACCATCGTTGATGGCCAATAGCCAGTGTAGAATATTTTATAAGTTTGGTGTCGTAGTAACCAATTTTAACTCACTCCTTTAGCTTGGTTTTGGTCCTTTAATTTAGTCCTTTTACTTCTTCTTCATCTTTCTAGCCACAAAACGTGCATTAAAAGCACACATAAAGTACTCGTATCATATTTAATATTTATGGCGCCGCAAAATGTTACACAAGCCAAACTTACTAGAACTAACGAACCTCACTTCAAACACAACACAACACAACACATTTAGCGCACGTGGCGACTATTGAAGCAGCCAAGGTATATCTATACATACACAATATATACTTTTATATGTACGAGAGTATTTTGTATCTATTAAGTATCACGGGGCCAAGTAGAACATAAGCAAAAACTATTGAACTATAGTTGAATAACCAATAAATCGGCGCATCCTGTCTGCATCATCATGGTGATCATATAATATACGTAGATACGTAGATACTAGATACATCCACATCCACATCCTCAAGGCACATAACTCATTTTTTGCTTTATTAACTTTGCGCGTTTAAGCGTTGCTTAAAACGTTTTTAAATCATCAACCGAGGACGAGCAAAGAATTCATGGTAATTAGAAATATTGTTGTATAGAAACAGATACACTACAGATACACAACATATACAGAGCAGTATAGAAAAGTACATTACAGTAAGGTAAAGAGGGCAGAAGTTATAGAAGGCCAATGCAAAATAAATGAAGAAAAACTAAAGTTTGCATCTCATGCATACTTGTTTTCCATGTGCAATTTAACTTGTTCCACAGTCATCTTCATCATCATCATCATCATCATCATCATCATCATCATCATCATCATCATCATCATCATCATCATCATCATCATATGTATGAGTGTGTATCTTTGTAGCTATGTGATTGTGTGATTTTATGTGTTTATATGTGTGTTGGCAGCCATGTTCCACTTTATATAATTTGCTCACTCAAGTCCTTGCATCATCAGTAACATCAAGGCAACAACAATTTACAAATAGCCTGCATGCAAATAAACTTGCAACAAAAACACTAAAAGCAATAACAACAACAACAACACCAATAACAACGAAAACAATAACAACAATAACAACAGCAAATAGAATAAGGACGACGAAAATGAAAACGTCCAAAGAAGAAGATGATGAGAAAAGAAGAAGTTATCGTTGTAGAAAAGTACAACCAACTTTTATTGAACTTGGGAGTTGAAATTTTATCTGCGCAGTAGTTCAACTTAGTTTTTTCTAGTTCTTTTTCATTTTCTTCTTCATCATCATCATCATCATCTTCTACTTCATCATCATATTCCTTCTATACGTTGTTGCATCCATGGTACACAAAGTCAGCCTTGCTTCCTTGCATATGCAAGTTTGTCTTCGTGTATGTGTGTGTGTGTGTGTGTGTATGTGCGTGTATCTGTGTTTGTGTTGTTGCAAGTCGAAAAATTGTTCGATGCTGGTAAAAGTTAACTATGAAAACCAAAGGAAGTTAACTGCTGAAATTAGTAAAAGTGTAGAAAAGTTGATGAATTTGCAAAATGACTCAAACAGTAGCGGACTCAACTCATTCATATTTAAAGTGAATATCTCATAAAATCACTAAAAATAAAAATATTGAAGAAATGCTCTTGAGAGTCTTAAATTCAAAATTCACTAAGCATATAAAGAAAATTGATGAAAAATATAGAAAAGTCTAGAGAATAGAAATTTAGAAGTAAATATTCTACTGTTTACAAGTAGTGAAATATACAGAAGTCTGATGGCGGTCTGAGGTAGTAAATGAGTCCAATTTTTATTTATTATTTAGCTAGTTTTGTCAGAAATTGTAAGCTTAAATTCCTTCCATTTCATAAAAGGTCCTAAAAATATCAGCACAGCTGCTCATAAATATAGAATACTATATTTAAATTAGATTAGATTAAAGTAAGGCCAGCCACCAGTTCCTTTGATATTGTATTCTAGTATTCACCAAGAATTCCAATACCTTCATGCGAGGCAGACCTGCAATTTCATTTAGTTCCATGTACAGGAAACATGGAAGGATTGCGTAGTCAAGTTGGACCTGACCAACCACTCTGCATTATTTTCATTCCTGGGTAATTTTCAAAGGTATTTTTCTCCATTTTGAAATATTTTTTGTGCAAAATTGGTACACGATATTTTATTGAAAGTGTTGCCCATAGCATTTCCCCACTTTTCTGGCAATGCTTAAATTCCGAGCCAATAAAACTGTTCGTCGTTGGAGGCCAAGAAAGCATCAAGCCAATTTCTGATATCTTCAACTGAAGTGAAGCCTATTCCCATAACGTCGTTCTGCATCGACCGGAACAAATGGTAGTCTGATGGTGCAAGATGTGGACTATACGGCGGGTGGATTAGGATTTCTCATCCGGTACCATCGACATAGCTTTTGACCATGTTTACGACATGCGGCCAAGCATTGTCATGGTTAAAGATTAATGGCTCATATTTGATTGCCTATTCCGGCTGTTTTCCTGCAATCGCAAGCTTCAATCACATCTGTTGTTGTTGAAACCCCAGTCGATCGTCTGACCACTTTTCAGAAGCTCATAGTATACGATTCTTTTCTGGTTCCATCAAATGCTAAGCATATCTTTGCTGCCATGGATGTTTAGCATTGGCATCAATTATCCGAATGAATTCATTTTTTATCGCGATGCAGAAACGACTTCCCTTTGTACTATTGAAAGAGCATTTCGGAAGCAGTGACACACTGTTTGATATCTCTTCCGACCTTCTGGACCTTACCAATAGCTTTCAACCGCAATGAGTGACGTCACAAAAATAGACATAATTGTCGAACGGAAAAAAATATGTTGTTGACACTTAGATGGAGTGAAATTTATTGTAAAATATGGTAAAATAATGAAGCTTCCACATAAAGTTTGTGCAACGTATGCCCTCTGTTGGTAATCCCTTAAAACTTACTTGTCTATCTAATATTTTGTTAATCCCCTTAGTTAGTTCATGGTATCATGATGATATGATATCTTAAAAACCGCTCCTGAGTAAAGAAAATTCTATATCAACCATTGACATTTGCTCAAACTTGATGTTGATGTTGAAATTTCTCATCAAGTTGCATAAAAATAACACCAAAAAACAAATTTCTCTAACAATAAAACAAAAATAACATGAATAGAAATTGCTAAGGGAAAACCAAATAAAATAAAATGACAGTAGAAGGCAGCAAGCAACAGCAGCAACAACTGAGAAAACTCATCTAAAATGCATAAAATTTGAGTTGATGAACTCATCACACAATGCCTGACAGTCTTTATATCTATCTTTCTGTCTTTCTATCTGTTTGTCTGTTTGTCTGTCTGTCAGCTTGTTTGTCTAATGGTGAAGAAGAAGATGACAGCAGGGCAAAGAACATGATAAAAATGCAAAATGATGCAACCAACGATGCAAGAAGAAGGATAACGCCAACGCCAAAGCTAAAGCCAAATTATGAAGATGACTTATGATGACCAATGAAGGCGCAAAACCACGAGCACAAGACAAGTTATGACAGTTTACCATAACCTTAACCAAGAAGGAGTGATGGGAATGGAGAACAGAAGAAAAAACTATACAAAGGAAGGAAAAATGAAACTGCAAAATGGCGTCAGCTGCAATAGAAACAAACAATTGCTGAATTGCAGAAGTAGATTTTTCTTCTCAAATTTATCTTTTATTTAAATATGAAATATAATAATTCAAAAATCAAAATCAATTTCCAATGCCAGATTCAGAATATTCAGAAAAATGAATACAGGAAGCATTGAACAATAGGCGCATTTGAGCTTATTAAATGAATAACATTTGTACAATAAGACAGCTTCTCAGATACTAGCATACAAAAAGATACTGAGATACAAGTAGTGAGATAGGAAGGCAGGCAGGCAGGCAGTCAGTCATTCAGTCAGTCAGTTGCCCAGAAGAATAAGTAGAAGTTGTCTGTAAAAATCTTGCCAAACATGACAACGACATGACAAAACAAAAACACACAAAAGATGATAAAGAACAAAAGTATCTTATATCTATCTGCTATTTGCTCTTCGTTTTCATATAATATAATACAATACATACACATGTATAAACATATACAAATATACATATGTAAAAGGATAGTGTATATTTTATTTAAAATAAATGCATTTGAAATGTTGCCATGGTCATATGATTGTAAATATTTAAGCAAACCGAAGACAATTAGACTTTTGTCTACATGGACAGACAAACAGACAGACGGCCAGATACTTTAGATACTCTCGGACACAACTCTAAAAAGGAAGAAAGAAATTCTCTTCTTCTTAATATTAAGTATTCCGAGTATATGGCAAAACAATGAAAAATTCCAAAGAACATATAAAACTGCTTCACTTTTGCCACACAAGACGAAGAAATAACTGCAAGTGTCTGGACTATGTATCTAGATACATACTTATATATATATATATTGTATATATTTTGATACAAGGACTAGACAATTTTATGTTTAATATTATACTACTACGAGTATGTGAATGTGGTGGTGGCATCATGAAGGCAAATAACTGAATTTCTTGTTTTAATTCGTTTTCATTGTCTGGACTCTTGAGTTTGCTTTTGTCGCAATACAAAGATACAAAGATACATAGATATGTACGAATACGAAAAGATACATTTGTATATGTAAATAATTTCTAGCAAAATAACAAAAAGAAACATGTATCTAAATTAAAGTTTTCAATTAAAATTTTATTTTGTTGTTGTTTCTTTATATTTTCTATGAAAATGTCTAAGTTTGTTCTTTTGTTTATATTTTATAGTGTTTCCACTAAACCATTCTCCTTCATAAGTAAAAGAAAATTAAGGAAAAAGCAAGAAAATAACAGACAATGAAAGCTTGAGATGCTCCAAATGTTATCTGTCTGTTTACTTTCCTTTTGATTTAAATTTTTGTATTTCATTTATTTGTGAGTTTGTGAGTCCTTTTTTCAGTTGATCTTCCTTCTTTCTCTCATTTGTATCTTTTTTTTAACTGATTCGACAACAATACAACACATCAATACATATAGAAGATTTTGTTTGTATATAATAAATTTTTAAATGATATAAATTTTTAATTTTTACCACAATAAAATTGTACAAAACATTTTATCGTTTCCTGTTAAAAATACACAAAGGATTTATATTTATTTATTGTATTTTTTAAGTCATGTTAAAAATTTAAAGATAAAAGGCTTTAAAAGCATCACAAACAGTGAATTGAATTACTATTTTATTTTTGAAAAAATTATATACATAAATCTACTAAATGCTCGTTCTGAAGAAAAACCAGAGATGAGCAAATAGAAAATCTGTGGAGGCATATTTTATGTAGCTGTGACTTGATATAGTCATTGGTATAAGGTGATTTTAATATCACAAGCTTGAAAGGAAGTGAAGGTTTTAATACCTTTAGGAATCTTAAGAACTGCGGAGAACTACAATTTTTAAGGTAAAATATACATAATAAAAAGAAAATAGGCTATTAGGGACTCTAATGGGATAGTGATGCGAACATGAAGCCTTTCCTATTCAACCTTTCCAACCTCACCTACACGTTGCTATATCTTGTCAATAAAAATAGATGGTCTGGCGATCGAGTATGGGCGATAGAATTCATAGTATACTGAAATGAGAATGGACACTTTGGCGCCCCGTGCCAAACTGGTCAATCTGTTTTGAGCCATTATAGACCGCAACTAGGTTTTTATCAATTTCAGTTTGGAGAAACTGCGTTCACCATTTGCAACACTCATTTTTATGATAATTTAGCACAATGTTTTAATGATTCTATTTTATGTTAAACGTAGAAAAATCTTGAATCTGTTAAAATGTTTCTTTCTTTTTTTAATTTTTTTTCTTTTTTTTTTTTGATCAAATATTTGTTCATCATCAGCCTCTACATGGGGATTCCCTGAATGAACGGTTTTTTTTGTATTGATTTAGTAGGTCATTATGAGAGGGCGTTGTAAAATAAGTTCATCGTATTTTGTTAACAAAAATGTTGTGGTGCGGTAACAAAGGAGATACACAACACTTGTCAGGATTCGTTTAGACATGCGTTGGCAATCGTGGCGCCCCTGAACCCCGGCGCCCTGGGTTATAGAAAGACTAAACTGAAACAAACGATAAAAACGCATAACAAAATAATTGGTAAGAATACAAGTTAAAATTGCTTAAGAATTGATTTTCGAATGAAACAATTAATATTATTGAAAGGAAAGAATGTTATTATTTAATTTATTTATTAAAAATTAGTTACTAAATAAATAATACTATAACTATTTATTAAACAATGAGGACACTAGCGTCGAGGACTTCAGCTCATGTTTATTATAAAATTATACACAATATATCTCTCTTCTTCAATTCTACTGCGCTCACAATCACAACATCAATGGGTGTGTGTTGTTATTTTTGTTATAAAGCGGTTATCTTTAACACCGTTTTATATCTAAGCCTCTGGACCTATTTTGATATTGACAATTGTGCAAATCTAACAAAGAATACCTGTCAATTGGTATATTTCTTTAAAAAATTGGTTCAGTGGTTTAAGCAGGAAAAGGTACACAAAATTTGTGTTCACCGTTTAATTGTATAGATGATAAAAACATTCAAAAGAAACTCCTGAATACGGGTAACTTCTCTTAAGTCGGTGAATCTAATTACTAAAGCCCAGGCCAAGGCCTATTGCCAAGATCATTAAGATAGTAAGCCTTAATACGTACGCTACCAAGCGTCACTTATGTGTGTTACAGCACTTTTTGTGTATGCCTTGCATTTTGTAGTGGTCCGCATGGAAGGCTATTTCTTATGATCGTGAACTCTCAATAAAAAATTCTAAAAGACTCAGATGCTCTGGAAAAGAAAAGATATGCAACATTTTAAATTTACGATAATAAGGCATTAGGACTCTGTATTGGAGATTATTTCAAAACTTATTATAAAAGATACATTTTGTAAGGTTTACTTTATACTTGCTTTCGATTAAATCTTCTTCTATTTCATTATAATACTATTAAGACTTAAATCGAGTGTAAATAAGATTTACGTTTTTTTCATTTCAATGATTAAATTTTTGCTTGAAAAGCCTCTATTGATTATTAAAGGAAGAAGAAGAAGAATTGTCTAAAACTTTGGTATAATGAAATAGCAAACAAAAACTATTTAAGCAAGGGTCTAGTGGTTGGTTGGTTTATGGCTGGGTAGGTGGGTGTTGGTGGTGGTTTTTCCATTAGAGCAAACATCCACATTACAACAAAATACTAAAAGATACCAACCAAACCATAGAATTAAGTAGTGAAGCAATCAGGCAACCAAGCAAGCTGGCGATAAGTTTTTATGTCTTGAGTTGATGGCGTAGAAACTTTTACGAAACTAAATAAGCACACAAAGAGACTCATTCACATTCACATGCACGCACACACATGTCTAATCTACCCAGTATAAAATAAGTACCAGATTTTTAAGGGTGTGTGTTGTCATGATAGCAAAATAAGCTAAGTGGGTGGCCAAGAATAAGTTTTTCATCGATATGTGTGGATAGATGAGATGGGAAAGTTTTAATGAAAAGGGTGTTTTGAGTCAAATGGTGGCCCAACCAACAATACTTATGCAAAGATAAACTTACCGAAAATGTGGGGATGATTGTACGAGTATAGTATGTAAATTTATACATGTTTATGCCTTCAAGAAACTGTATTCCCTCAAACCTTTTTCTTTTCCTTCTCATTGTCCTCCCACACCCAAAAAAAAAAAACTAAAAACAAAAAATAGACAACAATTTTCTGTTATTTTATATATATTTAGAATAACATACATGGTAGAAGAAAAAAGAGTTTGGGTCTTGTTTGCCTACTACTTACTATACTTGTATTTTGGACAAGTGTACATAAAAGATAATGATGTTGCCTTAAACTTTTGGGAATATAAATAATAATAATAATATTTCTTTAGCAATGACTAACATCATAGTCATCATCAACACCATCACCATCACCATCACCATCACCCTCACTATCTCTCGAAGTCGTTTACTTTCTATACTAAGGTTATTATCTTTCAAGTTTTCTAGCCTTAGTACTTACTACTATATGTTGTATACATGTGTGTCTATGTGTGTGGGTGGGTAAACTTTAGCACCAAACTATTTTATAGTTTGTTATTTTTCTTTTAAATACAAAAAAAAAAAAAAAAAACAGATGAAAAACAACAACCTCACAACAACTAGATACATGTTTCGCTTAGAACATAAAAAGGACCCAAGGCCTTAAGCTTATAATTAATTGCATGTTCGGTCGAGACGAAATAATCCTTTGTAGATAGAGAAAAAAAAAAAAGGAAGCAGGTTTGGTAAAGACACAAGCCCCAGCTAGTCACCACAAGCACATAGATTCACATACTTACAAACATATCTTTGTTTCATATATGTAAAGTTATAGATACATAAACATCTTGGTTCTTGTATCTTTTTACTTCTATAGTTTAAAGTCATTGGTGTATCAAAATCAACTTCACACACACACACACACACACACACACATCAAAACCATTCATAACTTAAAAAAGCAAATGAGTAAATGGTGTTTTGTTTATGATATTTTCCATGGAAATCTATACAAAATTTAGGCTCAGTTTTGTGAATTTGAAATTGTGTATTCAGTGGAAAATTTTAAGCTTTTTATCAAAAACCATGCCATTCATTCATTCATTCATTCATTCGTGCATCCATAGGCCAGTTTTGTTTTGTTGTTGTATTATGTGTAGTTAGTATGTGGTTTTTCTGGGTCGTTGCAAAAATTATTATATTAAAATTGATGAATGCGTTAATTATGAGCCAACGAAATGAAATGAAATTCGAAATCGAGCGCCAATCAGTTGCCTTTCATTAGATTTTATGAAACTCATTTCCTGACATCCAGTCAGCAGCTTCTAATTACAATTAATGATCTTTATTTCTCTAATTAGTACGAGATATGTATTATATATTTTGCATCATAAAACACTTTTAAAGAGTGAGAAATATTAGGCTTGATGTTTGAAAGTTTTATTATTTTTTAATTTTTTAATAAATAATATTAAAAGTTAAATTTTTAGAAACACAGCACACATGAATAAAAGTAATGTGTCTTATCCCAAATTACCAAAATTTCAACCCCTTTTTCACACGACAGCATCCTTTTGCCAAAATGCGCATTCAATCTTTTACTAGTTTTGTCTTTCACTTTGTACACATCTTCCCCTTCTTATAAAATATTAAGGAGTACGAGTATGTTACTTGTATTTCATTGTTTGGGCTACAGCATGCAATCGGCCAAGGTCCGGTCAAGGGTCATTTTTAGCCAAAAAATTCTCACAGTTTCATTTTTTGGGTTGATTTTTAACTCTTTTTCTTATGTTTTTTTTTTCATATATTTTTAAGAGACAAGAAGATTTTGAAACTGGATAGACAAGTTATCTTCGTATGGGAACTTATCATTTATTTGGGATGCTGTTTTAAACATCAAACTATTCTTTTAAGTATCTACTATGAGAAAAGAATCTCATCAAAGGACCAAATAAGAAATCTAGAAAATTCTAGAAAAATCTTGTTGTTGTTGAAAAATTTTCTTTGAAACAATTTTTGTATATAAAATATTATAATATTAGACTTGCTATAGTTGTTTGCAACAGATAAAGCATCAACTGATTTCAATTTTTTTTTTTCAGCAGATTCCTATTTATTGTTTGTTTTTCTCTTTTTTTTTTTGTAATTAATTTATTTTAGTTTAAGTTCACTTTAATTTATATTTTTGTCTTACTTTTAAGTGTTAATTGTTACATTTATTTTTGTTTTTAAGCTGACAGTTTCTTTGTCAATGCCATTTCAAATAAATAAATAAATAAAATAAAATAAATTAATTGCTTCTTATCAATTTTATTTCTCTTTTGTGCTTTGATTTTATAATAGTTTATTTTTAGTCAGATTTTTACTTACTTATTAGTTTACTTATTTTTAAATACTTGGTTATCTAAACAAAGTCGTTTAAGTGTAGATTAACCGTGAAACCATTCAGGATTTTTCAAGTTTCGAAATTTACGATTCTGTCAAAACAAAACCAGAAATACTTCTTTAAAATCACTTCAAAGGAAAAATATGAAATAATAATCTTGAAAAGTTACATTATCGAGAGCACAGACGATTCAGACGATTAAGTTGATTGGATCGAAAATTTGATTCATTCTCTTTTTTTACATGATATTGATACATGAATTTATGTATTTTTTTACATTATTTTCATTAGTTTTTTCATCAAATAAAAACGCCATATAAAAGAACACTGCGAAAAAAGTACATATGAGGGCATAGGGCATAAGGGTCATAGACTTTTTGAATGTCCAGCGTAGACATTTTTAACGCAAATCTGCTTCTGTTAACTACTATCTGTTGATATTGTACCAGAGACCAAGGAACAGCCAAAACATTGGATTTCTCCGGATAAACATGCATCTATAAAGGCCAACTGTAGCAGCATATTTTCCCCCTGTGACTTTTTCCTGTTTCCAAGTCTGAAGAAATAGCTCGGCATTACGAGATTTGAGATCATTACTCATACTCATATTGGCGTTTGCCAATTTCAAGGATCTTGTGAAAACATATTATTTAAAAAATATACAAAAATTGGAAAACTCTACACTAAACGTATCGAGTTAAAAGAAAAAAAAAAATATTTTTTCTATAAAAATAACTGAATAATCAATCTGATCTCGTTATATAAAACTTTATTGATTTTGAGAGAACCTAAAGGGAAGTCCAATATTCTCAAATAACATAAAATGAATATATTAAGAACATAACATGGAGCATATAACTTCACTTTAATATTAAGATGCCAATTCAACAAAAATATATTATACAGTATTATTTATTTATCATAATTAAATATTATATATGTATATAATGCAAAACTTAATACTAATTTTTAACGAGTGACTAGCTACTGGGACCTTCGACTCCAAAAAAATATAAATGTGAGTCGTTTGAAATGTTACACTAAGTCTCCAAAGCTGTCATAAAAAAATATAAAAAAAAGACTTACTTTGGCTATGCCGAAGTTGTAATACTCTTCACGCCCCAGTGAGTGGTCCGAGGGTCTTGAAATTTATAATGTTGGTGGCTATGGGTTAGACACTTATAGTGTCGATAGTAAGAAAAACAAAAACGTTTTTCTAATAAGAACTTTCATTTGGATCCCGGCTTATATTGAGGATATTAGTCCGTGGGTCTTGAAATTTTCATGGTTTGTGGATATGGGTCAGAGACTTATAGTGTCCAAATTCAATAAGTTCAGTTCAATAAGACAAAAAACAAAAAAGTTTTTCTAATAAGAACTTTAATTTAAAAGGGGGTTTGTATGGGAGGTACCTCAATACAAACTTAAAGGCATCAGTTCATTTATACTACCACTACTTCTAATACTACTACTACTATTTTGATTGTCTCATAGGCTATTTTTGCTTCAACTTCTTCACACAAATTTGATTTAAGGTGAAATCATTGTAGCAGTATAAAAGATTTTAATGAGTGAATCCACTCTTGAGACTAATAAATTTTCAAATGATCCATGACATGTCAGGAAAAAGATAAAATTAAATAAATCAATTATATAATAATATGAGCGAAAAATAAGCAAGTAAATATGTATTCTATAGACAGAAATTTTATATTCCATAATTTTTTTTGGTACATAAACAAAAATAAATAAACAAATCTTTTTAAACAAAATGCTTGTTAAGCTTCCTAACAACTTTGCTATGAAAAACTTCTAAAAAGAATAAGAAATCTATTATATTTTGTAAGTAAAAACTAAATAAAAAAGGAAAAATACAAAAATAATTCTGTATAACTAAAAATAAAATTAAATTTGTTTTTTTTTTTGTCCCATGACAATACTTGAGAAAAAGTATTTCTCTGGGAGCAATTATTTTTGGCAAGAAACACCCATGACAATCTTTACACTCCCTTCTCCCAGCATGACTAACCCTTTTAGTATGTACTTTGTACAATTTACATGTAGCCAAGAACTTTTACTTATGTTACTAGATTCCATAGAACTTTACAAATTGCAACAACGACATAGTTGTAAGTAGTAGAGTAAAACTCTCTGTTAGTAGAAATCTCCATGAAGGCAAAAAACTTTATGCGGCAGCAAATAAGAAGAAAAGCTTATTGCAGTTTCATACAATAAAAGGAAGACAAAAAACTTAACTTTATAGCTATGAATGTGTGTGTGTGTGTGTGTGTGTATGAATAAAATTCTAAATAAAACAAAATACTTATATAAAAGTATGTATATACTTTACATATTGCTTGCTATATACTTATAATATATGTATGAAAATTATTTGGTTTAGGGCACCTCACCTCAAACTCTTTTTTAAGGCAGCAAGAAAACTTTCTCATCGAGGAAAACTCAATGCAAGGACATGAAACAAAAACTAAACTGTTAGGACCAAGTCGTCATTTAATAGAGAAAATGTTCTTGTTGGAATTTTCATTTATAAATTTTGAACACTTGTCGAAGGGAGGCAGGCAGGCAGGCAGGCAGGCAAAGTGTTAAATATGAGTGAGATTGGGTCACAAATTTAGCCTGACTTTAGGAAATTCAAAGAAGTTTACCACTACCATACTTTGCCTGGCAAACCAAGAACTTTGTCATTTAAACTCATACCCTTCTCTCCAATCTTATTCTAGTACTTATTTCTCCCAATCTCTTTATATCTTTAGTTTTTCGCATATACAAAACATTTTATATACGTGTATGTGAATAGTTTTTTCTAAGCTTTGCTTATAATTTATAGTTTGGTATTAGTGCACACCCAAACTCTCAAGCATTTTCATAAGAAATAAACGCCTTTAGCCCATTCATTATGTTTAAATGAACGAACTCACTTCAGGACACACATTTCTACCTTCTACAGATTGCAATATTGAAGAAGAAGCCGAAGAAGAAGGAGTGTGTGCAAAATAGCTTGTAAAGTTTTTTCACATACCAAAGTCTCTTATAGTTCATACAGAGACTATGATGACGACGACAAGGACTAAGCAAAAGATGGCGAACTTGTGGTTTGCCAACAAAATGTCCTGCTGCACCCACCATGTCCTACTACATTTCACTTGATTCTCCTTGCACAAGTTTAGTTTATGCGAATAGACCAAACCATAATATCCAAGTAGTTGTAGTACTCCTTGTTCTTCATTGCTTTTCTCTGTATGCCTGACTAGAAAATTTCAAGAATATTCAAATATTTTATGCTCAAATGCTTTTAATGTTTCTACTTTTCTAAGCTACGAGTAGACAAACTCGTATTCATATTTATATATCAAACATAAGTAGTATGATAATGTAGGCCTGCATGTCCAACACATGTCCTCGCATGTTATTGTAGTAAATACTAAGTAGTGTGTGAGTGTTTTATGTATGTGAATGAAAACACTTTATCGACAAGTCCTTTTTTGCACATTTATTTGCAATTATCGCACCAGTTGAATTTCCTGCTTATTTCTTTTGAATTAGATTTTAGAGGCTGGGAATAGAGAAGATATTTTACTTGATAGAAAGAAATCCTTTGAAGTTTTGTGTATTTGAATTGAATAGTTCTTTCAAGGGAAGATATTTGTAATTAAAAGCAAAGGGATTAAAAATCAATTTGGGGGAGAATATTCAATGAAAATATCAAACAAAGGAATTCACTGTAGAAACATTTTAAATTGTCTTCAATAAGAAAGTTCTATTAGTCTTCAATCAATTGATTGTATTCTTTGCAGATCATGATATCCTAAATAATTCTTGAATCCAGATTTCATAGTCTCATTCGTCATTCATTGCATGCTCCATTCAAATAATATAATTGGTTGAATGCCAGCTAAAATCGTCATGCATTTACACCATGTCTTTTAAAATCGCCATTCGAATGACTAAACGATTTCTTGACAGTCAAATGATAACAGTGAATGACAAGCATTTAGACTTGTGGGTTTAGCCCTGAAAGATACTACGAATGGCAAAATGCATGGTGATTCTATATACATAGATGAAGGTGATTGTTACCTTGTTGGTCATTCATTGCATGCGCCATTCAAATGACAAAATGAGCTGAATGCCAGCCAAAATTGTTATGCATTTACACCTTGTCTTTTAAAATTGTCATTTACTGATGCCATTCGAATGACTAAACGATTTCTAGACAGTCAAAAGACAACAGTGAATGACAAGCATTTAGACTTATGGGTTCAGCTCTGCAAGATACTATGAATGGCAACATGCATTGAGATTCAAAATAGATGAAGGTGGCCTCGCTGCTGCGATCTTTGTTGCCAACTAATTGGCATATGAAAATGACGAAGTGAAGCGTGTACTTTTATTTTAAATTGTTTGCATGCCCAAATGGAAGATATGAGGAATTAATTACTTTAACATTAGCATTAGTAATTTTATTGAATGAATAGATCTGAATTTAATATTATTATTATTATTTATTTATTTAATCCCTAGAATAATACAATACAATTGATTTTAAATTTCTAACTAATTATATGTTTATTTATTTAGAGTTTATGTGTTTATTTAGATTTTAGCTCTAATTTTATTATTATTATGTAATTAAGAGAGATTAATGAGAATGAGGATAAATATTATTTATTCATAAAAAAGAACTATAATGTATTTTGTTATTAAAATTAATTGGATCGAATCAATCAATTTATTATTTATTTAATATTTTTTCTTATATTATATTATATTCTATCTTTCTTTCATTTGTGAAAACATCAACACTGCTGTCATTCAAGAAAATTTATGAATTCGATTTCATGTTTGACATTCACTGTCATCCATGCTATTTTTGCACTTTACAGGTGGCCGGGTTGGAGATTTCTGTGATTCACATGCATGACAAAAGTTTATGACAACCAACTATGCATTGATGTCATTCTTTATGCCATTCACTGCTGTCATTCAAGAGAACACTTTATTCTCTATTCCTGTTATCTGTGAATGGCAACCATTTACACTATACGGATAGCCATTCACCTAAAATATTGATAATGCTTTAGGTTGTTTAAATGCACTTTAAGTAATTTATAAAATGTAAAGTTTAAAGCAAGAAAACATCTTCATTCTAACTTAGTTTGTAATAAAAACTTAATAGATATAATTTTAAGCCAAATCATTTCCTTCTTCTGAACAACCTAAACCAAATTTTAATTAAAATAGTTTTGAATGTCATGGATAAAAATATCCACTGTTAATTTGTCTTAGACAATTTCATCCTAATAAACCAAAAAGACTTTTATACCATTAGGAAATCAAGTCTGATGAAAGATTTTATTATAAATGGATAACAAAAATACTTTTAAATCTTCCTATTTTCTTAATCCCATCATTTATGATTCTTAAGCACTCTTAACTGAATTTCTTCAATCAATCCCAAGAATCATATATTCTTTTAGGATTTGGCAAATAAATTTATTTCAAGCAAACCAAACAAATCTTTATGACTAAACAATGAAAACCTTTTTATATAACAAATTTCATCTGATTAAAAACTTTAATCTGCCACAAAAACCGCACAAGAATTATGCATGCAGCTCAAGTTGATGTAGAGACATCAATTAAGTTCTTCAAATAGACTAAATACAATCAACTTTACAACCATAAAACAAAAGAATGAATGAGAATGAAAGGCAAAATTCAAAAATAATGACAACAGAGTAAGAAAACTGATTTAAAAAACCAGTGAGACAATATGGATAGATAGATAGATGGATGGATGGATGGATGAATGTCCTGTGTGTGTCCCTTGTCAAAGTCAACATAATTAATAAAAGTGAACTCTCAAAAGTTTCTGAATACAAAAATCAATATTCAAATTCCTTATAAAATCATCTCATACTCCACATTAGCAAATATTGTTGTTGAAAGTTGTGTGATGAAAAACACATCATCTTGAAAGGCGAGTGAGTGAGTACAGTAGGACACAATGGAGTTCATGCCGACACATACACTCACAGAAATATTGAAAGGCTTAAGTCATGCATACATAAGAAAAACGGGCCAATATACAAAATTCATATACACACACACACACACACACACACACACACACACACATAGAGTTATGAAAACTTTTAAAGGATAAAAGGACAAGGCGTGGTTGTTACTCTACACAGTATAGAACCCTGTTTGCTTGATTATTCAAGCAAAACTCACCCTCAATTCAAATTTCATGTTTAAACTGAGATCGACGTCGCCGGCGGCGCCACAACAAAAGACGTGAGTGTTTCTAATAAGAAAAGGCAACCATTTTGTTTAGGAAAAAGGACCAACCCCCATCCTTACACTCTTATTTTTGTTGTTGCTGTTGCTGTTGCTGTTGCTCTTGTTTTTGCTATTTCAGTTTGTTTCTTATTTATGACATTTTTATGCTAATGGAATTTTACTTGTACGAATTTTTTAAGCCCCCACCCCACCCAGCACACATGGGATTTGTTGCCCAACATAAAGACGTTGAATCTGATAAGAAATACGTGTATGATTACCAACCATGCTTTCCTTCTTTCCCTTTCTCCCTTTCTCTCTTTCTTCTTTATATTCATAAAGTGTGAATTGTTCTTAATTCATACAAAAATGAGACTACATATGAACTTTTTTATAGCATGCGATAAAAATTGTACTTAAAATGAGTTTCTTGCTTTGTATCTACTCGTATCTTTATCTTTAAAGGCAGCATGAATATTAGTTCAAGTGCTGTCTAGTCCTAGAATGTCATGAATGCACTCTAGGCACTATGTCATATTTAAGAGACCAAAATAAGTATCCTTTTCATATGTAGTACTATAATAGTTCTTGACATTAAGTTCTTTTTTTGTTTTGCCAATAGGAAAAATGGGATAAAAAAATTAAATGGACGGAAATTCTCACAACTGATTTAGATAAACTTGGCTTATAACATCAACAGCATCAGCATAAGCAACAACAACAATAAAAATAAAAATACGGAAGCATAAAATTATAATAATAATATGAAGGCATCCTTGCATTTGACATAATTACAAAAGGATACAAATGTCGTTTGTAACAATAAGTGTGTGTGTGTGTATTTCTATGAAAATATCTAAAGGGTTTTTCATAACCAAAAGTTAACAACAAAAGACTTTTCATTCATAGGAAGTCCTTTTTGTATTTGATAACAAAAAAAGAGAAATATTTAAATAAAGAAAATCATAAAAAAAATAAAAAATAAAAAGAAATCTCCATCACATTCGTATCTGATGATGATATACTACAAGAATATCTATTGTCCTATTTTCTGCTGAAGAAACTTGAATGTGGGTCTTCCAAAGGACTGAAAGATAGGCATATTTCTTTAATTTAATTTTTTTTTTTTTTTTTTTGTTATTTAATTTCATTTAAATTGTTAACCAAGAGAAATAAACCAATGCATATTTGGGTATTTGTAGGCCTCTCTGCTTTAGCAGTCAACAGTTTATTTTATAATAGTCTAGATGAGTCTTTTGGTTCCGATATAGGAAATCCAACTTTATGTTAGTTTAGGTTACATAGGCCGCCCGCGAGAAGCCTTGCGTCCTATTATAATACTTGATTGTGAAATGAAGAAGAAAGTAGTGTGTGGGAGGTGATTGGTGTGGGAAAGGCGATTGGGTTAACAATATGGTAGTTCGTAGTTTGTCTCAAATGTCTTCCTCATAGCATTTTTACACCGAACTAATTCAAGGTGAATCGATTTTGTGTTCAGACTGGCGATTCTGGATCATGAACAGCTGTTTTTTTTTTTTGTTTTACTTACTTTACACACTTTGAAAAGTTGTGACAAGTGACAAGTGAAAAAAATAGCGGAAGTCTGACGAAAATGATTGTTCCTAACCGAATTTTCCAACACTATCACAAATTTCCCAACCATGTTATGATTCTCAGCCGATTCCATTGTTGAATCTACCTGAATCGATTCTCATTTTACAACAACAACTAACATTATTCCTTGTCGTTTTGTCTGATTCAATGGTCGATTTAACATAGAATCGATTCACGTTCGATGTGAAAAGTCTATTAGTCTGTAAAATCAATCTAAAGAATTTGCGAACAGGCATCAATTTCAATTGATTTACTCTTTCGAAATAAGGAACAAGATGCTCATATACAAATATATTCTAGTCCCCAGTTCGACATATGGATTACAGATTTATGGCATCCCGGCAAAGACGAATTTAGATAGGATTAGAGTTTTTCATACTAAAACTTTTAGAAAAATCACTGGTGCTCCTTGGTATATGCGAACCAGTGACATTAAAAGAGATATGGGCATCCAGAAGTTAGGTGACCTTATTCACGCACAATTAAAGGTTTATATCAGCGACTCATCCGAAATATTTGGCCAGAAAACTTCTATTCGGCGTAAGAAGGAGAAGATTAAAATGTTCTCATCCTAAAGACTTAAAGGCAAGAATATTCTAATACTAAGTGGTTCTTAAAAAAATATAAAAATTATTTCTAACTAATAGCTTATAAGTTTTGTATCATATTTAGTTACCTGTTAAGTAATGTATTATGTATTAGGCTACGTTGCTTTTAAACAGTAAAAATACATTACATAAATCTTAAAAAAAAAAAGAAAAGTTTCAAACGAAAATATTCTTATTAACTGTCAATCAAAAGAAAGATGATTAATAGACTCCCTCCCCTTAGAGTTGATACTACTTAGGTAACTTGCTGTCCACATATTTACAACTCGTTGTTATTTCATTTAGACTCAATCATCAACATCATCATCATCAATTAAATTCCTTTCACAACTTTTTAGTAAAAAGAAAAAAATGACAACCTCAACTGGCAAACGCCCACATTAAAATCAAACCATGACATCACACAAAATCCAACTACTGAATTTGGAAAGGCTTTAGAGTATCCTGTATATCTACTCGTATGTTATGTCATCATTCAATCATCATCTTCAAATTATTTTCATAGTTGGCAAAAACTATTTTGACAACAAATTAGATTTATCAAAGATAATTATATTATAAATCAACTAAATTTTCAATTTTAATTTATGTATGAAACAACACATAAATCTCATACTCGTAGAAGAAGCTTCTACAAAATTGAAGTATCTATCAGATATATGACAACGAGTAAACATAAATATTGTCAACTGAAGTGTCTATAATAAAAAATTGATTACGTACGGTAAGCAACGAGCTTTAGCACTTTAGGAAATTGATGGCATCAGTGTAGATGAAAAATATTGTAGAAGAAGATGTAGTAACTCAAACCTCAAGATGATGATGATAAGGCAAACTACTTCTACTACTATGAATAAAACCAACTACAATATATGTGCACATAAAACTTGTGATAGAAATTCTTTCTACGAGGGTCAATCAACAAAAGGATGTTTTCATTCATTGAAAGCTAAATGAGTGAATGAAGTTTTCATTGAATTCATATATTCAATATTCAAAGAAAGTTCTTCTTTAAATTCCACTGTTGATTTGATATTCAATTTTTAATTCCATTATTATTTAATATTGAAATAAGTATCTGCCATATACTCGTAAAAACAAATCTAATTTGTTTAGATTTTAGTAAGTTTCTCGATTAATAGATGCCAATACAATTATAATAAGATTTGTTGTGTCCATTTATCTTTAAACTCGGGACCTTGTTGATCGACCTTCTTATTAATTACTATTGTATAAAAGTCAACTTACTTCCCACACATCTATATACATATAACTGTGGATGAGTATTTACAAAAAGTGAGTATGGTAAATGGGACCTGGGATGCTCATATGAAATCTTTGAGGTTTGAGTCTAACTTAAACTTATATTACACATGTACTAGGATATTTATATTATAAGGGACTCCTTTTTTTTAGTTTTCTGTCCTTTTATTTGTTAGAAAATAGTTTTCAACAAATACACACAACTAACTATATTTTTTAAGTTTTCTTTACATGTATCTATGTGTATTTGTATGAGGGTGTTTAAGAAGTTTCTTTCATATTCTTGTTGTAGATGAGTTGTATATAAATTTACAAATAATAAATATGACCGAAATGAAAACTGCCCAAAAATTTCCACACAATCACACATTAGATACACTCTTACTCTTACACTCACAGACACACACACACACACACAAACACATAATACAAATAAGCGCGCATGCCTTTGCTTCCCAAAACATTTGGAACATTAGCTGTGTCCTTTACTTGGCTTCAAAGTTCATTGTAAGCCCACATAAGAACGACACACTCAGCCACATATAGATGTACTAGAACTAACTTTCATCTCATATGTATGTGTGTGTGTGTGTGTGTGTGTGTGTGTGCGTGTGTATTTGTGTGATGAAAAATAAACCCATCATGGCCGAAAAACTACAGGAAATTCGGTTAAAAAGTGTTTTCTATACTCACTCGCTCGCTCATCTTCTTCTACTTCTTGTTCTTCTTTTGCAGATGTTTCCTTTGCCTCTTGTGCTTTGCTATATGTTATGCCTTTCTCCATGTGTTGAGTATGTGTTTGTGTGTGTGTATGTTTCCTTGAAGTTAAGTCAAATTATGGTAACATAAATGTGGGTAGCAGCAGCAACAACAACAAAAACAAAAACAACAACAACACCAACACCAATAACAAAGATACAAAGATGTGGAGCCAACCAAAATGAGGGTCGCTTATAAAATTACAAAAGATACGACTTATTTTTAGGCTACTCTCGTCCTTTCTCTACACACACACACACACACACACACACACACACACACATACACATACACAACATACACACAGAAACTTACATATATTTCATAGGAACTTAAGTATATCCTTGCTACTAAATTGTAAGGCTTTTGTTAAATTTATAACACAAACATACTACACTCACTCACTCACATACTCGTACTCATATAAATAGATACTCTTCACATGTCTTGCTGACTTTTCTCTCAGACTCAGACTCAGGCATACATTTTGTCCTTTATCCTTTTTTCAAGTCTTTACCACCATCTATCTCTTTTTGTATCTATTGCTCTCTCCTTGTCTATCTTAGTTTCACTTGTTCTTTCTTTATGTTTTAGTATGTAATTTGCTTTCTAAAGTGGGCAGCATAAGAAGTTAAAGATGTTTTGTGTATCTATAATGTATGTATGTATGTATGTATTTATATATCTATATGTATGTTTGTATGTATAATAAGCAATAGTTTTCCGTCTTATTGTTGTTGTTGTTGTCTCTAAACTTATTGTTATTGTTGTTGTTTTTGTTGTTGCTACTACTACTGTTTTCTCTTGTATTTATATGAAAACTTTGTACCACATTTACATATACAGAAGTTTTTTTGCTTTCTCCACAGTATTTGAAAAGTATCTGTATGTACATATATGAATTTGTATCTTTATGTTTGTGCCGAAAATTGTATGCAAATTTCAAGTGTTTCCTCTTCGTTATGAACCCAACTTCAATGAAAATTAACAGAAATATGTAAATTTCTTTCGTTAAGGATGTTTACAGTAATGTCTAAAACAAATATACAAAAATAAAATAAAAATTGGTTATTTTCCTTTAATAGTTGTAGAATTGGTTGGATCTTAATGTAAATCAAAGATTTCTAGAGACACAGGATTGAATGGAAACTCAATACTCATACTTAAGTTTTGATGCTTTTTCATTAAACTTTAGTGGTATACGAGTAGTCTTTTAGCCCCAAGTCTTTGTAAGGAAATTCAAAATCAGCAATGCATATCATGCAGAAGGAATGAATAAAAAGTATTATCTTTAACTTGAGGTGCTTAAGATATATTCGGTTTGTCGATTTGCTTATGTCAACAGTCTTTCAACTTCATGTCTACTCGTATACATTCAACCATATACAATATATTATTACCAATCTTTATGAATCCCCAGCAGTCTACATCTATTCCTTTTTTTTTTGATAACTAATCTGATGATCGGAGAATGTATACTTATCCATTACATTTGCATACTTACCAATATCAAATCAAATCAAATCTTTCTCACTTCCAAAACATCCTTCGTCTAACAATTCAATTTCCACCAAACGAAATCAATATTTGTACCACGAAAAATCTGCAGAAATTCCAGAAATCCAGAATAAAATTTTGTCTATGTGATTTTAAGATTAAATTAGTATACTTAGCCAAGCATAACAAATAAATTCTAAGTCTAATAATATTTTATTCTCTAAGTTTCATGTGAGCCCATAACTCAAAAAAAAAATCATATCTTGTGTAGCATCTTCATTAAACTTGCACTGTTGATCATAGCCCCATCATATTTGAAATAGGGAAATAAACTAAAGGAGAATAATGAGTGACAGATGTGGAATGGCAACGTCAATGCAACTATCGTACCATTTACCGACCTATTGTATACAACCTATTCTAACCTTCATAACTGTATTTTTTCTGTTATATCTTAATACTTAGTGCTTTAAACTTTCGAAAATTGATTACTTAGAAAACACTAGATACATCTTAGTATTGTCATTGTTATTGTGCGCCGAAGACCCCATAAAGTATGTATGAAGAAACATCAATAGTCCATCTGTATTTTGTTGCAATTCTGCTTATCTAAACCTCAAACCTAATTGAAGACTTATAGGGAATTCTTACAAACATAAGAAACACTGATAAAGTCCATGTCATGTACTCGTAGACTAAGTGTTTTGTAAATATAACTTTTTTAGGGAAAATCGATTAACCTTTTTAGCGGCAAATATTCATACATTGAGGATAGTTTATGGAGTTTATAAGTTCCCTAATCTCTTAATGTTTGGAAAACTTTTGCACCTCTAATGTAATTTCAATGAAACATTTTAGATTGGCATATCAACCTAAAATGTATTGACATTAAATATTGTATTTCGGGCATATAAACTTCCTTAAAAATTTGACATTTTGGATAATTCAATTGAGTAAGCTTTGCCGATAATTTTCTGTTTTCTCACAATATAAAATTTCTTTTAAAACGCATCTTCCAACCTTCATTTAAGTCTGATATTACTTACTTTAGATTGAATGATGCCTTAGTTTTTGTTAATGATTTATTGGTTTAGATGCATCAATCTCTTTTTTTATAACCAGGTAAATCGGAAGTAATATTTACTTATCAATTCAATTATACAAAGCGATTAGGCGTCTTAGGGATAATGATAGAATTTTAAAAGAAAATCAACATTTATCTTTAATATAAAAAAAAATAATTGAATATTTTAAGCATGACTGTACCTTCATTACAAAAAATTCACAAATATATTTACACATCCGATTGCTTTGCTTTACCAAAAAACCAAAAAGACTAAAAGAGAGACATACTATTTACTACTGAGTACTAGGAATTGAAGGAAGGAAGAAGAAATGAAAGGAAATGTGTGGGAGAAGAGTAACAGAGTACAAAATATGACCATAAACGACTTGGCGAGATATTGTCTCTGGGAATATTATTTTGACTTTTTGTGTGCGTATGTGAGTTTATATATGAGTATTTGAAAAAGGCTCCTACTAAGAAGTCTAAGTAAATATGCAGAGAAGGATATTTATGCAAAAAGGCAGCAAGTGATGAATTCCACGCTGTTGATAATAAAGGATGACACCATCCGTTGAACAAAGTAGACGATGAAGATAAGTTTTCTGTTGATTTTTACTTTTTTTTTCTGTTGGCTTGCAAAAACTTTAATGAAAATTTATGAAAATTTATTTAAAAAAAAATGAAAAAAATTAGAATTCAACACTAACTAACCTAACGAAACCAAATGTAATGATGTGGATAGTGTAAAGCCAACAAGTAATTAAAGCATTTATAGGACAAAGAGACCAAAGAGACAAGAACAGAATAGAATATCTAAGTATTAAAATTTTATATTATATATATTTATTAAAGAAAGTTCTTAAAGTTAAAAAAGAAAACCTGACAACTCTGATTTTTTTATTCCATTTTTCAATGACAAATCACTTATCAGAAATACTTAAATCACTCACTCATTCACTCACTCACTCACTCACTCATTCATTCATTCATTCAATTGCTCAGTGATTCACTCAAAAAGTATAATAATAATAAAAAAAAAAAACTCTTATATGAATTCATATAAAAAGTGTCCCATTTAAGGATAAGCCAAACAACCAAACACACACACACACTCGCACTCAATCGCGGTAGCATTGGCAAGTCACAATTTCGCATCGCATGTCATGAACCCCACCTCTAACCCTAAACCATTCTAACTAATGCCAATGGCATAAGGGTTAACATCATTCAAATCATGAAACCAGCCAAAAACAGCAACGACAACAACAACAACAACAACAACTAAAATAACAGCTAAAAATAAGGACGATTGCAACCCTTAACTTGTTGAATTTATTCGCATACAGCGGAAGGATAGAAAAGTATAAAAAAAGGAAAAATAAAATAAAATGAAACTAGAAAAATTTTGTTAGAGAAAAAATAACGCGAATTCTAATATCCTTTGGTATTGCTGTTATCCTTGTTGTTGTTGTTGTTGTTTTTGATAGCAATTCATGTAAAAAAATGTTGACCCATAGCCAAGGTTACTGTATTTTTTTTTTTATCTGTTTCTAGAGCAACAAACAATTCTTCCTACATTTCTCCATATTCATTTATTTTTTTCTGTTCATTCATGAAAATAAAAAAAACCATTGGTTAGAGGAAAACACGTTTCTGTAACACATGTGGAAGTATTAAGTATCCTTCTGTTTTATACTTTTAGATGGAAAATACTTGTTGGTTTTTTAATTGGTTTTCTACTACAATTTAATATGTAAAATGATAAAAACAAAATAGATTTTTTTTAAGAAAATCATAGAATTTGAATATATTTAATTAAGAAAAAATTATATCACTTTATATTAAAGTTAAAAAAATAGATAATTTTTATGATGTGCATTAATTTTATTGCATTGTTCTACAATTTGCAAAAAAAAATAGATATTTATTTTAAAGCAAACTCTAAAAAAAATATACTTAGATCGCCTTCTTGGTGGCATTTAAAGAAGACAATTCAAGAACTAAGTCTATCATGGTGGGAGTTTCTCAACGTCCTCAGCGTCCTTGGCCCAGTTCTTTTTACGATATTTACTGGTGATATGCCCCATTTAGTTAGGTTCAAGTATCTTTGGCTACTACAAACAGGCATACTAGACTTTTCTAACTGCCCGCTGCAAGCTAGTCAACTTCTGCAGAAATATTATACATAGATCGAGTAGCCAATTGGTCGCAGAGTTAGAACTTGCACATTAGTCATCAGAAGTCTGCCATTCTAACTTAACTTAATTGGCTTCTTAAATATACAATAAAGCTGCGTCTTAGCAACAAATAGATCTCTTCATAGAGACCTTAACATGAACTTTGTCGTCGATTAAATAAATTACCATATCAGTAGATATAGTGAAAATCTATTAATCCACCCAAATCCACTGGCTAAGGCTTTAGCAACTCATCATCCGAGCAGAATATTAAAAAGGCTCCATCCTAGAGTATTTAAAAGTCGTTCTGTTGTATAATATAGATATATACTATATAAATTATAAATCAAAAAAGAAGTGTAGCTACAGAATAAGCGTGATACGTAAAGAGTCAAAAAAAAATACTCTGATGAGGTTAAGATTGCCTCAAAACAAACGGAAGTAATGAAAATTCTATTGAGAATCTCAACAATAATCTCTTGGCAAAGAAATTACTTAATCAATTATACATTCAATCAGCCCGGGCGATTAGAATCTATCAGAGATTATAACCTTCCTGAAATACCTAAACCAAAAATAACTCCAATTCTATTAAGATATATTATAGTTTAATAGCCTGTAAAAGGTAAAACCCTAAATATTGAAAATAGTATGACAAACTCATTGTAAGACTAACAACACAATAGTTTTTTACAGTTGCCCATCTCTTGTTGGATTGGCACCTTGACATGGTCAGAGGCTCTGTAGATTAAAGAACCCTGTTAGTGATCCCGTCGTCTGGATAATTTGTAGTATCCATGTCCAGGTAAAGTCAACGGCGAATACTTAATCTATCCACACCAGGCATCTCAAATGTCCATAAGGCTTCTGGTTGATCTTGTTCCTGTAGCAGGAAGCCCTGTCTATCATATCCTGTTCCATTCTAAATTAAACATTAAGAACAATGTTAGTTTAAAGTTTACTATTATATGATAATGAAATAAAAAATTCATCGATTACCACCATCGTCATTCGCTGCCTACGGGACTCCTGATCACACTGCAGGCTGGATGAACTGGATGTCGCTGATTTGGGTCGCCTTTACCATCTGCATTATTGTAGTTTATTAGTTTATATGTCTCTGACCACACATGGCTGTGAGTAGGGGCATAGCTCGCTCCTATTTGCAAATAAATTTCCCCTATCGGGTCAGAGCCTGGTATTTCATATTATCCTTATTTATTTATTTTCATGTTTTTTTTTCCTATTTATTGTTTGTTTCTCTTTTTTTTTTTTTTTTGTAACTAATTTATTTTAGTTTAAGTTCGCTTCAATTTTTATTTTTGTCTTACTTTTAAGTGTTAATTGTTACATTTATTTTTGTTTTAAGCTGACAGTTTCTTTGTCAATACCATTTCAAATAAATAAATAAATAAATAGTAGTCAAAGATTTTGCAACTAATCCTTTGAGACAAATACTATTCTGTGTTATCTATAAGTAATTTACAATTATCATTAGAGTTCAAATTGTTGATAAAAATGTGTTAAAATTGTGCTTGTGCTCTTAGCGATGAGCAATTCTTTGTGCTTGGCCTTTTCATCGGACTGAATATCAGTTCTCTCGAAGATTTGCTGTGCATCAATGCCATAGGAACGTGTTAACATCAAATCACGCTCAACATGTGAATATTTCAGTGATGACACCATCTTCATGGATTGCGTAGTTTTCTAGATGTTCTTCACGAATTTGAGACGAATCCAAATCACTTTAAGTGTTGCCATACCACGCATTTGCTGAACTTGCATGGCTTCCACAGCCATTGGTAGCAAGAAAGTTGCGCTCTGCATTATTATCTTGTTGCCTGATGAGTTATTCCGTGTAAGAAACAATCAATTTTTCACGACACAACTGAGGCAATGAAAGTATTTTTCTTCACTATGCAAAAAATACTAATAAGATAATGCAAATGTATTTATATGCCACAATATTCTAAGCACAAAAGAGATTTGACCAAATATGATAAGCCAAAAACGATAAAATAAAATAAGTAAAGCTATTTATATTTTCGCTACTCTTAGCATACTTTATGTATGTATTGTATACCTCTTAAATACTTCAGATTTGCTTTGTCTAAAACAATGATTTCATGGAAAATTACAAGCCTTTCTAACTCTTAACGCAACATCTTTGTCATGAGAAGACTCGTTTAATATAAAACAAAAGAAATAAGTCAAATTGCCATGTTAATCAACTGAAAAGTAAGAAAGTCATATTGACATAAGGATAACTCATTAGAATAGGAACTAGAATCGCTTGCTATGATAACAACGTCCTACTTATTATATCCTACATTGATGTAGTCAGTTAAAGCTAGAAGAACTTGCTAGGTGACCAACAACTTAAAACATCTAACTTTTTTCTTCTTGTCGCTGCTGATGGTATCGATAATCAATGTTGTCAGTATATTTCTCAAGTAGAGAAGTGAGAATATATTGAGTCCAATTATATCTGGATAAATTCAAGTACATTAATATGTTTCTCATGTATAGAAGTGAGAATATATAGAGTCCGATTAGATGTGAATAAAATCAAGTAGATCAGTAAATTCGGAATGACTTGTGTCTACTCTGGTCTGAGTTTCTTTCACAAATAAAGTCAGAAGTAAAGTTAATCTAAGTAGACACCTAAACTCAGTGATCAACGAACTCAAAGATTAAAGGATTTAAAGAACGCAACGGACTGAGACAATAAAAAACAAAGACGAGCAACATTAACACATCGTACAGCAGAACAAAATACAAGAAACATTCAACCTCCATTCCTTCGAATGAAGATGATGAAGAAAAAGTAGCCCAAAAACTGATTCTATCTTACATAGGTTTTGAAAGAAATATTTTTTATATCTTTAGAGCTTGGAACGGAACTCATGGCCTTATAACTAAAACCAAAGTGTTTTATCTGTTCTTATAAACTTAACATGAAATTAATTAATTAATTATTAATTTAAGGACACACCAACCCCCTTCTTATCCGTTTCATGAGAATTGCAAATAATAATATTTCAGTACTCTAACAAATCTATTTTGTATCTTAAGAATAAATAGGATGAACATTTTCAAAGCAGCATAAAATTTAATCAAAAATACAAACACATTTCAATGAATTCATACCCAAAAATAACCGAAAAATTAGTTTGACAAGCAAATCCGCTTTCACTTCACTTCACTTCACTTCATATCTCTTCTCTTCCTTTTTCTAGCCTTTCAATGCTGCAAGCATTATTCAATTGAAAAGGTGAAGATACTTTTAATTACAAATAAGGCAGAAAAAAAAAAAATCAGGAGAAAAAACCTGAGAATGCAACTGCCCAAGGGAAATTTGGAAAAAAAAAATAAATGTTGAGAAAAAAGTACAAAAATAAAATACAAAGTATAAAACTTGCAATGACAACTGATCTTATCCGAATAACGAAACTTGATGCTGCATAGAGACAAAACAATCACAGTAGAAATAGTAGTATCTACTATGAGGAAGTATAATACAAAAGCAGAACAAAACAAGTTCGAATTCACAGAATTTCAACAAGATTTTTTCTCATGTTTAATACAAAAAAAAATGCAGACAGTTCAAATGGTCAAGGATACAAGGCTATTGAACGGATGCACACAAATACACACAGAGCTACACATAGATACATGCGTCCGGCAGGAATTCCGTTACCAAGCACACACACACACACACAATTATAGGAAAACTAGTTCCGTGGTCCAACAAAATCGGCAGCAGCATCAACTATATTTGATTGTTTTTTTTTTTTGGTCCAGGTGTGCTTTGCCAATGCGATGCTGCAACAGTAAGGGGCACAAGGACTAACAACCACCACCACCTTTGCCACTACCACTACCACCATCATCATCATCATCATTCATCGTGATGAACATTTCGACTCACAAAAAAGCAAAGGAAGTTGATTTTCCGTAAACTTTTTTGCAACAATCGACAATTTTTCTATAATAAACTTGCAAAACAAGTTTCAGTCTTTTGTATTTTTATACAAAGCAAAAAAAAAAGAAAAGAAAGAAACGAACGAATGGACGAATGCTTTCATTATTTCATGATGATGCTATTGTCCTAGACAAAGGATATTAAACGAAACCATACCAAACCAAAACTAAACTAAATTGTCAGCGTCCGCGCATGCGAGTATAAAACCAACGGCTACTGCGCAGAATCATTCAGTTTCATTTCAATCCATTAACGCTAAGGATCAACAGTAGCAGCATCAGCAACACAGGAACACAGCACCTTGGATCGTGCAACAGATCCTTGACGCTTCTCAAGCGTCGAGTCAATTTGTTGCATATAAAAAACAACAGTTTGATGTTAAAAACCGAATAAACTCGTGACGCGCGTTTTATTTAAACATTTAATGACGACGTCTTACGAACAAAAAATAAAGTTTAAAAAATATTAACAAAAAACAAAAAAAAAAAAAAGATAAAGAATCTCCCCAACACCGAAAGTCAGATTAATTTTTATTAACAAATACTACAAACACAATAATATTACACAATAAATTTATAAACTATTTGTTTAAACCAAAAATATTATTTAACAATAAAATTAAACATTAAAATAAAAATCATCATATTAACTCGACGCAGTGCAACAAAAAATACAACGAAAAATAATCATAAATTTTTAATTTTTTAATAGAAAATATAACAAAATTATTAACACAAAAATTTAAAGTTTCATTCATATAAAATCATTCTACTTATATGGAAATATCGTTCCAAAGGACGGAATTATAAATCATCATCATTATTTAAAGTGTTTTTAAAAAATTTAAAAAAAAAAAGTGATTCGATACATTTTTTGGCTCAAAGTACAAAAAGGAAACATCAAGGACTCACATACGCACACGCACACACACACATAGAAAGAAAGAATCTTCAGCGAATAGTTACTAATATTTTTTTCATATTTTACAGGTAAGTTTAATATTGAAAATATATAAATAAAATAAATTAATGAAATTGAAGAAAATGTGAAAATATTCTGTATTCACAAGTATAAATCGAAAAATTATTGAAAACTCAAGGATTTCATAAAATTCAATTATTTGAATATTTATTAATGGAAAAATTGTCACATGTGTGTTAAATGTTGTGACATGACTAGTGAATGTCCTTCCAACAATGTACAGTCGAACTCCCCTATAACAAACTTCCCAATAGTGAAAACTTCTCTATAACGAAGTCAATCTGAAGACATATTTTTCATATATGTATATATGAACTTCTCTGTATTGAACTCCTCTATAACAAATAGCCTCTATATAACGAAGTTATTGTCTGCCACCCAACGACTTTATTATAGAAAGATTTCCTAGTTTGTGAATAATTGTACTTAATAAAAATATGTTATTTCTGATACTTCTGAATCAGGTATTAATGGTGCCTTGTTGAACTTCAAGCCTTAGAGCTTTGATTACAGTACTGTACCAGTGAAAGACCAATACATTTAAACACAATTTCTCAGAGATATGAGATGAATTGAATCTCGAAAATAATTTCTGAAATAATATTTATGATAATTTTGTACTAATTTTTTGCCATATTTTTATTTTCAGGCAAAACCAGATACGAAACTCAAGCGTTAACTCGATCATACATAATCGTTACCATCATTAAAACTACTCATCACCACAACATCATCCAAAAAGCAAAACAATTACATTACCTTAAGGACACAACAACAAAGAATGGATAAAGAAATACAATCACAATCCATAATAATTGTATTGTTATGAAACTCAATCAAATTTTAAAATCGCTGCTTTGCATTTTAATAACATTTAAGAATTGGCAAGAAAATGTGATAAAACAAATATCAGAACAAAAATCAAGATTTTTTGCATTCAGAATACCTAAAGAAATCATCCAAAATAACAACAAGGAAAAGAAATCGGAAAATATTCAAGACAAAATATATTCAAAAATCAATATAAAATTAATAATATTTATCAGAACAAAATTCAAAATATGTGGAAGAAGTACAAAAACTCAAAAACAAAAGTCAGAACCGGCAGCAAAGCAAGCAGCAGAAGAGGAACAGAAGTTCAGAAATTCCAGAAACAAAATCCTAATCAGAAACCTCATGCAACCACATTTTACAGAATCAATGCAGAAATTGCAAGGCAGAAAACCAAAATTTAAGTTTTAAATTTAAATATATTGAATTTCCATTTGATGCTGAACAAAAAATTCAAAATTTATAATTTCAAAAATAAAGAAGCAAAAGCAACAAAATTTCAAAGAGACAAAAAGCGCCAAAAAGTTACAGAAATCATATAAATAAGTAACACAAATTATCTAAAAATGAAATTATCTAAAAGTGGGGCAAATTTTAAGGCGAAAGATAATCTAAAAAAAGGAGAAATTTTATTCAGCACAAATACAAGGACACACACTCACACACACTCACACACAAACACACAAAACAAAGTAAAAGCTAAGATAAAACAAAACCCCTTCAAAGCAACAGCAAAAGCAGCATAAAAGTAACAGCAGCAGAAGCAATAGCAAAGTAAAGCAGCACAAAGTTCCCCGTTGACAGGAAGACAACTCATACCAACCCATAAAAGTAAAAAAAAAAAACACAAACCACCCGAACTCAAGCTAAGCAAATACAAACTTACACAGATGCACACACAGAAACACACATAGATAGTACATCAAAGCAAAAGCAAAAGCAAGAGAACGACACACTATAGAACAGAGGAGAGAGAGAGAGAGCTAAGAGAGCAAATGAAATTTCATACGAAGAAACACACACGCAGCTTTGAAAGGACTCAAAGAAGGAACTCATTTTGTTTGCAAGTATGACAAGAAATCCTAAGAAATTTATATATTTCATTGACAAAGAAAGTTGAAAATTTTAACAAATTTTTTTTTTTTTAATATAAAATTTAATAATTTTTAGCATACAAAATTGGTGTAATTATTTTTTAATTAATTTATTGATTAAATTTTATGAAATTTTGAATTTCAAATCAAAGCTGAGCGCGTGTTCATCATGCAATCCATCTAGAACCAAAGCTTTCTATGCTCTCCATAATTAATTATTATCCATGATTGTAACACAATGATCAAATGTCCATTGTAATACTTGAGATATGCTCTCCTCCTTTATTATAAAAAGTGGTTTCATTTAAGTTAAAATTTCAAAAAAAAAAAAAAACAAAACTACAAAAATAAATCCAAAATTTCCAAACTTCTTCTACGGCATCGAAGAAGTAACCCCAAAGAATACTTCAGAAACCATTTTAATACTTAAAATTATTAAAAAACTACAAAAAGAAAACTATCAACAAAAGAAATATGAAAAATTCAAAAACAAAACAAAATTCTAATCAAAATCAACTACAAAATTCTCAACACAACTTGCAATAGATTATTTTTCATTTTGTGTCAAATTTTCCAAGCAAAATTCCAAAATGAGTTTCGCAATTTTTTATTACATTTTTTATTTTTTTTTTTAACTGGAATAATTTTTATTTTTATCCCAAATACTCATTAAAGTAGTTTGTTGACTGACTCACTACTTTGTATGATGTATGAAAATCATAAAATTCAAGTTTAGTTTCAATATGCAAAGAATTCGGCAAACCACCACCAAAATGCTCACACACACACACACACCACATTTATTGGTCACACACACACACACATTTAACTACACACTCACAGATACAATACTTTTATACATGTATTTCGTAGATACAAATCTTTTTTGTTCGTTGCTTTTTTCTTTTGATTCCTTTGAACTCAAACCAGTTTTGAAATATGTACTAGAAATGTACAATAAAATGGCTGCATATATGAAGAAGAAGGTGGTGAGAGAAACTTCTTCGATTTCATAGAAGAAAAGTAATAGCCCGGTTAAGAAATATTTATTTATTGATTTTATTCAAAAATAACATACCTAATCCAATATTAATAGTAATAATACTTACAATATTTCTTTTCATTTTATTTTATTGTAAGAATTTTGTTGTTTTTGTTATTTAAAGAAAACCAAACATCATCAATTACTCAATGGCGTTTGAATTTTTTAATCTAAGAGTAAAATGATTTGTTTTCTTTAAAAAACTAAAACACAAAATGTTGCAATAAAATAATTGAATGAAAAAAAGAAAATTCTAAAAAAAAAAATTAAAATTAAACAAAAGTTAATACAAATAAAACTAAAATGCAATGAATTGATCAATCAATCATAATTAACTCAATTAATCAATCAGTGTGCAAGTAAACTTACTCAGTATGAAAATAACTCAATCAGTATAAAAATAACTCACTCAGTATACAAAATTAATATAGCAGGCTGTCTTATCTAATCAGGATTATCTATTAAAGCAAATATTTAGAAAAAATATTTTTTATATACTTAAAAGTAATATTTATCATATTTGATCCTTACAATCAAATAGTTTTTTTTTTATTATTCTCAAATCTCCTTTTATTCTTACAAAACATAAATAGCTTTTATTCAAACTAACAGTTAAAATTTAAATTTTATAACATATAAGGACACATTTTTAAAATATTTTCTTAATCGAGACCACAATTCATTATAGAATATATATAAAAAAAAAAAACAAAAATACATAAAAAAAAAATAGAAAAATATTATAAAAACATAACAAAAAAATACTTTAAAAAAAAACAAAATCATCTCTAAAAAGAACCTTCTTAAAATATTTATAACATATTTATATAGAAACATTTATTAAATATTTTCTTAATCGAGACGTCAATTAATTTTAGATTAAATGAAAAATAACAAAAATATAACAAAAAAAAAAAACAAAAAAATTCAAAAAAGAAACAAATTCATTAATCTCCAAAAAATAACCTTCTTGCAATATTTATTAGAAAACTATCATATATTTAACAAAGATATATATAAATTTTAATCAGTAAACTTTTGAGAATATTTTTTTGTGAAATTCTTTTTAAATTCAAATAATCCCAAAAATTCTTAAAAAGAATCAAAATCTATGATTTTATTTAAAGCATCATCAGTTTCATGTTGTAGGCCAAAAATTTATTGAACTGCCCTCGTACTTTATATTAAGCAAATCAAATGTTCGGAATTTTAAAGAAGTTTACAAAATAATTTTTTTTGTTGAGAAACAATTCTACAATTTTGAAACTTTAAAACATTTTTTTTGAAATCATTTAAATTATTTCATTAAAAATTTAGTTATGCTAAAGGAAAAAATCAAAAATAATTAACTCAAAAAATATTTTAAATTTTATTTGAGAATAATTTTTAAAGAAAATCACGTGAAAAGTTAACAAAAACTCAAATACGACTCAGTTTCTTTACTTATCAAAAAGAGGAAAATATCTCAGTTAAATTGGAAAAAATTATTTAATCATTTAACATAGAAATCATTCAAATTTCTCAATGAGGGTCAAGAAAAATTAAATTCCAAAATTTTAAATTTTTATAACAAAATTTCCAAAAAACAAAGAAAATATTAAATTCCTTTCTAAAATTCTTATTTGAATAACAAAATAATTCTAAATACAAAGAAAACTGGATATATTATTCAATTAAATTATTGCTAAGCAATGATTCTTAGATTTGTTTTGAAAAAACCAACTCATGGCAGATGTTTTTTAAATATTCGAAAAGTTTCCAGGAATTTTAAAAATATCGCAATAAATAGTCATTTACTGAATCTCAAAAACTATAGAAAATTGTTAAAGAATTAAACATTAAATTGTAATTTGAACATTTTAAATTAAATATAAATTTATTAAGGAATCAAGGATATAAAAATGATATTCATTTATGTATATATTTAGACTCTAAAGCAATACTTTTTATTCATTAATTATATATTTTCGATTCTTTTTAAATGAATGTAGATTTAGGCAAAGAAAATCTGACCACTTTTATTTTTAGTCAACAAAAGTTCTGCAATTTAAAAATTAATGAATTTATTCAATTTTATTTAATATCCAAAGCAATCAAAAAAAACTAAAATTTTAATTTAGAAAATTAATTATTGTATTAACAACAAACAAAAGCAAAAAGTGATTGAAATTAGAATCTTCTGGATAAAGTGGTAGTCATTTATCTGAATATACTTAATATTATTCAATTATACGAATTTATTTATGCTTACAAAAATTATTTATTTAAAAATTCAAATTATTTAAAAATTTAATACATTTTTGGTTTTAACTTTGAATATTTTTTTATTTTTAGACAAATTTTCGAACAAAATGAAAGACTCTTTTGGCCATATTACATTGAACAAAACAAATTCAACTTTAATCTTTCTTACGGACTCCAAATTTAATAGACAAAATTAAATAAAATTTCATTACTAACTTTAAAACAAAATTAATGAAAAAATTTAACAAATTTTACAACAAAATTCAAAAAAAAAAAAAATTTGTTAAGAAAGTCTCCTCACAAATTGTTATAAAAATTCTGTATTCTAAAAATTGAAACAAAATTCAATACAAAATTTTCAATTAACGGCAAAATTCTGTACAAAATACTTGATAAATTTCTGTAATAAAAACTATATGAATTTCTAATAAAATTCATTCCGAAATTCAATTAAAATTAGAAAAAAAAACTATCCAAAATTCAATTTAAAATTAAGAAATAATTCTACAAACAAAATTCAAATTAAAAATTAAAGAACTTTCAACTTATTAATTCAAATAAAATATAAACAGAAATTTAATTAAAAAAATGGATCATTCAATTAAAAGAAATACAAACTAAATTCAAACTAATTTAAATTAAAATTCACTAAAAATAAAGAAAAAAATGAAACAATAATTTAAAACAAAAATCAAATCAAAATTTAATAGAAAAAAAATGAAACAAAAATTTAAAACAAAAATCAAATCAGAAGTCAATAAAATTCATACCAAATTCAAACTTCAAAATCAACAAACTAAATTAAATAAAAATTCTAAACAAAACATATCAAATAAATAAATAAAAAATGTATATCAAAATCATAATTTCAAAAAATCATGACAAAAATTCAAACCAAAATCAATTTTAAATGAAAATTTAAAATAAAAATTCAAAAAAAAAACAACATTTCCAAAAACTAAATCGATCAAAATCATAATTAGAAATTAAAATATCATAACAAAAATTCAAACCAAAATCAATTTTAAATCAAATTAAAAATTCAATACAATTTATATAAAAAATAAAATTAAAAAAAAATAATCAAATTCAATAAAGAAAATATTCAAAAAAATAAACAAAATTTTTCAGCATCAAAATTCAAACTACAAAGACAAAAGTTGTAATATAAAATTTAATCTAATACAAAAATTATATATAAAAATTCATTACTAAAACTCCAACAACTAAATAATTAAATTCAAATTAAAAATACTATTTTTGCTTCTCAAACTCAAAAATTCATTTACTGAAAATAAATTTCGACAAATAATAAAATAAAATACAAATTAAAAATACTATTTTTGTTTATCAAACTCAAAAATTCATTAACTGAAAATAAATTTAATCAACAAATCAATTTATAAACCGTAAGACATTTATTAAAATAGAAATAATAATACAAAAATAAGAATAATTTTAAAATATAAAGAAGTTAGTACAGTAATACCTCAATAAAGAGAATATATTCACTCGTTTCAAAAAAATAAAAACAATTTATAACAATCAAAATCATAGCGACCATAAAATTATCTAGATTAATACATTTTTGATCATTAAATGTTTGGTCATTAAACTATTTTTGGAAAGCAATGACTTTTCATTCTAAAATCAAGACAACTTTACATAGAAATATCTCAAAAATAATATTTTAAAAAATTCAAATTAAAATCCAAAAATTAAAACCAAATTAAAGATTAAAGATAAAATTTCATAAAATCATAATAAAATTACAATAAAATGAAAACAATATTTTAAAATAAAAATAAAAGCTCAAAATTCATTTCAAATTGAACACAAAGAGACCTAAAAATATAAATTAATTGAACTAATTAAGAAAAACATAATAATGAAAGTTTAATACAAAAAAAATACTCAAAATTCATTTTAACTTGAACAAAAACTGAAAATTTAATCAAGAAAAATATAATAAATGAAAATAAAGAAAATCCAAAAAAATTTCAAAAGAAATAATCAAATTACTAAGTCAAAAATATACAAATTAAATTCTCTTGAAAATCATAAACAATTAAAGGCAAAGAAAAATCATATAAAAACAAAATAAAATATTTGCCAAACCATTTCACTTTTATGATTGTTTAAAGTTTCCGAAATTGTAACAAAATTAAATGCAAAACAAAAGAGAAATCAAAATTAATTTTTTTTCCCAAAATTTTCGCCATTTGCCCTACACACAAAACATAAACAACAAAATAATGAAAATACAAAAGTAATAAGAAATAATAAAATCATTTTTGGCGCATAACTAGTATGACAAATCAGATGAAACAAAGTTGAAAGAGAGAGAGAGAGAGAGAGAGAAGAAGGAAGTTCAGGATGAAAAAGCAAATGAAAACAAAGACATTCTAACAAAAAATACTCAAAAAGCAGTAGCATAAATTATCCAAATAAAAAAAAAAATTAAGAAAACAAAAAAGCACCGGAAGTTATAATGCGTCGACGACGACGACAAAATTCAAGAAAACAACAAGAAAATAACAGAGAAACGAGGAAAACTGGCAACAGAAAATTATAATCACATAAACACAAAAATTATAGCATGAGAGAGACATTTCTTATAGAAATGGCGGCAGTTAAATGCTAAAATAAAAATAAAAAAAAATAAAATAAAATAAACATAACAAGAAACTGGCACAACTACAAAATACAAAAGCAAAAGAGAGAATTTGGTAGACGAGCCAAAAAGACAAAACAAACCATTGAAACTTCAGAGTAAAGGAACAAATTCGAAAAGCGCCTTAGCGCAAAGATAAATCAACTTAATGAGACTCCAAAAATTATCCAACCAAAAGAAAAAAAAAACATTTAAGAAGACAATGCCTAGGCAGATATAGACAAGTTTTATTTGAAGTTTAAAATTACATATACGTATGAACAAAAGCCTCATCATCATCAACATAAGAAATCAGAAATTCTAGTTGTGGCACATAAATAAGTAGAATTTGCTTGACTTATGCGTGAAAAAAGGGTTGTAGAATATATTATAGCATGATATATAAATACATAAGTAGTTGCGATAAAAATTATATAAACAACAATAACAACATGAACATCAATATTAATCTTTATATAACAAAAAACATGTGGGTTTCATAGTAGACAAGCAACTAAACCGAAACGAAACAAAACAAAACCAAAAACAAAATTTATTGATAAAGAAAATGATAGAAAGAAAGAAATAATCAACTTCAAAGGCATCATCAATTACGCTTGACTAAATCAACACACAACAAAAACATCAACACAATACTATCTAAATGTTATTTGATGAAGAAAAAAGACCAAAACTATTAAATTCAAAATGTAATTAAAATATGAGAATGAATCAATCCAAACCCTTTAATTGTGGTTAAAAATATTCTTAAGAAAAACTTTTCATTTCAAATAAGAGAAAAACCATTTGCATTTGCATCAGCATCAAAATCAACATCTTCATCTTCATCATTACCAGCAAAACTAGTAGCAACTTCTATGTATATTCAGTGAAATCATCATATCATCATCATTGTCAAGAAACACAAAAAAGCACATCAAACAAAACTCACTTTACCTTTTTTTTTTCTTCAAATACCTAAACATTTATAGAAGACTAGCAATAGATGTACATATGAGAATAAATGCTATCAATGAATAAATAAATAGCAGCAACAACACTAACAGCATCAGTAGCATCAGTGGCATCAGTTACTTCAAGTATCTGAATATACTATCAAAGTATCTGAATGTATGTATGAAATACAACAAAGTTATGATGTAGTGGCAATGAAGTCGAGGATTCTTACTCAACAGAGCGAGCTACAATAACAATATCAACATCAACATCAACATCAGCATCAACAACAACAACACAGAATAAGAAGCTATAAGAAAACTAAAGTTGCATGACAATTTTGATTTATACAAATTCATAGACCGAACCACATTCAAGAACGCCCTTTTTTCCGCATAAAGTAAGAAGCAAGCAATATTTGACGAGAAATAAAACAAACATCAGCAAAAGCAAAAGCAATTTTAAATACAAAAAAAACACACATATAAATAACATTACATTCACTTTGAGTCTGTACTAGTAAAGTAGTATAGTATAGTCAAGAAATGATAGATGATGGTTGAGTTTTTTGATGATTCTATAAATACTATGAGTGCAGACTCAAAAATATGGTCAAGTCAAAAAGATGACTAAGAAGGCGACTGACTCAGTCTTGGGTCAATTGAAAATTGAAGTAAGGTCAAGTCAAGTCAAATTAAGACAAACAGACAGATTGACAAGCAGACTGACAAAGAGACTGGGAGATTGAAAGACAACCAGGACGATGACTGGAAGACAGAAGGACAGGAGGACATACAAAAGTCTTCGTACATTTTGAAAATTACACATTTCCGTCTTGTAAGTTATGGAAGCCAAAAATAAAGTAGACATTTTCAAGAAACAAAACAAAACAAAAAAAAAAAAGAAAACTTAAAATTATTGAAACAAATTGTAAGTAAAAGGACACCACAAAAGGACTGAGTAAATGACAATTATTATGGACAAGCAGTAAGGCAACATTGTATTCAATCCATTTGGTAACATTTCCACTAACATTGTACTTATACATATATCAATTTTATAAATAATTTCAATCAATTTTCATTTATAATAAACTTGGCATAAATTTCATACAATTTGGAAATCTGAAAAATTTTGAAAAATACTATATTAAAAATTATAATGCTCAATAATAACAACAAAAAATATATAATCATCATCAATCAATTTATAATGACTAATGATATGAATCATTTTTTTATTATTTCATTGATTGATATTTCTGGTACTTTCCGAGCATGAAAGCTAAACCGAAAAACCCAAAACCAACCAAAGTAGCAAATGGAATCTTGTACAATATTTCTATTGAGATACAAAATTCAATTCAATTAAAACATTCAATATTTTTTGTTTTTTTTTTTAAATTGGTTTTCAAAACTAAGAAGAAAAAAAAGGTTTATTTCAAAAAAGGATTTTAATACATTTCTTTCTTCAATTAAATATTTTTTTTGGACTTTATTTTATGAATTTTTAGTAAAGATCAAAATTGAAAAAGGATCTATGCAGAGAGATTGAATTTAGTATGATGAAATGGGATTTTTTTTTTTCAAACAAAAACAAAAACAGAATCAAAGAATCAGAAACAGAAACAGAGAGAACTATAGGCATGGTTTAGAAAATAAACATACAATATATGATTTATTATTATTATTATTTTTTATTTGATTTTGTTTAGGCAACAGCAAAGGTTGGGGATACCTAGTGTAATTGCGAAGGCTTAAACTTGCAAGAGAAGACAAGTATAAGCAATTCAAAAAAAAAAAAAAATATATGGAAAAAGAAATAAAAGTGTAGGAAAGTTAAAGAGACAAATTCCAGAGTTAATAACATCAAAATAAAGAAAAATAAAAATAAAATAAAACAAAATAATACAAATTAGAAATATTTTTACCTTTTAATAATAAAGAGGTTCATCATATTAGAAAACATAATTCTTAAAAAATTATAATGAAACTTAAGGAGAAAAAACTGATTAAAAAACTATATACTATATTTCTGAAACTATTGTATATCTATTTATTTATTTATTAATGTAACTACACTCTGTATCCCCTTTATTATATATTATATTATTATTATTATATAAGCACACAAATACACAACAAAAAAAAAAAAAATATTACTAAAATTTATATAACCTTATACAATATACAATTATTGAGGTTCAAAAGAATATAAACAAAAAAATATATATACTAATTAGATAATGCCAATCCTTTTGTCTAAAATATTGTATCTTCTTATTTTGCAAACATTTTTTGTAAAACATTTTAGACGAGACGATTGTAGCATTTTTTACTATTTCACAAAACAATTTTAAGCCATTTTTTTTATTCAAATCAAATCCAATGTCTAATTTCTCTATTTTTTTTTTTTTTTTTTAATAATTGTATTTATTTATTATTTTAATTATATAACATGTCCTTAAATTTATATAAAAAAAAATAAGAAAAGAAAAGAGAACAGCAACATATATTTAAAAAAACAAAAACTGTGTTATAAAACAATCTCTTTGATGGATCTGTATAGAAATAAAATTATAAAAATATATATGAAATCTTGTAGAAATAAATATACATACAAATTAAATATATATGAAAGAACACACACACACAGATATACACACTTTGATACATAAGAAACAAAAATAATTAAATATTAACAAATTAAAATTAAGCATTTTATTATATTTTTGATCAAATCAATTTTACTAATTTTTGTTTTTATCCATAAAAAGTTGTAATTGTGTAATGCAACAAAAAAAAATATATTAAACAAAATTAAATCAATAAAATTGTACAAGCCAATTTGCTCAAATAACAAAAACAAAACTTTTTGTATTTTTTATTTAATCCTTTTTAATTTTGAACTTTTACAGTGACTTAACAAAGTTTACAACCCAATTTTCTTTTCTTTTTTGGCAACAGAAAATAAAGTCTATAGAAATTTTATTCTATAGTCTTTGCTAATCACTGCTGAAAGCGACATCTACTTGTGATGTACAAAACATTGTATGTTGTACTAAGACACTGCTTTCTTTAATGTTGAAATGATAAGCAGTATGTGTGTCAAAATGATAAGGCAGTGTGCAATGTGTTCATCCTCCTTAGTCACTGCTTGCTTTCTTTAGTGCCATCAACATGCTGCGGAAACATTTCATTTGGAATATTTTAAATATTGTAATCAAAATTATTGATAATTTTCATTTATTCTTTGCAAACATTTTAATTATCTGTTCTTTTTATTAACTAAATTTATATAGCAAATAATAGAACTTTTTGAATTAATCACAATTGGAAGTTGAATGTTGAATTGATGAATCAGATTTCTCTGGGTATGAGCCCCTACGAAACCGAAGACGAAACCAATCAATTTACTGATAAGAAGAAATAAAGATAATGCTTTTGTGTGAGCATCCAATCTTTTTCAAAGAGATGAAATATCTTTGGTTTCAGTAGAGTGAAATTTGACAATCGCGTCATCGTCATTGCGAAATTAAGCAAGATTAGGCGCGGTATGTAATCGGACGGATGAGTGACCGGCTGATGACACCGTGAGTTTTGTTAAAAAATTCTTCTTTTTATTAAATCTTTGTAACAACAACAAATAATTGGCAATACAACAAATGACATTCTTGAAAATAAATTCGTTTTACGGGGGACATTTTATACAAAAAATTTGCTATATGGGAATTCGTTGGATAATACTTCGACAAGCTATCTATGATTCTGGGGAATGACTTCAATAAGTATCAACTTTAAATCAGATGATGCTGAACCACTCATTGAATTTTCAAGGAAAATACTTTAACAATCCAACAACCAACTCCAAAACAACAATCGATCTAATCTTTGGATTCTCTTGAATCAATGATGTATATATCATATTTTAGCTATCACCAACCAATAGTTGCCTATATAAAAGAAAATCAAAATTAATAGAATTTTGTATATAGTAAATCAAAAATTCATCAATTGGTGAGCAAACTTGATGCCCTACAATTCACTATATATTTCAAAATCTAAAAATGTTGTTCATGTAAATGTATTCTTTGTCAATAGAAAAATATATAGAATTAGTGGATTTATCTTTGAATTAAAATTAAAAAGCAAAGTGTTTTTAAAATTTATTATTTCGCATATTTGAAATATTTATGATGATTTATTAAAATCCATTAAAACATTCAATACATCAATTTATACATATTTGTTTCATTTCTATATGGTAAATCTCATAGAAGCATACATAAGCATATCAATGGAACATCATTATTACATTCATTATCATTAATTACAATTATACTTTCATATTTTTTCAATATTTCTTTTTTTTTTTCTTTTTATAATTGAATTTATGGAATTTAAAAATACAGACATTTAAGCATTTTAAATAAGTTTTATAAAATACAATATTTGAACTATTTTTATTTCCTTTCTTTTAACACTTTTCTTTTTTTCTGTTATAAAATTGGATAGGAAACCAATTTAGAATTATTATTTCATCATTCAAATAAATAAAGGAAATGCAAGAAATCATCAAAAAGTGATTCTTGTAAGTAAACTTGAGAATATCAAATATTTTAATGATTATTCATTAGCCATTGCTTGATAGATTTAATATACTCGTATATATATTTTGTATAATAGTAGTTTTGTTGCCTTAAATAACTAAACATTTATAATCATAAGCACATTCCATCAAGAATTTTATAAATTATCAATATATTTATTATTTCATAGATCTTTCTTTATATCTGATCTCTTATACCTTTCATACATATTATGATATTTTGATGATTGTAAACCATTGATAAGATTGGTCATTTGTTTCACAGTATTTGAAATATTAAATGGGGTATGCTAACATAGAATAACTTTGACATTTGTCAACCGATTGACTTTAGTAGACAAATTTTTGAAACGTCAATACAGTACAATTTTAACACCGAAACACTGTACATTGAAAATAGTCGTTCAGTTGTATTAACTCAAAGTGCATATCGTCGAAATGATCGTGGCCAACAGTCAGCGTCTAACAACACTATTTGTGATTTTGGGGCATTGGAAGATTGTCAATATGCTGTTCATCAACGACCAACACATTCCAATGAACTGGTTGAAGCGGTCAAGAGAGAGCGTTGTCCAAAGCCCAAAAGTGTCGTATGCGCTCAGCATTATGGCGTCAGTGGAACCATTTTGCGGTGCATTTTGAAGGATAATTTGCATTTGTTTCCATATAAAGTGCAAATAACACAAATTAAATTGCCCACAAACCGTCCACGTCGCTGGGAATACGGTCAAACGTCTGATGTCAAAAAGAGGCGACATTGACTGGCCACCCAGATCTCCAGATTTGACCCTGCCGGAATTCTTTTTGTAGATAAAACCTCAGACCATTGACGAGCTCAAGGCAAACATTTGTGCCGAAATCTTTAATATACCGCCCGAGATGCTCAAAAAGGTAATGGAAAACACATTAAAATAAAAGACGCACGCCCCGTGTGTACCAGTTAAAATTCTCTTTTTGAAATATGGAAACCACAAACTTCTATAACAATTGTAAAAAAAAAAAAAAGGAATGGAAATCTTTTATTTATTTCAATCGGATCGAGGAAACATTGTACAACTTGTTATGATCATTTTCTGTTTGTACGAAAGGCATATATACTACAATCTTTGAGGCAACCAAAGTTAATATAATAGTTTATCCATTTCTCTTAATCTATCTATATCTATATATTTCTTATAGCATTAACATTGGAATAATTTAATTTTATAATCCACACATATTTATACTCTTCATGCAGTGATTAGTACTAGTAAGATTTGTCTTGAAGTTTGTAACTCACAGAAAGAGACATCGGAGACCCCATAAACTATATCTCTGTCAATAAGACAAAGTAGCTTATGTCGGAAATCTATGTTTTGAGAGGTCCGTCCTATACAAAACATGAACTTAGAACAATAATCAGAATATATAAAAGGTGAGTGAAGTTCGGCATAGCTAAAGTTAATATTCTTTTTACTGATTAAAATTGATTTAGCTTATTGTAAACTTCTAAGTTGCTTCTGACTTAGATTACAAATTTCAATTAATTTTTCGTTGCCATATCAAATGTAGACTTCTTACCAATAGATTCAATAAGGATTAAGGATATTGATAAAGTAAATAAAACTAAGCAAAAAGAAAGAAAATTAGTTCAGGTTATTTAAGATAGAATATTAGATAGAGATAAAAAGAGAGCTTAGCTTACTATGTGGGACGCAATTAATATTTCGATTCTTATTATTATATAAAATAAAATGCTGCAATTTACAACATAAATAATACTTTAAAAAAAAACTTAGCAAATTATATATCACAAAAATGTTTGTTGTATTCTATATAAGTAATATAGTAAACAATAAATGTTCTTCATCATTCATTCCATTCACAATATAGTAGTCATCATACGTACAATAATATTGTGAAGTTTACGTGTATTAGTAGTGTAGTTTCTTAGTTAAATTAATCATGCACAGCACTGTATTCATACTTATAAGAGTAAAGTAAAAAATATTTTCTTTGATTTCTTTCGCTTGTGTTTTTCTTTCCATTCAGGTAATTTGAGTCTGAGTTTTAGTTGTAGTAATAGGAGATTTATAAATAAGTAGAATATAGTCTAGCTATATATACTTATATTAAATATATAGTGATTCATTTAAACAAAATCCTCATTATATTTTATCATTAGTTGTGTTGTTTCTGGTAAAATACTATGTTTTTTTGGACTCAATGAGGCATGACGATGTATAGAACCGGGTAAAGTGATATTGGTAGTACCGGGCATCGAATCGCTATGTTTATATTTAAGAGCATTTTTGCGAAACAAACCAAATCTATGGATAGTAAAGAATATGAATAATTTATACGAGTAGATAAGAATTTTAAATAAGAAAATATTTACCTTAAAAGTAATGTATATAAATCTTGTCTATATTGAGAAGTAAGTATGGCATAGAGATAGGGATCAGCACAAGAATTTAATGGATAAAATATGACCAAAAGTATTTTGGATTGTGTTACATCAATTAAAGGGAAGCCAGCTAAAGCAGTAAGTCCAAAAAAAGCAATCGGTGCCCAGCAAGAGAAATTTGTAAAGACCTGCATACAACAAAAGTAAAAAACAGACAATAAATTTGTTCAATTTAGTTTTGAAATTATTACTACTTACCAGTAAAGCCATTTTCTTGGCAATGCTCATGTCGCCAGGATTATTGTGACGTGCATGACGTGTCTCACGACCCAATGATAAATAGATTTGTGCATAACAAATGGCTATAATAAAGAATGCCACACCATTTAAGCCCAATATGGCAACCAAATAGAATATATCAAATGGATCACGGATTTCCATGGGCAAACAAATACTGAGATCAATTGGGAATAGTAGTAAAATGTATAATGATGATTATCACATATCCAATATCACTTACCTCGTTGAGGAATAGTTGCTTATACCAAATAATGGTAACAGTGATACTATTATTGAGTAAATCCAACCACCAACCATTATGCATGCAGCCTGACGTAACTTAATACGTTTATTCAAATACAAGGCATGTGTTATGGCTAACCAACGTTCGATGGTGATGACGGTCAAGGTGAAGACCGATAAATGACTTGCGAATACAGTCAAAAAGCCAGCAACTTTGCAACCAGCGCCTGCAATGAAATGTAATTAGTAGCATAACAACGTCACACATGCTAATTAAATCACAATCAATATAACAATTCACATGTTCTTTCTTTCTTACCATATTGCCAATCGTAAGCGTAATTGAAATATTCTCCCATTGAATGTGCATCAATTGAAGCGATTAACATTAAATACAATCCCAGACATAAATCAGCGAATGCTAAGTGGCACATCAAAAAACGTGGCACCGTTGTTTCACTTCTGTAATGGAATTAGGGGATGATTAGTGTCAATCAATCAATCAATCAATTAATCGATATAAATTCATTTTATGATTTCCGCAATTTACCTAATCGATAGTAAAACCGTTAGAACGGCTACATTACCAATCACGGCGAGTGCTACAGCAATCCAAACAGCAATACGTAACCATTGATAGCCCATGACATCCTCACAAGGATTAAGGTCATTTGGCATGGGATAACATTCAATATCAAATTTGCTGCAAATTTAAAAAAAAAAACAAAAATACATACAATAAAATAAATAAAAGTTAAAAAAATTAAATAATATATTGTATATTTTGAACTGGACAAATCTAAAGAGTATTCAAAATACTACATACAGGCATCATGCAAAAAACAAGAGAATTTTTGCGAATGCCGAGCAAAAGGCGACCGGACTAATGCAAACTATGCAACTAAAAACAATTTATGACGTAGGTGTTCAGCTATGTGCAATGCTAATCTATCTATAATATCGTAAAAACTAAATGCAACCCGTACAAAAACTCTTCCCAAAACAACAGCCTAAATAGGTGGCTTTACGAGTAAACAGCATCTATAACTCCCATGTTAGAAGGGACTAAAATAATAATTCACCCACATACAATGGAAAGGGTAATTGTGTAAACATTTTAAAAAAATTCCAAACAAAATGTGAACATTCTTCCTCCACAGACAGTTAATTTAAATGGCAGGTCAATCAGCCCATTTTCCTTGAATTATGCGGTAGACAGACAATTATTTTCCCAGAATTATGAATAAAATAAATAAAAATCAGTAAAAAGAAGATTAACTTTGGCTATGCCGAAGTCGTAATACTCTTGACGCACCTTTTATTTATTATGATTATTGTTCTAAGCTCATGTTTTTTATGAGAGCTACCCCTCCTAGTAATCTGAGGGTTTTTGAAATTTACATAGTAAGTGGATATGGGTCAAATACCTACAGTGTCCAAATTTCAGTTCCATAGTACAGAAATAGAAGTTGTTCTATTTAGGAGATAAATTTGAATCATGATTTGTATGAGAGCTACCACTCCTGGCAGTCCGAGGGTATTGAAATTGGTAGTTATAAATTAGAAACCTAAAGTGTCTAAATTTCAAGTCATTAGTACGAAAAGAACAAGAACATTAATTTGAACCTCGTTTTGTATGGGAGGTACCTATTCTAATGATTCGAGGGTCTTGAAATTTACAAAGTTGGTGGATATGGGTCATAAACTTATAGTGTCCAAATTTAAAGTCGATAGTAGAAAAAACAAACCAGTTTTTCTAATACGAACATGAGTTTGGATCTAGAGTTTGTATGGGGGTACCCCCCCCCCCCTCCTCCTTCCTAGTAGTTCGAATCGGCTGATTCCGACAAATTTACTGTGAATGGTGAAAAGAAAGCTTCAACTCTATCACTGCGTGAAGAGTATAAAAATGGAATTTTTTAAAGCAGCCCAACTAAAGCAGGCCATCCACATGCGAATTTGTTCGTCGAACTTGTTGTGTTCAAAGAAATCTTCAACGTTAGTGGAGGTGTTCGCGAAAGAATTTAGTGTTCGTCGTTTTGTTCGTACAGAATAGAAATGTTTCTATCTTGCGTGTGTTCGTTGCAACATGTTCGAACGTGGATGGCAACAATGGCACAAACATCATTAGTAAAAAATTATTTTTAGAGTAAACACGTGAGCAAAGATTTTTTCTCAAATATATCGAAAGCTTCCAAAATAAACCAGAATTGTTGCAAAATATAAGGAGGAGACAAACTATTAAAATAGTAAGTACCAACAATTTGATAAGGAATCTAATATGGAAATGGTGAAAAAAATTAAACTCATTGTGCGCATTACTTTTACTCTGCCATTTTTTCATGTTTACATGCCGAAATTTTTATAGCAAATGATGTTCGTGAGTAATGTTCGTCTAGTTAGTGGGGAAATGAATTTTTATTCGACGAACAAATTCGCATGTGGATGGCCTACTTAAGTTAGAGGTATCAACAAACCCTTTTCACTTCCTTTAATTTCATTGCCCTTATAGTTAATCCTTTCTGTCTGTTAATCACTTTAGATTGTATGTAATTTTTATATTTTTGCACAACTTACCTTATAGTAAAATTGCCACAATATTCATCTAATAGATTATTATCAGGATCTATGGTTATTTGGTCATGGAAAATTCCAACTTCTTGGATCATTGAATCCGACATATAACCATCAGTATCAGAAATTAAATCATCATCATCATCATCATTATAAAATGAAGCATTTCCATCATTTGCTGTTAAATGGGCTCGCTCCAGGCGACTATGTTTACAAGTTTACAGGAAAATAATTGGTTAAATGAATAGCAACACAATAAAAATAACAATAAAGGTAATTACTTCTCAGATTTCTTTACAAGCAATTCTCCTACTTCTCCTTTTAACTTACTTATAGAATACACCGAAACCCAAACCACCAACGCCTCCTTCAAATTGCTTTTGATGTTCGTTGTTGTTGTTGTTGTTGTTGTTATAGTCGTTGTCGTCATCTTTATTCTTTTTAACCTTTCCGTTCTCATCTTTCAATGTTTCATTTCTATCCAACAATTCAATTCTTTCATCTTTTTTACATTTCTTTCGCCATTTCTCCATTTCCTGCATACGTACGGCATGCAATTGAGGATTATGTCTTGAGGGATACTTAAAAGCACAGCAGTGAAAGGAATGTGTCAACACAGCTGTACGTAAATTCTATACAAAAAAAAAAAAAATTAAAAAAAAAGAAGTGTCTACATTTTTATCTAGATACATATAATGTAAATATTGCTTATCCTTTTGACTTGCTTTTGCTTTTGCTTGTATTTGTATTTCTATTTGTTTACCTTAAAATAATATATGGAAGGTATTGTTTTTAATGTATGCGTATTTTCAATATACAATTTCTCAATATCCTGCATGCCAGCGGAAGGTAAACGTTCCAAGGATGTACTCGAAAGATCACTGCATATATAGTACAATAAATTAGTTTTAATGACATTGAATATACTCGTAAAACAAAAGTATTTGTTTCATAAATTTTAATGAAACTTACAGTTCATGTAGACTAGTTCCATAAAATGCATTCGGATGCAATTCTCGTAGATTGCGATTTTCCTTCAATGTTCTGTAAACCATTAATTTCAATGTTTTGTTAAATTGATGCGCGTGATGTGCAAAAGTTTGCTCTACTTACAATTTGCCAATCTCAGAGCCTAGAAATGCCGAATCATCTATATAAGTTATATCATTGTTTGCTAATATTCTACAAATATCAAATCAAATAATAAGAGGAGAGATTAAGATATTTATCAGAAATCATTAAAACAAATATTGAAACAATTTGTTTATTGTATTTATTTATAGTATTTATCAATTGATATATCTATGTATTGATTTGTTGATTTATTTACTTACAACTGATCAGTCTTAATTTTCATAGATTTTGAATTTATACGAGTTATTTGATTATTATCGAGATCACTGAAATGACAAAATTTTGTTTATATTTATTAAGGTAATTTGAACATACTAAAATTCCATATGCATGGAGATGACTTACATCATTTTAAGTATATTTTCTGGTGGTAGATTTATCAAGTCAGGTATATTCTTCAGGCCACTATTTATGATTCTTCTGTAAAGAAAATTTAAAATAAAATAAAAAATCTGTAAAATAAGTTTCAGAAAAAAACTAATCTTTCTGTATTCATTCAACTAGAGAACTCTAAGTTTCCATTAAGATGCTGACACTCGATTATAGAAAAATTTGACACATAATCTGATATATTTATTTGATATATTTGTATCATGTTATATGAAGAACTGTTCACACACGTTTTGATAAATATGACGAATATTAAATTTGAGGTTTGTTTGGCATAGAAATATTTAAGATAGCTATTTTCGTTGATAGCCAGGCGGCTCTCAAAGCTTTGCAATCCACCGTTGTAAAGTCCAAGCTTGTTAGGGAATGCAGGTTGACGATAATCAAGCTAAGTCGTAAAGCAGATGTCACTCTCTCATGGGTACCCGGCCATAGGAACATTGAGGGAAATGATAAAGCTGACGAAATAGCTCGCTTTGGAGCATCTCTTGATTCATCGCTGGCGGAACAAGTTCCTATTCCACTGGTGGTTGTCAAGAGAATCAACTTCCTGCTTTTCCTTCAGCAGCTTAACAACAGGTGGAAAAATCTCGAATCTTGCAGGTGGTGCATGCTACCTGGCCTAGGTACAACGAATATAGGTCTTTTAGATTAATCAACAAAAGTCGCAAAGATACCGCAAGGCTCACCGCGGTTTTTACTGGTCACTGGTGTGTTGGAACACACGCGGAGAGACTGGGTATCCCCTACAGGAGCCTTTGTAGGAGTTGTGGTGACGTGGAGGAAGCTGAATCACTCACGCACTTTCTATGTAAATGCCCAGCACTGGCGAGGGCTAGGAACAAGTTCTTGGGCAATTACTTTTTAGGAAAACTCTCGGACTGTTCGGTCACATGTCCGGATGACCTTCTCAAATACCTAAACTCAACAGGATGGGTTTGGCTATACTGATTGTGTTCGGCGAGGAAGTGTTTCCAAAACGGCACTTAAGTGCTAATTGTGGCTTGTTAATGAAGTATACAAGTCAGCCACTGTAACCAACCAAGCAACCAACCATGACATAGCCTCTTTTTTGCTGTCCACACGATGTCATTTCATATGATTTGTTTCAATGATCAGGCTTTCCAATTTTGGGGTATAGCCGAAAGTCAAATGCCTAAGTTGGCAAACCTGTGTCATAGTTTGTTGATTGCTTATTCAAATAAAAATAAATTTCAATTAAAAATAAAAATGATAGCTGCATATGAATATAAGAAACAAAAATGTGCCGCTCTTGCATATTTAATTGTAATGAGGAGAAGAAATGAAAGGAAGCAAAAAAAAAAAAGAAAGGAATGTATGGGTTAAAGAATGAATCCTCAAATGAACCATTTTTGAATGAATAGATTTATTGCCATATTTTCATAAAAATCACACGAATCAATTCGAAATAAATATAAATGTAATTAAACATTTATCTTTAATTCATCAACTTCTATTTATTTTTATTTTTATTTTTATTTTTTTTTTTAATTTAATCTATTTCCAATCGTCATCTTGGAAATTATCAGCCGTTTTAATAATGATTTCCGATCTTCGAAATCATTGAACATTGTGCGCAATACTCTTGAAAATTAAATTCCAAGACTCCATTTCGGATAAAAAAGTGGTAATGCAGGCCAGCAAAGCCTTTGCCCGTATTTTGTGTTTGGGTGCCTGTGTCAGTAGTGAAGATGTTTATACCATCGTCTGTAAACAGCATTGGAAAAGCAAATCTCCATCGGTTTGTTTTATTTTAAGCTTCTTGCAGAATACCGAATTTACTGGTAGCAGTTGGAATTTCAATGTCATCCATGTCCACTTAAAACATTTTGAAAAACTGCTGTTCTCATAAAGCAGAATCAATATTTCCACCCGAAATATTATCAATACTGCTGCTAATTTTATTCGTTTAGCTACAAAATTTTAAGAAACATCTTTGCAAAATTACACCATTAGTTGCATTCCACAAGCAATGATGCTTTTCAATTAAATTAATTAACATTTCGACGTTTTCTTTTGTCCACATATTTGGAGATATTTTAAACAAAAAACCACCATTCACAACAGGACAATATTCAAGAAGGACTCGTGACAGGTTTACCAACTTTTGATTATAAGTTGGCATGATATTAGATGACCTTGACATCTACTTTCTTCATATCAAATTTTTATTTTCCGCCTCTGTTGTAACATATTTATACACCATTTATATGATGAAGTGTTCACACGATAACACATACAATATGCCATAGAAATACATCATTTATTTGATATTCGATCATATTTATATGGCATATTTTTTGTTGTCAACCGCGTGTTCATTTTGTTTTTTGTCTGATATATGGGAACATGTCATATTTCTATGATTGTGTGTCAGCACCTTTAACCATTTGAACTTATTATTAGAACAAGGAATCAATTCATCTTTAGTCAAGAGCAGTTGGGGTATTTGGGGAAGATTTGTTGGTAATGCTGATGTGCCCCAGGCGAAGTCGTAGCAATTTGATAATATCGAGTCGAGAAAGATGTTTTATGTCATGTGTCATCAATATATTGATGAATGGATGTTTTGTTTGTGTTGAAAATATTGTAGTGGTTTGAGGTATTGTGGCATTTTGTAATTTTGGTGTGCGAGTATGAATGCTATTATTTAGCACAAATGACCGCTACTTGATTGCCAGCTAAACCACAATGACCGAGAACCCAAATAATTTTGAATTTAGTTGTATTTGATGAAATGATATTTCTTATGGCTGAGGAGTGTGAATTCTGGTTGTTGATGTTGGCAATAGTGTTGATTGGGAAAGAAAGAAACTTGTGAGTTTAATAATGAAGTAATTCTTCTTTAAAGAAAACAACCATTACTGAAGCAAACTAAATTATTAACTTGTGCTTCATAAACAAAATTTTACATACATAAAATTCACAAAACTAATATGTAGTACACGTACATCCTTTGATGATACTGTTTATTCACATAGTTTATTAAGAAACACAATACAATAAGTGCACGTCGCAGCAAATTTCATTTAACCACTTTTTTCCTAGAAAACTCCTTTGTAAAAAATATTTTGAATTTTATCATGCTGCATTTAAAATTGTATTAAATATAATATAATATTGTACACAATGTTGATTAACACTGAGAAGCTGAATAGAGTATATGCATATACATATATGTATATTATATACTTATAAATCTCTTTGTAGTATGATGATGTTTTACAATTTGTTGCACACAAATACCTGCAACACCAACACAAATTTAAAACTTTCACAATATGAAAGAGATTTATAATATCATGGATTTTATTGCACTTACTTCTTTCATACATAATATTTTTGCTTCATATAATTTATAATTTTGTTAAAGAATCTTCATCATCATAGAATTATACCGATTTTTAAAGAGTTTAGAATGATTTAATGAAATGAATAGTGAGAGGATATTTGTTTTTTGTTTATAAATAAATTTTTAATAAATAACCATAAATAATCTTTTCAAAGTTAAATACAGAAGTATAAGGCTTTGCATCACTAGAGAGCATTTAACAAAAAATAAAATAGAATTTAGTTAAACAAAAGTAGGTATATGTAAAAATGGACTCACACAATATTTTGTCCCAAATTTTGATACATAAGTTATTAGATGAGCTGACTGTATGAAAATTACAACATAATAATATTCATAAGAGCATAAAATTATAAAGAAAAATTAAGTAAAATAGAACAATACTATGATGTGAAAAATTTTTTGAAATTGTCTCAGGTCTCATTATCATATTGCCTGCCCGAGCAGGGTCTGATCAAAATAGCTTTTAACTTTGCAAAAATTCGGAAATTATTATTAATAAAATGTCAAAAGTCCCCATCGATTTGGTGGGTACTAAAAATATTATTACAGATCAAAGGTCAAAGAAATGTTTAAAAATATTGTAGGTCATGAAATTCTCTACAAATTTAGTCTTGGCATTTTTCTTATAAAGTTAACCGTTCTTGAGATATAGCGCTGGCTGAATAGAATATTATGAAAAAAATACCAGGTCTTCCTTAGATCATTAGCAAAAGATTCCCATAATCATTTTTGTGCAAAATAAAATAGGTAAGATAATAAAAAATAAAAACCAGGGCTACCTGCATTTACTCCAATATGCACTTTGTGCTGAAAATTAACTAAATTATTATTTTTTTTTTATATTGGTTCAAAATACCTGATTTTTTATATCAATATACATGCTAAGGCATATTGTCTACCAATTTGTGAATATGGGCACTGGGAATATTATTCCATTTATCCTGCACCCTACCTCAAAGTAAATCGTCCATAATGGGCGGTCTATTGAATTTTGGAAGCCTCCTTTTCTCCAATAGCCACATATTTTTGATCGGATTGAGATCTTCACTTTGGGGCTGCCACTCTTTTAATTGAAATGGTGACTCTGAGAGCTAATTCTATATTTAAAGCGCAATATGCTTTGGATCATCATCTGGCTGGATGATTTTTATATGCTTGGGATTCGGTATCGCATCCACAAAGTCATTGAAAAAATGCGTATCTGATCTTTTATTCTATTTAGGCGATTTTATGCAAACTTTTGACATTTTTGTCTTCTATTTTGACTAGACTAGATGAAGAAGTGTGTACTCTTGGCTGCTTGACGCCTAACTTATAAAAACATAACAAAAACAATGCAACCCTAAGTCTTAAATAAAAAAAAATACATCACATATTTATTCAATTAAATTACTGATATTTGCTAATAATTGATTGAATTATTTGAAAATTACTATTAATCGATCTAATTAATTTAACATTTAAACAAAAGCCAATACATCAAAAATTCCAACGAATCAATAATCCCTTTATTTTAATAATTAAATTCAAAATATGTAAGTACGAGTAAATCAAAAAACAATTACAAATATTTCATTTTGTTTTGTTCAATTATAAATTAAATAAAATGTTAAACAAAAATTTTCAAGAGACAAATATTCCATTTTGTGTTATTTCAGAATATACAAAATATAATTTGATTTGATTTGATTTGATTTGATTTCATGTTATCAATTTGTTGATTTGATTACTGTTTGCGCCTGTGGGAGGTTCGGTGGTCTCGATTATGAATAATGAATAAATTGTTAGCAGATTATCATCATTATAATCAAACGGAGCATATTCGTATATATTTACTATGAAGGTCACATAAATGAATGAATATATGTGTAAAACGTTTCTAACAATATAATCTTGATTAGAGATAATCATATGCTAATCAAACTCAACTTACTTTACTTACTTCAGGTTAATTATGTCACTGTCATGGGCAAAGTAATTTACTATTCTAATTCGCAAGGAATGATAGACTTAAGTGTAATTTTTATGAAAAAATTATTCAAGAAATATAAAAAAAAGAACTAACTTTGGCTATGCCGAAGTTGTAATACTCTTCACGCCTCAGCTAGTTGTCCGAGGGTCTTGAAATTGGTAGCTATGGGTCAGACACTTTTAGTGTCCAAATTTTAAGTCGATAATATAAAAAATAAAAAAGTTTTTTTAATAAGAACTTTCATTTGGATCCCAGTTTTTATGGGGGGTACCCCTCCTGGTAACCCTAGGATCATGAAATTTATATGGTTGGTGGATATGGACCACTTACAGTGTTCAAATTTCAGTTTGATACGTCAAAAAACAAAAAACTTTGTCTAATAAGAACATTAATTTAAAAGGGGGTTAGTATGGGAGGTACCCCAACTAGTGATCCGATTCGGCTGATTCACGAACATGACCGGCGTTTGGTAAAAAGAAACCGATGTACAAAATTTCAGCTCTATAGCTCAAAAACTGAAGGACTAGGAGTGCGAACAGACGGACATGGCTCGTCACGTCGCGCTGATACATATATATACTTTATGGGGTCTCCGATGTCTCCTTCTGTGTGTTACAAACATCATAACAAACTTATAATACTATTCACTAACGTGAAGAGTATAAAAATATATATTATTATTCACTACTACTTACATGGTATTTATAGTGTCTGAAATATTAACGAATACATTTTTTGAGAGATACGTCAGTTTGGGTGCATGTGAAATGTATCTTGAAACAAATATGAGAGAGAAATAAAAAATTAATTATTCAATTACATTTTGTTATGCAGCTCATTTTCATTATCTCATTACTTACATAGTACGAAGTTGGGGTAAATTAGCAAAAGCACCATCCTCAATGGTCTCGAGATACTTGAGGTCAGTTAGTACACTGTTCATGAACAAGATAATAATGAAAAATTAATAAAAACATCATCATCATTATCATCATCATCATCATCATTGTTAGATAAGTATGTTAATAAATTAAATCTGAATATGATGGCTATGTAAGAGTATATAATGTGTCGCTGTTACATAATAAAATCTTAACCACATCATTATTAATATACTTACACATCCATCAGTGTTGCATTATACACTTTAAGACCCGTGCTACGTAGACGTGGGAGTCCTGCAGAAGCAATAGTTAATCTTTGTATAGCCAACTTTAGTGTCTGTGGTACACGTGTTAAAGCCTCGCCTTCACAACTGCAAGCAACTTCCTCCTATGGAAAGGTTAAATAAACACATATTGTACTTTATTATATGAGTGAGTATATATCGACATAGATGAATGTATGTACAAGGTATCTTTGTGTCACACGCAGTAACATTGAGGAAACAAAGGGTATTCATGTGTATGACACCACTGAAATGCACTTAACCCTAACCATCATCATATGACGATACCAATCGAAAAAAAATGACAAGTCTCAGCAAACAATTTAACCACTTGAATAACGTCGAACATCAATCGCAAACATTCAACGTCACCATCTTGACCGCATATATGAAACATTTGGTTGAACTTTGTCAATTCAGGCATCATTTCATTCCTAACCAATGTAGATATAATACGAGTACATTACATACTTATACAAATAAACATCTCTTTGACACCTGACATCATAACAAGACATGGAAATACGTTGCTTGGAGAAAAAATTCAAATTGATTTTGATGAAATTCCAAAAAACAATTAGTACTAAGTTTTTACATTTGTGTTATCAAGAAAATTGTTAGCAGAGCAGAATATTATGATTTTCATTGACAATATAAATTCACTTTAAATTTTCTCTTTAAAAACTTAATATTTCAGAAATATTTGATAACTTACTCGTATTACAAAAGAGTCGAGGGGGTGGGTGGCTTTCATGTGTTGAGTGTTAATAATGGCATAAATTACCATTCTAAGAGAAAATTCTTTAAAAATATTTATTCATTATTTATTCTATAAAGCTTTGTACAACAAATAAATTCCTTGTTTCTTTCTTTCTTCGATTTCACTATTTTCGCATATTTTGTATATTAAAGAGATAAAAAGAACACTTAATAAAGTTTCAGTAGGTTCGCTCTATAATAAAGAAATAAAGAAGACTACATCTACACATTTCTCCTATGTATTTACTTTTACGCGTACTATGTCCTAACTAGTCCTGATTGATTTTCCTTATGAACTTCTCCGAGTTCAATCATTGAAACTTTGTTGTGGTTCTTTCTATTGATAGCTTCAATAATTTCATTATTCCTAAAATGCACTTAACATCATTAGTGTCTGGAAAAAATGCATTGACTTTTACTACTAAGTACTTTCTTATAACTTAATTATATTTAAGTAAGAAGACATAATAATATTCATATGAAAGGTAAGAAAATAAAACAAGTGACAATTTTAAAAGCAATCAATAAAATTTGTTAAGAATAAGTTTAAATTTATTGATGTCAATTGATAAAATGACTTTGACTAAACTTTTATGCACTTAAAAACTTAGTGAAAATTAAAATTTTTAATTTTCCAATTTATAATTTTCATAATTTTATTATGTGAACTGGAAATTTAATTGACTTACACATTTGCAAACAATGAAATTTAACAATCTATGTAATTGAGAGATTTTAATAATCCTGAAATATTTATATATTAATTGAAGATGAACTTAAGATTTTCTACATATGACTAAATAGATAGATAGATATATTCGTTTTTTATTAAAGTATACAATCACAATATTTATAGTTTACAATTTTGTTGTGATCTACCTAGGTTAGGTTAGGTAGCTGCATCACTGAACGAGTGATGCCACTTAGACCACAAGATGGGTCCGTTGTGATCTACCTAAAGCAAACAAATCTTAATAGAATTCTTTTTATTCAATCTTTACATCAAAAAACATATATGGTAGGTGTGTCCCAATCAATAAATTGAAATAATTTCTTATCACAGCAATCCAATAATTCTAGGCAGGAGCAACCACGTCAGAAACATGGGTGAGATCTAAACACTTTAAGTAATCATAATCCTATAACATCAAGTGACCTTAGTTTCGGGTAGAACGTCAGTTCACCGTCTCCTAATGATTAATTATTGATAATTGACATTTTTAAAGAACGTAATATTAACTGGCATGGCTACTTGTTGTCTGGTTAAACTTATGTTTATAAAAGAACAATAAATCATTCATATATTATAGATTTATCACTTAGATCTCCTTTTGGCAACCTTCCCATTAACAACATCCACCTGCTCCCTTTTAGCGAGATAGCAGATCGTTCAATGTTTGGATTTCCCAGGGTCTAATAAATAAATAACTTAAAATAGTATTATATGAAACTAGTAGTCCCGGTTTTGTACGGGAATGCTATTTTTTCACTTATTCTCTTTGTCTTATTTGAGGTCCGATCACTTTTTTACTTTGTGTATTCCTTATGCTAAGTCATGTTAATAAGAGAATTTTCAAAAATAATGAATTGCTCTCAGTTACAAAGCTACAATTCAAACATAACCTATTACTATAATTTTTTATTTATTCTGCTGGTTTTTCTGGCATTCATTCTGCTATTCGTGTTGGAGGGGAATCCAAAAAATCATATATCATTAAAATCGGTTCAGTCGTTCTTGATTTATAAATGGTGTAACACACACGACTTTGTTTTTAAAGCTGTTTTTACATAACTTACTAGATTCGCCCAATTATCATCTCCTACCCCGTTCAAAATATGTATCTTTAATTTCGCTATCTGATAGTTAAGATTTCCCCATGTATCTGCATCTTAATACTTCCCTAAGTACTAGGACATCTGTCATGAAATTGACTCATATTTTCTTCTTCTTTCATATTGCATAATGTGCACAATCTCGTTCTGCTATGCTGATATGGACTCCCATTTAACCACAAATGATTATCGGAAGTAGATGAGAGACATACACTTGTGAACTTAAGGAGCCACATGTCTACTTGTGAATACTTGATATATTTAAACATCGAAAATCTATGTTTTGAATTATTATTATTGTTTATTTTATACAAAGTGATTTCTGTTTGTTTTCACTTCTTTTTTCTAAGTTGCTACACAAAACAAAATTTTAAAAATGAAATGAATGCTAAATAAATTTTGTAAAATGTTTTTATAAAAGTAGATTTCACAAACTTTCCAACAAGTATACATTTTATTTAGTTTATTTATTCCAATAATTGTTTAAATGAATTTGAAAATTAGATTTCTGAAAAAATCGTAGGTGTGCGAATTATAGTAATATACTAGTGGTCAGGATAGTAAATATATAACTATGATTCTAAAACATATTTTTAGAAAATTTTTTAGTCGAAATACTTGTTTTGAAGCGATTAATCATAATAAAGTTCTTACTCTATTTTCGACAAAAGCTACTTTGACTTGTTAACACAAATATTATAAGTGTTCGTAATGCAATAAAATATAATTGACAATATAAATAGTTGATTTGTTACAAATAGTTTTAGTTACTTTCTAATTTTCAGAAACTTAAAAAAACATTTTTTTTAACTTCTTTTTTAGAATAAATATAAAGTATACGACATTTACCACTCTAAATTATCGGTGAATTGAATAGATATTTTGAAGACTAATCAGGTCATTAGTTTTAGAACTCAAGACTTGGATTTGGAACCGAATAGTAGTTTTGAATTTATCTTCTTAAATTGTTAAATTTCTTCTTAAAGGAAAACAAAAGAACATAATCCATATTGGGTATTTCTCTATTAAATTTATTTTAAATTTTAAACTCATCTAAAATGTCACCATGTCATAGGACAAATTGATATGTAAATATAACAATATAAAGTTACAAGACCATAATAAATTGAACTAAAAGTACTTAGAATATATAATATTCACTTACTTGATTAGTTGCGTTCCAGCAACAACATTTCCAACCGGAATTACCATTTGTTGCAGACGCTGTTGCTGTCGTCTTTGTGGGTAATTCAGTGGTCTTTCTCGGATTTATCCAACCAATTGTTGGTACTGCTGTTGTTGTTCCTGATGATAATGATGATGATGATGACAATGAAGACGCCAATGACAACTTATTTGTCGCACCTACTTCCGTTTGTATGCCGGCAACAACACTCTCTTGGACGTCTTGTTTATTATGTTGGTTACTTGGTGAAACATTGAAACCTTTATTACTGTCATAACAGTTTGTCAATGTACTCAAAAGTTTGTCTTGATGATGAGGATAAGGATGATGTTGATGTTGATGCCCCTCATTGTTTGCACTACTGCGTAGTGCCAAACACAGTTGGCTGCAGTAAAACAAAATCAGCATAAAGATAAAGTATGCCGGATGCGTATCTTTATTACAAAGTTGACACATCTTTAGCTTCTTTGTATTTCTAGCACTTTAAAGTTTTGTTAGAGAGCTTAAGTTATGTTATGTCAATGGGTGATATTTATTGGTACTCGTACTTGGTTCTCCAATTTGCTGCCAGCGCAATTAGGAAGCTTAGCTTAGCTTAGTGTTAATAGTTTCTTTTGTAAATTGTTTACACATGAAAAGTGTTCCAGGGAATGTTTAAACATTTTGTTGCTAATTTTTCATCAATTTTGTTTAAAGATTTCATAATCTGAAAAGTGATAAAAAAAAAATTAATTTAAAAAATGAAATATCTATAGAACAAATCTTAAGAAACTCATCAATCATAACTAATATTCAAAGATTAATTAATTTATAATCTTCATTTATGACTACGATTAAAAAAAACGAAATAAATATTTTTGTGATCTTATTATCGCATGACATTAGTGGGAAAATGATAACAAAATTGCATTGCAATCGAATTTGTAAATATCTAAAAATATAAATTGCTGTTACACTATTGTCAATGAATGACAATAAAAGTTCGAGTTCGTACAATTTTATTTGCACTCAGTGATAAAATAACAATATTTTTATAGTACTTATTATCTTATAGATACAATACACACATGTACATAGTAGATTGTTTCTTTACTTTTAACACCCTTCATATATATTTAGTAGTGTGAATGACATTATCACTTGACGTTTGTACTCGTAATGCAATGAAGGAGACATCAAAAAAAAAAACTCATAATGTAATATACAAATGAATAATATTAGCATTACAAATGGAATCAATTGAAACGGAAATCTATTTTTATAGAAACTTATCATTCAGTTTTTGAGATATCAACCTTTTAATTCGGTTCAATTTTCTGAAATTAGGAAATGTATGTAAGACTGAACAACCTTAAACAAATATATCTGATAAATGATAACCCATAAGGTTATATTATACAGGCTTCTCGCGTTGATGCCTGATTGTGGAAGGATAAGGATGATACAGAGGGACAAGTTCCTAGTTATTTCTAGAGATCTCCCTCAACCTCTAAAACCAACCTGAAGACTCCACGAACAGAGCCAGGTCTCCTATTCCCAAGGATACGAGTACATCTTCTAAGAAGAGCAGGGCATTCACATAGGAGTTGAGTAGTTGATGTTCTTCATCTTCACAGCTTAGACAGAAATCTTGGCATATAACACCCATAACTTTGGGCAATCGACCCAATTGCGCACTGCTCTAAATGACATATAAATTAACCGCAAATTTCACTTCATCTTTATTTATGCCTTGAGACCCCAAATTTTCTAAATTGAAGAGTTCTATTTATATAAAAAAAAGGATTATCAGAACTTTATCTTATTCAAACAATTACACATGAATTTTACATTTTCTATTCATACACATACTCGTATTTACTTATGTGAAGAGTATTCAATTTTTAATGAATATTGAATTATAATATTTTCTTGTTCAATTTCGTTTACTTGTTTGCATATAAATTATCAGGCTACTAATAAATAAATAATACTCGTACATATTTCTGTAAACATGAAGAAAATCTAGAAATTTTTCTAAAGCAGACATGAACATCATCAGTGTGTTACCCTTTAATTTCACAGTTTTGTAGAAAAGAAAATACACAGTAAAATTTGAATTGAAATTACAGGTTTCTCATAGTACCAGAGACAGTTTGATTTTGATAATAAATCTAGGAAAAATCTATAAATTCCCCTTCTTCATATTTTCTAACAAGAAGCGTATTAAAATATTTAGAATTTGTAAGAAAATTTTGAAACACAAATCTTGTTTATTTCTATTATAGAACAATGCATATGCGTATCTTTTGCTTAAGTTTTTTTTTTTTCTATATAATTTGTATATTTGGTAAACAAAATATACTTTAATTAACAAAACTAAAAGTTTCACCGCCACAAATAAATAGAGAGAAAAAGAAAAAAAATATACAAACACGTGCTTATCTGTCTGTCTATCAGTCTATCTCTATGTCTCTCTGTCTGTCTGTTTGTTTGTCCAAAATCCAAATAATAAAAACATTTTTAGACAAAGATGCAAAAGTATCTCATTGATAGTGCAGTATTAATTCATTGACACAAGGCCAATTTGACTTTTGTAGTTTCGATGACTATGACTACTATAGTATATCTATGTCTATGCATAGGTGTCTGTCTATCTATTTTGTATTTAATTTTTCTGTTTTTTTTTTTTTTTTTTTTTTGTGGTATTGTATTAATTAAAAGAGCCAACGAACACGCGTACCACAAACGTGTAGATCCAATTAACACATTCAGCATTCATTAGTTTGATTCGCACACGGTATTCGTATTTTATTTTAGTACCATCCATATTAATCAGATTTCAGTCTGTGAATAAACAGATTTCAAATAATCTCTGCTTATTTTATTAGCGCGACATTTTTAATCTAATTTTATTTTTTTCTCTCCTTAATTTTGTATCCCATTTTATATTACTCGTATAATTTCAAAATTGATTAAGTTAATTGCTAAAATTAACAACATGTCTGTATATGCAAACACAAATTAAAGCAAACCCGTTTTTATTATTACGAGTATATGTTTGCATTTTCAATATCCAAAGAAAAATGATTATGCTGTTTGAAAGTACATAAATGGTATGTAGGTGGGTGTTAGGCTAATACTAAGTATGAACGTGAGTTGTATGCATTTAATTAATTTAATTTGTTATGCTTCGTTGAGCGAGAGACAAGAATTGAATGAGATAAAGGACTTTCAATTATGTTTAAAATTAAATGAAATTGTATTTCTTTTATGCAATAAATAGACTATTATAGAAAGCAAGAGGTCCATCATATAATAAGATACCTAGTAGAAAATAAGTATGCTAAGATTGCAAAATTTACTACAAAATATTTAATTTAATAAAGAGAAAAACACAAACCAATAAAACCCAGTGTAATCACAAGGATGTTAAACTCCCCTTAGTCATAACAAATTTCTAACGCTTTCAATCTTGATTTATCTATGCAGGACTACTAAGCTAACTTAACCTATTCTAATTAACCAGTGACTCATGGATGAGGTGAGAGAGAAACACAACGTGTGACGGAGTCACTGAGCAGATTTTATTTCATGAACTGTCCAGAAACATGCCATCACTAAGACATACACCTCGAAACATCACCCACTGACAAAGTTAGCTGGTGAATTTCGATTGTGTGGTTTTCCTCTCCCTTTGATCGTCGGTGCTGTGATGCACGGTATCGATTATTGTGTTGAGGCCCTCAGGAGATTTTCCACATCTGTCGATTGTCAAAATTTCTTGAGTTGTAGCTTATTTTGTAGCTTAGCTGCGGATTTTCGTAAATTTGTTGACCAATGGATGCTTTGCATTGACTTTTGCACCAATTTTAAATCAATTAATTTATTTTTAATTTGACATATTTAAATCAAAAGGTAAACTGATGTCATTGCTAGACAATGGGCCTAAAAGAATAATTATTATAACAAATTCTTATTAACATATAAAATTTGTAAAAATTTTTCAAAATTGTCCCATTGTACTTAATCAAAAATTACATATTTTTTTAACAAAGTCACCTTTGAAATCACTAAAATTTTGCCTTTGAGATTCGACTGTGAGTAGAATCAGATTGTGTCGAATATTTGTACAGTAAACATCTATCAATATTCCCAAAGAAATAAAATTAATTTTAAAATTTTTTGAGAAAATTATCAAATATCAAGAACAATACAACAAGAAGATGCAAGTTTTTGGATTTATCACAATTGGTAAAAATCTCTTTGTTGTTAATTTTACCATTCATCAAACATTTATTTGCTCTTATTTGCATGAAGGCATACTCCTGCTATGGAATAATCATCCTACCGAGGCTAGGCGTATAAAACGAGGAACAGAGGTGCATCAACCATTTGAATCTGGTAAAGTGAACAGTAGCTTTATCACTAGTAACATTTCGGTGGGAAGTAAAGGTGTAGATACTATAGGTTCTATTCCCAATATTGAAGCCAGTACCATGAGCACTATAACTGAGAGTAAGGTCCGGTCTCTAGCCCCACCCATGGTCACGACAAATTCTGCACCGCTTAATACTCCCAACGTTAGCAACAATCCTCCACATTTGGGTGCTGTTGCCAATGGTATGATCATAACTGTTGCCTCTCCTACCACTTCGCAGGAATCGATTCCCTTTAGATTACCACTAGCCAAAGCTGAAGATCTACTTGCCGAAAGCTGTTCACGCATCCGCCATATATCTGAGCCCATGCTTAGACGAAAGCATTCCAAATTCTTTGAAGAACATCAGAATTTGCGTAGATCTATTGCAGACATAGAACAGCGAAAACATAAACGACGCAACATCTGTCATAAGCCAAGCAATTTCGAAGTATCTAAGGAAGAAGAGGTTTTAGTTTTGCCGTTTGCAGAATTTGAAGCTTGGGGTCGTGATATGCCAGATCGTCGACATCGATCTGAAATTGTTGAACACAATTATGATGATTCGCCTGTTAGTTTTGAAGATTCATTTGTAGGTGAAAGCTCTATACCGGAACCATCGCCTTTGATGTCATTGGCACATTTGTTATTTGGAAAGCATCGTAAGTTTGAGCTGAGCTAATATTTACATTACTATATAATTCAATTCAATTCAACTTATAACAGCTCATCAACGAGAGCCACACTATAAAGCGCCGCCTCCTAACTATGAAAATGATGATCTGGCATTGGTTGTCGATAAGAGTGGCTCTAAATTGGCCAATTTTATACATAATATGCGAACCGCTGGACTTATCGATTCTAAAAGTAATCAACTTGAAATGGGGGCTTCGAATGTAGATGACGAAGAACTTGAGATACGTTGCCCAATTCATCATGGGTCTGGTGGTAATATGTTTGGAGTCTGCTCGTGTAATATTGTTAAAAATAAGCACGAAAGCGACAGATAAATCAAAATCGTGTTTAAAATTCAATTTCCTTCATATTGATTTATTTTTATATATTGTTTTTTTCCCACATTTTTGAGTTAAGAATGCTTGTATGTATAAATGGCTTATATTTTATATAAAATATTGTCACAGGTTTTAACAGTTAATGTTATATAATTTCTTCTATTGTCCACAGTCACCAAAAAAAAAAAATGTAAAAACAATAATGAAAAATGCCCCCAAAAAAAATTGTAAAAATCTAATTAAGAAACTAAAAAATAATAAAAAAAAAATTAATTAAAAATATTAAAATGTAATATTTGACTCATTATTATTACAATATTATTAGGGTTTATAACAGATCAATGGGGATTCGACAATAAAATTGACGATTGATCAAGAAAAGAATGTCAGAAAGTCAAAAATTGCGATTGTCGTTGGCTTCTAGTTTAGTTTTGATTTTGTAACTTAAAATTGTGGAGGTTAGGTCCATTAAGCGAAACAAACACTTGAAGAATAGAATAGTCAGTAATCAAGAACCAAATTTGAGTCAAACTTATATTGGTCATATGACTTCTTGGTCTGGAGTTGAGGCCTATGCTAAATTTCCACTCCTATATTGGTGAACACACCCCCCTGGGGTGATGACACTTATTTTGCAATGGAAACTGATAATATAGTGTTAATTTAATTTCTCTTGTCTTCAAATGTTTGTCTCAGAGTTTCTATTAGGGCTCTATATAGATCGGAAAGCCTAGAGATAGAGTTGGTAATAATTTTTCATTTCAAGCGTTTTAATACTTTAGATTTTTAGAAGTGACGTAAAAAAAGCTGATGACAACAGTACACACACTTCTCCGCCTCCCAAACGTGTGACGCTATATGTGGATGGCCCCTTTTCTTAGTACTTGTTGGTTAGTGAATTCAGGAGTCGTAGGTTATGCGGAGGAAAACCAGTAAGTGCGTTTTAGTAACCCCTCTTCGCATTACTGGTGAGTAGTGAATTTACCAGTCAAAAGTAATGCAGAAGCAAACCAGTATGTACTGGTGACCGACTGGAGATCTGGAATGGAGTCAGTGGCAGTAACTGGTGAAAAAACTGGTGAATCGTAATGCAGGCGGTGGCAATTGACCTCTTCCAATGACATGGCCATGTTAAATTCATGTTAAAGGGAATATAGGAACTAGTTCTGGTTTTAAAGAGACTAGCCACGAACCAATTTTAGACCAGTGAATCATACTGCAGGGTAGCATTAATGTTTTATAAATATTTGTGAATTTGTGTATTGGAAAATCTTAGGAAATCATTACTATCTATTCTCATGTGAAGTGTAAAGTGAAAGGTGCAATGAAATATCCAAAATAAAATTATCTTAGAAAACAAAACCGGAAATTTGAAAACTTATTTATGAATGATTTTTAACTATAATAGAAGACAACAAAAATGAATTTTCTATGTTTCTAAAATAAAATAAGTCAAACAATTGTTTACCAATGATGTAGTAAAGCCTAAAACCATATGCCAACCAACAACTGATGATGAATGCCGCTGCCACTCATCCTCAGGACTCATGGCATGTTTACTCGAGTTTTGACATGGGTGAAAATGAAAATGAAATTTATATACGAGTATGTACTTCTATTCCTGCTACTACATATTTATTTATCTTTAAAGCTTCGCACCATATAATAACATAATTTAATGTACATAAATCGAACTAAAAGCGAACTTAAAATTTATACAAAAAAAAAAATATTAATAGTAAATATTTTATTTTAAATTAATTTTCTTTTAAGTTAATTAAAAGAAAACAAATAGAGAAAATGAAATATGTACATACTTTTTAAAAATACCTTCTGTAATATTGATTTTTAATGGGAAAATTCCATTTATGTGAATGACATCTTATCAATTTAATTATATTGAATTTAAATATGTATATGACTAAAAATAAAAATAAAATAAAAAAACAACTTCTATTTGTATAAATACATATGTAAATAATATGTGGGTAAGTGGGTAGAGGAATCATGTTTGAGTTAATGACATTGACCGCAGATATTGTTTGTTTGCCCCATAATAGTATTGTATTTTATTATAAGTTGTTATGGTTTTCAATGTTTGTGGTTCTTGTTAAGCATTATTTTAATATTAAGTGTATTGACACTTTAATATGTAAAGTATATAATATTTCGGTTGGTAGTCCTTTTTATTTAAACATTTTTGGGATTTGACTTGCCAACAACCTTAACCTTATCACTTATGGCACCATCATCATTCTTTTTTTTATTTCAGCATATTGTTTCATCTCTTCGGGAAATTCTTTCCATAATTCAGTTTTTAAATCCATTCGTAATTTGCTAACCACTTTGTTTTCTGTTCTTTAATTTAATATTTAATCTTCCTATAGTTTGCATAACATCTTCATTATATTCAAGTGGACTGATATCTGCATCAATATAAGATATAACCGAAATAGGCACCATGAAATCTTGCAATTCTTTAGATTTATTCGATTTTGATATGTCATCCAATTTCAAGACGAATTTATTACTTAATGAAATTATGAAAAGATAAATTAATGATAATGATGATGAATTTGATGGATTTTAATACATACATTTTCTTATTAATCATATCTTGACCACCTTGTGGAAAGTCCTTAGCATAATCACCTATCAATTTTAAATGTACAGCAATCAAACCCAACTCTTCACAAAGTCTATTGAGAACTTTTCGTTGGTCAGACATTATGATGATGATTGATGAATTACGAGTATCAACAATTCTTCTTCTAATGAGTTAAAATGTTATGTACAATACAATATTACAATAATAATAATAATAATATTACACATATTAATAATGATGATCCAAGTGAAATCAAGCAATAAATTATAGAAAGCAAGGTCATAGTCAGTCAACAAATACTAATAAAAAATAAGCATTGAAATAAAGAAAAATATCACTCTTATGGACATGAGTCATGACCTAAAAAAATAAATAGATATGTAGATACAATTGTCTGTATATCTATAAAATATTATAAATGCTGCTCTGATAAGCAAAGAGATCTTAAAATATTATCGTATAATCTAAATTCCCTTATATGTATGTAGTTTTTGTAACCTTATCACAATCAATGGGGTCATCATCATCATCACAGATACAATTTGTACCAAATGAAATAAAATTTTCTTATTTTAAATGTTTCTGTGGTATTTCTCATAATATCAACACAACATAATATTATTCTATGCCCCTTATACATAAATCTGAAAAAATTTCGAAACAGATGTTGGTTTCTTAATTGCCAAATATTTATTAGACTAATATATGTATGTATAAATAATGATGAAGTCGGCAGTAGCAACATATCTTGGGAATACATTTATACACATTTTCATATACTCGTAGTACAGTAAATTGTATTGTATTTTAGATATGCGTTAAATTCTTAATTAGATATTTGTACCGACATATGTATGTTTATATAGTACGAGTAAATAGACAATTTTTTGCTTTGAAAATAAGCAATTTAAAAAAAAAAAATAATTCCAGAACAGAGAACCACAAGACTAAAAAAATATGCAATTGCCTGAGACCATGTTGTGCTACTGACTTTACTTTGTCCTTTATGAAATTAAAATGAAAATTGGTAAAATTGAATTGAATAGTAACAATAGTATACGCACAAGCTTAAAGTCCATTGGCTGTTAATTATTCTCTTGAAATTTTGCAGCTACATAGTATAGTATCACTAATAAGAATATTGTATATATCTCTGAATGGATTAAGAGAGCCAACCTATAATGCAGTTGTGTAAAATGAATCTCATATACATGGCTAAAAGCTTATCTATGTCGTTCATACCTTCTGCTTCCATAGACAAGATGTAAAGCAAATTTTAGAAAATGTTAAGGAACAATGTATTTTATAATTGGTAAATGTTTCAGTAGAATGGATAGATACCTCACATAGACTTTTGTACTTTTGTGGAAGTTATTGGGTGAGACACCTTCTTTAGAACATTTACTCCCATGCAAAAGCCTCCTAGATATTATTTCATTGTCACTTACTTGCCAAAAATTGTATGTGTGTTCAGTCTCTCACAATTTCTCCTCCTACACTTGCTATTTGGAATATTCACCTGGAGTGGATTAAAAAGACACAAAACAATGGACTCATGCAAAATTTTTTAAAACCTCTCCTCGTTCACATTCATACCAACAATGTACGAGTATGGCCCCATCCAGTATGTGAGTGTAATTGGTAGTCAAATAAAAAGTGTAGTAGCTTGTTAGGAAACAAGTGAGGTTAAGCTCATTAAAATATCAGTAGGCTCACAGTGTGTCGCAGGTGAAATCAAAATATACTAATTCTCTTTTCATCAGCATTGAAAAGAATCACAAATCCCTGGAAATTTTATTCTGATTAAAAGGCTATGTTTATTATACATTTATTCAAATTAGAAAATTCTATTCAAAAAAACATTCATGCAAATAATAGTAGTGTATTTTCCTATGTTTTTTGTAAAAAAAACACAATTTTCCCCTCATTGCCATAATTTATGTTAATACTTGATTTCACTTTGGTTCAGTAAATATTTTCATAAATAAACAATATGATTTATGATTTTTAAATAATTTTTGTTTTTACTTACTTAAATGCAAAAAAAAAAACTTTTTAAGAAATTTTAAACTGAAATTATTTTTCAATAAGTTTTTTCACTTTACATCCACTTTTCGTCACAGCTGCAGAAGAAAAAACACCTTTAAATGAGTTATGTCATTTCTTCTTCTTTCTTTTCCTTTCCTTTCATTGACAATCACAAGAACAAATTACAGTTTTGCAATAAATACAATAAACTTTATACGCAGTTCAATTGAAATCAAATTGAGTAGGAATCAATTTCAAAAGTCTACTTCTATGACATTTAATTAAATTAATGAAACTTTAAAGACATTCGTCTCTTGTGTAAAAATTGTATTATTAATTAAATACAAAGAGGGAAAAAAATTAAAGGAATGGAACAAGACACACAAACTCATCACACCCACAAGTTAAACGTGCTTTGCTCAAAGGCATTTAATACGCACTAATCTCGACGGGACTAAATTAGAAAAAGGAACTTTTTCAATTGTTTGAACAAAAAGTTTCATAGCGTGAAAGTGATAAGAAAGCAACACAACACAACACAACACAAAGCAACACAACACAACACAACACAACACAACACAAACATCAAGAAAGAAAATTACAGAGCATAAAAGAAACTGACTAAAGAAACAGAAAAAATGCTATAGATGATAAAGAAGTCAAATAAGGATGTGAGTATTCCTCTAATCATTCATACTCGTACATGCCATATGTGTCTTTAAGTATTAAGAAGTAGCACGTGTGAAAGGGTTGTGTGTAATTATGAAAGCGTGAAACGATTAAATAAGAAGATAACAAATATACAAGTACTTTGAACATATTTAGGTTACAGTTTAATTATCTATCTCAATGTCAAGGGAAAATTTAATTAAAATATGAAATGTCACTAATGAGCTTGAATGTTGATATTGTCGGTTAAATAAACAAAATCTTCATATACTCGTATGTATGAGTACTAATTTGTGTAGATATCACTAAGACATGAGATACAATCAAATAGAAGATTTCAATGAAAATAAAATATGTAATACTCGTAACAATAAATACAGATAGAAGTATATAAGTATGTAGATGATGCTGGTTTATTATTTAATGTTAATGTAAAATCATCTCAATTTTGATATATTTACATCAAATTCCATACAATTGAATAATCAATTTGATTGTTTAATTGGTTAAATTGGATTTTTTTTTTTTTACTATATTGTAACAATTTGGTTTAGGAATTTTGAAATTATTTACACAAATATGCACTTTGTGCAATTAACACTGTGAATGTGATACCGAGAGAGTATTAATCAGTTTGACAAGTGAATACATTCTAGATATGATACACGACTATGGAGTAGAGGATTGATTTTGTGACATCACAATAAGCTAAATCAGAGTTCTTTACTATTATTGGCATAACAACTAAATGTATGCTGAAGTGAGCTCTACTCCCCATTCCTTCACAATTGGTTATTACAAAACCAGTTAGTTTGTGCGTTTAGGTGCTTCATGCAGAGAAAAAGAATAGTGAAAAATTGGTACAATATGTATGTATTATAAAAAATATTTTTCATTAACCTTTTTTCCATCTTATTGACAACATTGCAATACCGCGACGAAAGAACGATGGTGGTTTGACAGCGATCCAATCATTGATCCATTTTTTTACTTCTTCAGCATTTCGAAACCGTGTATCAACCTAGCCATGCTGCATGAATCTAAACAAGTGGTAATCAGAAGGCGCTAAGTCTGGAAAGTATGCTGAATGCGGAAGAACTTCCCTTTCGAGCTGCTCCAAAAATGTATCCCTTACAAGTCTTGCAACGTGTAGCTGAGCGTTGTCATGGAAGATAATGATTTTGCGTCTCTTACTCGCTATTGCTGGCATTTTCAGCAAAAATGCGTTATTCAAACGCTCCAATTTGCTTGTAGCGCTCACCAGTCACAGTTTCGTTCGGTTTTAGAAGTTCATAATACACTACACCTTGCTGATCCCACCATATGCACAGCATAACCTTATGACCATGAATATTCAGCTTCTGTGTCGATGTGGATGGCTCTACTGGATTAATCCATGACCTTTTTGCACTTGGGATTGTTATAGTAGATTCACTGTTTATCGCAGGTCATAATACGCCACAGAAAACTCCTTTCTTTTTTCCTATCGAGCAATGACACTAAGTCGGTTTGAAATCGAATTTTCACTCAATTCGTATGGAAGCCATTTTTATCTTTTTGGAACTTTCCCATCGCATATAAACGTCCGGAAACATCATTCATCAACTACTAAGCTGTCTGCAAGTTTCTTGAGAATTTGAGCAGGGTCTCCATTCAATAAGTCTTACAATTCATTATCTACGAAAATGTTTGGGACTCCAGAATGTTTTTTGTCATTGACATCAAAATCACCACTTTTAAATCGTTGAAACCAATACCGACATTTGGAATATGACGGATCATCATCGCTATAAGTTTCTAAAGGAGTTTGATGGGCTTTTGCAGCAGATTTCTTCAAATCAAATACAACAGTAATGAATATCGAAAATGCAAATTTGAGCGTTCCATGATTAACGTCAATATAGAATAAATTACTCAATAAGACTAAATGAAAAGATGTTATTTTACTGTTTAGAAATGTCAAAACCATCGAATTACACAGCTGTTTGTTAGCCATTTACACACATTTTGACCAATATAAGTCACTGACCAGAATTCCAACAAGCTCCTAATAACTGAAGATACACCAATGTGAATTATTTACTTTTAAATTAAACTATTATATTTTATCTTGTTTCATAGTAGTCTTCTTCGTATGCATTTTAAAATTACAGACTATCGAGTCTCTTAAGGAAGGACGACCAACCATCTGTTGAACAATGCAATGAATATTTAATTGTTTCTAATCGATTCCATGACACTTGACAATTAACCTATAAACTACTTTTCTAATTGTTAAAATTGTCCTTTTCAAACAATTAGAAGGATACTTAATAGGCACTGAACAATAAGTCCTGTCTTACATGAAATTGAAGTTAAGTGATAAATTTGATTTACTAAAAGGAAAATCTCTTACAATCATCATTAAATCTCTGTTGACATGGAATATAAAAAAAAGAATAGTGCCTTCGTTCAATTTAATTGCTTAATTTCACCAAGACTAACGTAACATTATTTATTTACGTAATTAACTAGCTTAAAGTTAAGTTAGTTTTACTAAACGTAATCAAAGTCAAATAAATGATATTCGGACCAATTTAACTTTTGACCAAGAAAGTAAATATGTATTTGGAAAAGTTGTAGATCGGAAGTCAATAGTGAGTAGAGTAAAAGTTAGTTGCTTTCTTTTGTACGAGTATATAGTGTATACATTTTTCTTAGAATTTTCCCACTTTATTTTCATTACAATTTAATAGAACAAATGTTGAACAATAAAAATTTAATAAATTGTCTAAATCGATACAATTTTTTTTTTTATTTTTATCTACTTAGTGAAGCAATGACGCAATTCATTTAGATATTATTGTATCTCAATATTATTTTATCTCCATACTAAAGTAATAATAATATCTATCTACAATTAATTTGACAAATTATTTATTTGCTTCAATTTTAACACGTTGATTTTTGTTTAGAAATATAGATTTGGCCTCATATTACTAGTATGATATGTTGGAAATTTGTTTAATATTCATCATCGTCATCATTGTACTACGAGTAGATATCGAAGTCATATAATTAGTAAAATATTTCTGACGTCAAATCAATGTTAACATTGAGTATTTGAACTGAAATATTGTTGAACATAATACGAGTAAATTAACACAATTTCAATGCATCATCATATGATCCTTTAGTTTTATATTTATATAAATTGTGTGAAATTCTAAAGCATTGTCATGTCACCAGCTGTTTAAAACAAATTAAGGTTTCTTTGTAATTTATACAATACAATAAATAATAAATTCCTCCTACTCTTAATCAATGTTTCAATTCATTGTATCATAAACCTCAAATAGATAATTAAGTAAAAAAACCTCATCCTAATCTATTCTACTCTTATTTAAGTACTTAGATATAATAACATTTTCTTATGAAAACCATAAATTTGTTTAAAAGTTGAACAAACCACAACTAAATTTATTAATGAAATGTCTTCAAGTTGAGGGTTGGTTAAGTAAGTATCTACTCAGGTTTTTTAAGGATGCCAACCAACGTAGTAAGCAGTAGTAGTACGAGTAGTAGTAGGGTTTCCTTGAAAATGCTTAGACATCCTTCAGTAAATTGCACAACAAAAAGTTTGCTTACAACAAAAGTTAAAGTTAAGTTTTGCAAATGATAAACAAGAAATTGCCTGACAACATTGTTTACGAGTATGTTGCTATCAGATACAAGTTAAATTTTAATTTTTATATTTAATGAAAAGTTAAATAAATATAAAAATTAATATTATAATATCATAGATATGTTTTGATTGTATAGGCATAGTTCGAATTTCATATACTTAATATATTTTTTTGTACTGTACAATTATCAAAGAAAATGCCAATGATCAACATTATAACAATTTATTTTTAAATTAATTTGGATTTTTTTCTAGAATGTATTTTATTTTTAATTAACATGAAAATGTGAAAAAATATTTTAATGAATTTAAAAATAGCAATGAGGCAGCCAAGTGAGTGAGTGAGTGTCAGTGGATGGTCTCTGCCTACTCCATCTATCGTCAATAAAAATTCTACACCGTCATTTAAAGCGCGTGAGCTGTAACAGTTTTTCATAGTCAATCTCAGCTCGTAAATATTCATACATTCATTCTTCTGATATATAAAATCACTTTAATTCTCCTGCTTTTGGTTTATATATCTTAACACCAGCAGCTCAATTATTTCATTAAATCCAAAAAAATAAATGGCAATTTTCAACAAAATTATCACGCTCCAAAGTCTTTAATTTTTCAATTAGCGTTTTTTTCCTTTTTTTTTTTTTTTGGTTGGCGCACAATTGCTCTAATGATTATTATTAGTAATTTTCTTTTGCCCCATTTATAATTTAATGGAAATTCACTTTACTCACAGTCGCACAGTCTCACAGTTTACAGTATATAAAGTTAAAAGAAAGCACAGACAGAATATGCTGAAAATTCTTCAAGGTTAAGAAAGCTTAGTCAGTACTAAGTTGTCCTTGACCAGCTTGACGTGAGCTCGGTCAAATATTAAGTACTACACATTCTATTCTATTGAAGGCAATTTTTTAAATTTAATTTTATCCCTTTTATTTGATTGCACATTTTTGTTCAAATTTCATTAGTGAATTGCCTCCTATTCATTGTTGTAATTTTGATCAAAAGTTTCATTTGATTTTATTTCATTTTTGTTAAAATTTTTTCAATCCTGCTGCTGCTTCTGCTATCCTTTTTTTTATCATGATTGACTAATTTTGATGGATATCATTTTTTTAGTTTTCCTTGTGAAAAAAGAAAGTTGTCTAGTACAAAATTTTGTTCAAAGATTTCTGTTAATGACTAAAGTTAAATAGCTTCAGGGTATGAGTAGAATTAAGTGGCTTCCTTTTGATTTTTTTTTTTTTGTAGAAAACTTATTCCTTAGTAGATGTTTGTTTTTGATAGATTAATTAGAATAAAATTAGTAAAGTAAAATGATGAGAAGCACACTATGCTAAGTAGTAATATGTAGTATAACAAAAGGAAGAAACACTTAATAAGAAGCAGCCTCATTTACTTAAGATTTTTCCTAGTAAAACACTTTGCTAGTATACAAGTATATTAAGTTTAAATTTAAATTGTAAATGTTGATAAAATTCAGTAGGAGTAAAGAGGAAGATATATGTATGTATTTCATTTTAGGTTTCAATTTGTATTGTTTATGTTTAAAATGCCTTTAGTTCATTTAATTGAAATCAAATGCAATATATAAGTACTTATGTATATGCTATATGTTTCTTGATGATTGATTTTCATCTATTTGTGTCAATTTAGACAAGTAACTCTTAAGTCTTTTGAACAAAACTTTGGGTGTACTATTGTAGTTAGTTTTCTAGGTAAATCTTATATAAATATAGTTTCATTTAATTAAATTTCCTCTATTCAAAAAGTCTTATGAGATCATATAATTAGTATCATTGATACCCAAAAGTATATATTTAAATTAATTTCTAAATGAAAAATCATTCAATATTCTTTGCATAATAAAATTTGATATTTCTTTAAAAAATTATAATAAATTATTTACCTTAAAATATTAGAATCCTGTTACTTATATCCAATTGAATGAATGCAATATAGACAAAAAATTTCCAGTGTTTAAATATAATAAACTTACTTTCATCTATTTTTAAGTAAACTTTATTTTTTAATTTATTTGCATTTTTTTTTTTTATTATTTTTTAAAGAATTTGGAATTATATTTTAGATTTTATTTTATTTGCAATTATATTTTAGATTTTATTTTATTTGCATTAAATATTTTATTTTAAAATTCAATTACTTATTTATTTATATTGATATTAATTATTATTTTTCTTTCTTTTATTTTTTGGTTGATTTAATTTTTTTCTCTCTTATTTGTTTTCTTTTTTTGTTTCTATTTATTAGTGTATATTTTGTTTTATTTTATTAATTTCTTATTATTGTTTGGTTTATATTTTAATACATATTTCATACATATTTATTTACTATTTTCAATTGTTTTTTTTTAAATACACATTAATTAATTCTATTCTTTTTCTATTTCAAAATATTTGTTTGTTTTTTTCAAAATTTTTTGAAAGTATTTTTCATATATTTATTATATTTTTATATAACTTTGAAAACACATAGACGTATTTTATATTAAAATGCATTTATAGATTTTATTTTATTTTGAATTATGAGTATCATTCACAAAAAAATCAAAACAAAATATTTATATAGATAATCATCATTAATCACCATAGCACAATGACTTTTTATATTGTAGATTATATATAAGCTTTTATTATTATATATTTTCCTCAATCTTTGTTTTTTTTTTTTTTTTTTTTTAGAATTGATTAATAGAATAATCTTTATTTTTATTTGAAAAATTCAAAACCACTTTTCATATTTTCCACTTGTTAATGTATTTTTTGATTTACATTTCACTAATAATACAGAAAGTATATATGTAGATGCTTTGAAAGGTTATTTGCATGCCCATGCACCTGTTGACTTGAAACAACCTAAATGAATTAATTATCTCAACACTAGAGATAATACGAAATACCGAACGGATTAAAAATCACTATAATAATATAGTATGATGCTCGAAATCAGTTAGTTATTTCTTAGTAGTATGAACGACGGAAATAACGAAAGACAATGTCGACCGACCACTTTCAGCGTCGTTGATGAAATGAGACCAAATAGTCAAAAGCTACGAGGTTGGCCAGAATAAAGCCGAAGCAATGATCCGAACTGAATGAATGCCAGCAATGAAAATTTTGTAAGTGTTGCTTTATGAAAACTTTTTCACCGAAAGCTTCTTGCACCTGTTGCTTATATTTATTGTAGTATTACTCGTATTATATCTATTTTAGATGGTAATGTAATTATAACTACATTCATTCTTTGATTCTAGTTACTCGTATAAGATTCAACTACTACAAAGGACCCTAGGTTACATTAAATTAATAATAATGGCCAAGCGCCTAGACTTAGTTCAATATTAAAAGCATACATTTGTTGTATAAAACCTTTAGTGATGAAAAAATTTTTTTTCTCTTAATATTATTGGCATTTGATACTTGTATTTTAAAGAAATTTCGTGCAATTATTTAGTGAACTTCTACTTTACTTTAGTAGGATATTTTAACAAGAGCTTTTTTTTCCTTGTAAACTTTCGTTGCTGATTGTAACAGATATGTAAAGTAGGTCAAGCTTAATGTATTCTATTTATTTGAAACAAAATTATTTTTAAGTTCTTTTATTTAAATATTTATTACCTATATTTTATTTGAATATAATTACTACTGCAATGATTTGACTAATGAGATTTAATTAATATTATTTCTTCAAATTTTTTTTTAAAGCTCAAATTCAGGCATCACCATGAAAGAAGTCAACCTTGTGGCGAGAAACTTGTTTATGCCAACCAAATACACTATATTACTATATATTTAATTTTAGGTATTAGAAATTCCTCAGAATTGCCAATGCACTAGAATATGCTCTCTTATTATTTATTTTTCATTTATATATTTCTTTTTTTCTTTATATGGAAATTTTATATTTCAAAATATATTAATTTAGGAATAACAAAATGGTTAAGACTCTTACATACTACAATATACTCGTATAATTATTTACCCTTCCAACAAGTGGAATAAGGGGTTGCTTCTTGCTATGGGTCTTTACATAAGGGCTGGACGATCATTTCCACAGAGACGAGATGAGTTTCTTCTATGAAGAAGAGCTTTGGCTGGTGGATTAGCATGCTGCACAAGTTTATCTATATACGTTTCCACTTCGACTTGCAGAACATTAAGATCTTTGTGAATTTCTTCATTTCTGATTTACCATAGAGCGCCTGTTATTTGCTCTGAGAATTTTTGTTTGGGCTCAACATGTAAACTTAAACTTTTTAAATGTTTTTTGATATTTTTTTATGCAAAATATTTTATTTAGAGCTGGAAGCCATGGCAACTACCAATTAGTATAAGAATTTATTTGCTGTTCTAGTTCTTTATAATAATAATAATATAATTATTTTATATGTATAATTTAATTTAAAACATAATATTTTATTTTTTATATTTTTCTCTGTGTAAATTAAAAAAAAGCTTTTTTCAATTTTTAATTTATTAATTTTTTTTTTTTTTTTTGTTTATTTTTATTGTTGTTTGCTTTATTGGATTTGTTTTTGTTAATCTTTTTTTTTTACTATTTTTTGTTTCAATTTTGGTTTTCCATTTTTTTTTTTTTTTTTTTTGAAAATATTTTTTTTTACAATTTTTATAAAATTTACATTTAATTTCTTATAAATGATTCTACAATTTTTATAACAAAAATAATGGTTAAAGAGTTTTTAATTTTGTTTTATACTTTGCAGAATTTTGCACATTTTTGCATTTTTTAATACATTTTTTTTTTTGCCAAATTTTTTTTTGTTTTGTTAAATGTTGAGATTAATTTTTTCCCTTTTCTAAACAAATTTTTCTTTTTTTTATATAAAAACTGATTAAAACTCTTAAAATAAAATATAAATTATTTGGGTTCAAGGAAGTAAAATAATGAAAATATAAAAAAGTTTTACTTTACGAAATGATTATCGCAAGTGCAAATGCCCATCATATGGTGATGGAGACCACCACCACTATGAATTCCATGTATGGGACAATTAATATCGGGAACTAAGGGAGACATGAAATCAAATTGTTGTGCTTGATGTTGTTGTTGTTCGTTGTTATTCAAAAAGAAAGGAGTTTCTGGAGCAAATGGATTATTACGTAGAATGCTCTCAAGTTTTGATTGAGATGACGATGTTTGTGGTTTACGGAAAACATAAGTAACTTCCTGTGAGCCAAATCCTACTGGCATTGGAGGAATATTATGTGGATCTACTGCAAGAAAATTGATTCTAAATATGAAAGTATTTAATAAATGATATACTATATTATAAATTGTTACCCATATCTTGAAGAAGCATATTTGCGTAATTGAACATATTCATTATTGGCGGCATATCCATAGGATTATTATTTATATTATTATCACCAAATGGTGATGATGGAAAGTGCATCTTGGGATTTTTCACTATTATATTCATGTCAATGACATGACTCTCTCGATGAGGTTTCAAATCGAATGGCTTTAGCATGATCTCCTCTTTAGCATCCATGATAATGCGCTTATGTGGATGATTATGTTTAGAAGAATGATGATGACGATTCGAGAACTGATCATGATGCTCGCGATTACGACTATTCATTTTCATAAATTGATTGAAGTTTTCACCACGACCAAGGTTATGCATTCTCATATTACGAGTTATTATATTGATCTTTTTAGCAGCCTGCATATGTGGGCTAGAGATTGTTTTTACTAGTGTACTATATTTCAATGATGAATTATTGATGCCTTTATCATTGCCAACCAAAATATCAGCTGCAGTACCTTCAGTGTGAATAACTGCTGGACTCGTTTCCATGTTCTTGCCAGTTTTGTTGTCAATCGGATTTAGCAAATTGTTAACCAAAGTGAATGATGTAAAATTACCCTTAGCAACATCCGAATCTAGGGGATCCTTAGCCGTAAGATTACCAATTAAAAGATGTCCTTTACCCAAATCTGAATCTAACTTGAAAACTGTGACTTTTCCATCGGTTGGTGGACCATTTTCAGCTGTTGTAATAGTGCCTACAATTATATGCACATATAAAATAGAAAATCTAAATAAATTTATAGATCATCATCATCAATATTTACCAAATGGACTATTTTCACCTAAATCAAAGCTTATTTTGATCGATGTGCTGTTATCTGAATCTAATTTAATATTAAAATATAAATTAAAATTAATCAAATCAAATCAAATCAAAAATTGTTTACTTACCGTCATGATGATGCCCCAAGGTAGACGATTTTAACGTCTTTTCGAGATTTAGCGGTTGAATGGCGCCTTCTCCTAAAGTATTAGCTTCAATGGAATGAAAGAAATGAATGTGAGCAAATAATTAAATTGATCGAAGATCATGGTATCCCTTCACATATGTATATACAAAAAAATATTAAAGATACTACACTTTTATAAAATGGAAGGGGACTAGGGACTTGAGAATGTGAGAAGGAAACTCTTATAGATTAAAATTTACAATTACAACTTACTATCATAATGCAATGGTTTAACTTCATTCAAATTCATTTTCGGTTTAGGTTTGGTAATGTTTCCTTGATTTGTAGATATTTCTACCACATATATAATTTAAATTAAGTACACGTTATAAAATCAAATTTAATCAATTTCCACTTACCGCCTAAGTAAACAGGCTTCGGGCTACTTTTTCCAGTTGGTGAGATTTTCAATGGAACATCTTTACCTTGGATATATGAATATTGACCACATATCAAGATACAAGCTGGAAAGATACATAATGATATCATTTTTATAATATTATTATGCGAATGAATAATAATGAAGTAATAATGGTCAAAGAAACTACGGCGGATACTTCTAATTTCGATCTAAAAATATTAAAGTACACACTCTTCTTGACCGCACAAGCTGAGACTATGTTTTCTTCCATAAAAACATCGGAGAGACAAATATTCCGCACCCAAAATATAAAGAATAATAGAAATGTACCAGGACCTTACGGGACTGTCGATACTGACGCAGAACTTCATAAGTCTGGTACCGTCAATTTTAGCCGACATCATGATTGCGGTGGGATCACTCCACACCGCGGATCTTCTTCATAACGTTTGCTGCAAACTTGGAAACAGCATTCCACTTGGATGGACTCTCCAGCATGAGACTTACTAGCTTTGCGACCGTAGGCTGGTCACCAAAGACGCCTCTCATCTCATGCCTCTCTCTATCTAATCTTCCGCATTCAAATATCAAGTGCTCCACCCCTTTCTCGCACTGGTTATGGCTATGCGAACACCATGAGAAATCATCGTGTTGGAACCTCACCAGGTACTATACCCATGACCACTCAGGAGCTGAGTTGGGTAAAAATTCACTTCGCCATGCTTCTTTCTGAGCCATTCGGTTATGCTAGGTATAAGGCTATACGCCCTACGTCCCTTTGTTCAGCTATCCCAGCGGGAGTGCCACGTTCAGATGTTTGAGCATCTCATTAGGATCCTCCAAGCTCATAGGGGGTCATCCACATATTACGTTTAACGATTTTCTGGATTTTTTACACAACCCCTGTCACAGATGTTTTAAGACCCCCTCACGCTTATAACAACCACCCCCGCCCTGTCCCAGGTGATCTTACTTGATGTGCGTTTTTTGACTACGCACAGTTTACCAAAAAATCAAAGTATATAATCACTTTTTGCACGATTAAAAGATATTAAGAGAAAGACACGCAACCACGAAAATCATTTTATATAGAACGCACGGGACTATTAAAAATAATAATCGCACCCACAAGAAACGCGTGTATTTTTTGTTTTCTGGTAAATATTATTTGATACAATATTTGAAAGAACTTACCAGACAAAACGAATATGTTTCCAGACATATTTCCAGAATATAATTCTCCAAATTTTATTTCTATATTTTTCGTATGTCGTTCCCAGTACAAATATCACTGTCAACTAATAAATTATATTTTCAAAATAAATAAGTCTATAACCAAAAAATGAATGAAACCCAAAGCCAACTTTGTTCAAATATACGAGTATGTACTTATTTATATATATAGTTTTTCAATTTCTGTGCTGCCAATCTGATTGAATATTTTTTTTGAATAATTTTTTTGAAAAGCATGCCTAATTTAAATAATTAAATTGACATTCGTCGTCTAACTCACAAAATATATTAGACATATATATATATTATATACATATATTGTAAGGTAAAATCTGTCAGTATCTACTGACTCGATTTTTACATCTGAATTATAAAAAATTATTAAAAAAATTACATACGAAGGAGTTGCTGGCGAAATATTTATTTTCAAAATGCAGAAAATGAAATTCCAATATAAAACCACTCATACATTTGAGAAGCGCCGTGCTGAGGGTGATAAAATACGCCGCAAGTTTCCGGAACGAGTTCCAGTGATTGTGGAAAAAACACAAAGGGCGCGTTTAAATGATATTGATAAAAAGAAATATCTTGTACCCGTTGATCTGACAGTGGGTCAATTCTATTTTCTAATACGCAAACGTTTGGGTATGCGTGCCGATCAAGCTTTATTCTTTTTTGTAAACAATGTCATACCACCGGTATCGATAACCTTTGGTCGTTTATATAATGAAAATCATGATGACGATTACTTTCTCTATGTTGCCTATTCTGATGAGCATGTTTATGACTAAAAGAAGTAACGTGGGGGAAAGAGGTTAAGCTGATCCAATGAAAATATATCGCATCCATGGACTAATAGAGATTTAACCCTAAATATAAATGTAATCTTTAATACCTTGAAAATAATCTTTAGAATACAAATTTTTATTGTAATAAAACCAAAATAACAACCAAAAGTTATTGTTTTGATTAAAGACTCTTCTAGACTCTTTTTAATGCAAATGCAGACTAGGGTTAGCGGAGGCGGATGCGCATGCAGAAGTTCAGAACTTGACCTTCGCGAAAGCGGATTTGGAAGTGGGTTTGTAAAGAAAAAAAATCGTTATTTTATTTTTACATTTAACAAACAACAATAATGTAGCTTTGTCACCTTCTACCACCTTCCTATCCTCTCCGCCCGATAGGCGCTTTCTTCGAAGCGTTTCGCAGATAAATCAGTCGGTTGAACTGAACAGAGTACGTCTCTGAATGATAAAACTTAAATACTCCTCCGTTAAAACTCCATTAATAAAATGATAACAGAAGGAGGAGGAGGTCAGATTTATTGCAGATTCCGCTTCCAACTGTGGCTGTAACAGACACCGTTACGAGCGCCATCACTTGGGTAAAGCGCCTGATAGCAAGTGGCGCCAAGAAGACAAATTCGAACAACAATTTCCAATTAAAAGCACCGAAGTAGAATTTACTTGGAAGTGAAAATTTCGACCAAAGGGCACCGAAAGACAAACTCGCTCTACTCTGATCAACGACTCTAACCGTTACTTTATGTTCATAAATTAGAATAAGTATTTTAATGGAGTTTTGCAACATTGCAGAAAATGAACAGTAATTTTAATGCAATATTAAACTCAAGAAGTGTGAATGACAATAACCAAGAAGAAGAAGAACCGGAGGTTACATTGCAACACATCGTCTTTCTTGTACAGTAAAGTTGTGTGGATTGAAATAAGTGTTTTTTTTTTCGTTTTAAAATGACTGAGCATGAAATAAATCTAAATGTTTTAATGAATTCTTCAAAAAATACGGAAGATTGCATGGGTAAGAAAGTTGCCGCAAACTTGTTTCATTCCTCGGTAAACTACAATCATCCCAATGTAGATCAAATCAACATTCTACCTAAACTGAGGCCAATACCAAATTATGGTAAATTTAATTGGGAATTTTCTCATCCGGAAGAACCTTTGGATTTGAATGCATTGCCAGGATATAAGAATATAGTATATCACACGGATTTCACACAATCTACACCTTGTGATGATGCACAGACTGCCAACGAGATATGCCGCATTGAAGTTAAAAAAGAGCCTTTGAATTCAAAATTGTTGACAGAATGCGAGAAAACAATATCTCATATGGATATTAGAAATCCTACTCCTTGTGATAATGCATTGTCTGCATTTACAGAATCAGATACCGAGGAAGAAACAAACACAAGTGTGTGGTCTGATCTGAGTACCAGTCAGTGGGGCAAAGTCCACTCACCCCTACCACGAGACCCCTGTAACTATAATTGTTCATGCTGCAACCCCATTTTTGTTGAAACAACAACAAGAACAACAAACAACAGGTCATTAAGGAATCATCCATTTTTAACACCTGAGAATTTGCGTGCAATAACTAAAAAAAGACTTAATGAATTTAATCTAAAACCAGGTCATATAATCAACTTTGTCTACTATGGCTTAGGCATTCTTCATCCCACTTTCTCACCGAATATTCATTTGAACAAAGACATTTATACCTGTCTAGATTGCTCAAAATCCTTTATGTGGAAAAGGGATTACCAAACGCATAGTCTCATTCATTCTGGAGGTTTGAAAAGTATTCTGTGCACTTCGTGTTCGAAAGATTTCTGGTATATGCATGAATTAATTCGCCATAGCCGCACTCATAATGATTGTAAGCCATTTCGATGTGGCATCTGTGGCAATGGGTTCAAACATAGAGACTCCTTAATCGTACATCTCTTTAACATACATAATTACTTAGCTTCGGACTCTGAAAGACTGCATAAAGATTATATATGCCCGGAGTGTTATGTTGTCTGTAATGCTAGTAAAATATTAGACCTTCATATGAGAGATGCTCATCAGATGGAAGAACGTTTTGAAATGGAAATATAAAAACCTTTTGTTAACATTATATCAAGAAACTTAAAAAAACAAAACAATTAAAACAATTAATTTATTATACATATCAATGTAAAGTCTTTCATTTACCCATTATAAAAGATTTTTCCATCAATAAAGATTATCTTATTAAGCAATTTTTATGTTTCTGAAGGTAGATTGGGATAATCGGCTTTTTCTTTTAGGTTGGTTCAAGCTTAGTGGTGAGTGTAAAGAAGAAATTTACCAGAGATCTTGATTTTCCTAAGTCGAATAATGGGATCAGACAGTTGTGCTATTAGCTCTTGAAATCTGGTTAAGAAGTCTCTAGAAAGTATGTAAGAAATTATTGGAATTCGAAACAAGACAACATAAATTTGATTTTGTTCCAAAACAATTCTCGAACACATGGATCAAGAGTCTTTAAGTAAGCAAATTTTTAAATTGAGATAAAATCATATGGATGAAGTATCATTAGAAAGCTGAATCTTCTTTTACTCTTAATATTGCAATTGCTAAAATCTTATAGAACAGCAGCATTCTACTGGATTCTTTTAAGTGTTTATTAGTATCAATGGACCAAGTTTTCTGACCTAAACAATAGATAAGAATAGATTCTAAAAATTCCTAAACAATTTATTATTATTTATTTATTTTTTTCATTTTTTAATAATTTATTTTTATTTTATTATAAATTTACTACATAATCTCTATTTAAATAATATAAAAGAAATTTTCCATTAAAATTAGAACTTTAAAAATATTAAAAGATTAAATAATATTTTGAGTGGAGGTTAGTTTTTCCATTTGTTGATAAATGTAACTGCGACTCCTGGTTAGCAATACTAATTTCTTAAATCAATTTCATATTAAATTTAATTTATTAACAATTTGATTTGGTCTCATTTTTTTCTGTTCTTATTTACCTTTATCTATTTGTCAATAAACAACAGAATAAGTACTATATACTTATAAAGATATATAGAGAGAGAGAGAGAGATCTTTTGTCATCTTTAATTTATCTAATTAAGAACATAATGCAAATTATCAATGTAAAGAAGCGTAAAATTCCGTGTAAAAACAAAAGTTAAATAATAATATTATTTATAGAATAAAATATTATTTATTTATTTTATTTTTTTTTTTCTCTTAAGGTTATTATGATGCATCACGTGAATTGCAAATTTACTAAATACTAAATAATACAAATACATATCTAATAGATAAACAGTTTGGTTGTGATTTGTTTTATTTTTATTTATTTTTTTTTTAATTTTCAATTAAATTTTTTACAAGTTGAAATGAGAATCATTTATAATTTGTATGAAGCTACTTTAAATTGGTGGGGATGCCCCATCAAATGAAACAAAATGTGTAAATAAATTATAATCCCATATTAAACGTCATTAAGCCATGTTTAATAATAATCACCACATCAGTAAATTTACTGCCAGCAGCAAATATTAAATGAATAAAAATGTTTTACTTAAAAAAAAAATTAATAAATAAATACTCCATCATTCAAGAAAAAAACTTAAGCGTGTTGAATGACAACAAATTAAACGCGCCAAGCAGAAAGATCAACATGTGGCAAATTGGAATCATTACAATGCAATAGTTGATTGCTTATAAGAACAAAAACAAACAATTAATTAGTAAAATTTGTTAATAATAAATGAATGAATGAATAAACGAGTACTTACCCTGGATGATCGGCACGTATGAATGCTGCTATTGGAACAGATTTCATATTTCCATCTGAATTATCACACAATAAACGTGCCATTGTAACCTTGCGCAATTCATGCAATTGGGTTAATGTAAAAGCACCAGGATTCACTTTACTATCATATTCATAGAAATAACGATCACCATGTTTAAAGCGAGAGAACTGATCGGCAATGATCTCAGCAAATGTATTACCAACAATGCCATCATCAACAGCTTTCTCAAGGAGGCCACCCACCCACAAATCAATGTCATCTGGTGAGTTATAAACACGTCGCAATTTCTCAGCCATCTAAAGTAATGAAAATAATGAAAAGCACTTATACTATTAACATTGAATAATAAAATTAACTTCTCACAAGAAAGTGGAAAGCATCAATAAAATTGTAGAACTTGTTACTATTGTACATATATGATTTGATTCTTTTTATGAAGTAAAACAGTTTTAGTGAATTTATTGCATGAAAGACGACTATGTGTATTTCTAACAATACAAAACAAAAAAAGGATCATTTTCTAAGCAAAAACAAATAAAACACTACTAGGCTCTATTTAAAAACTTCATTATTTCTTTGTTGACAAAATGAAAAATGTTCTTCATACTTACATCACGTGGCATTTGCTCAAAACTTTGTAATTTTCTTTGACCCATCACCTCGAGATAATCATTATAGCAACGTAAGCCTTGATCGCGTCCACGTTGTATATTAATAGCAGCCAAATCAAGGCCAAATGGATTATGTCCACGAAATAGAAAACGGCTAAGCTGCAACAGAAAAACATAAACAAAAACCAGAAAAAAAACACTTTGGCTAAGCCGAAGTTGTAATACTCTTCTCGCCCCTCCTAGTGGTCCAAGGGCCATATGGTTATGGTTCATGCGCTAATGGTATCCATATTTCAAGTCGATAGTATAATAAATAAAAAAGTTTTTCTAATAAGAACATGAATTCCAATCCAGGTTTGTATGGGGGCACCCCCCCAGAGGTCCGATCATCTTGAAATTTACATGGTTGATGAATATGGGTCAGGCACTTATAGTGTCAATTTTTCAAGTCGATAGTATAAAAAGGAAAAAAGTTTTTCTAATAAGAACATGAATTTGGATTCAGGTTTGTTTGGGGGTTATCCCACCTAGAGGACCAAGGATATTGAAATTTAAATGGTTGGTGGATATTGATCAGACACTAATAGTGTCAAAATTTAAGGTCGATAGTACAAAAAACAAAAAAGTTTTTCTAGTAAGAACATGATTTTGGATTCAGGTCTGTATGGGGGGTATCCCACCTAGAGGTCTAAGGATCTTGAAATTTATAAGGTTGGTGGATATTGGTCATGAACTAATAGTGTCCATATTTCAAGTCGATAGCATAAAGAACAAAAAAGTTTTTCTAATAAGTATATGAATCAGGATCCAAGTTTGTATGGGGGATATCCACCCTAGAGGTCCAACGATCTTGAAATTTATATAGTTGGTGGATATTGGTCACACACAGTAATAGTGTCCAAATTTCAGGGCGATAGTACAAAAAACAAAAACAGTTTTTCTAATAGGAACTTTCATTTGGATCATGGTTTGTATGGTGGTAAGCCCCTCCTAGTGATCCAATTCGCCTGATTCCGATAAATGTACTGCGTATGGTGAAAAGAAAGCTCTGAGCAATTTTAGCACTCTAAGGATAAGTTTGCAAACATATAGAAAGACATAGGGACAGAAAGACAGACGGATAGACGGACATGACTAGATCAACTCGTTTCATCGCGCTGATTAAGAATATATATATTTTATGGAGTCTCCGATGTCTTCTTCTGTATATTACAAACTACATGACAAACTTATAATAATTCAGTGCGTGAAGAGTATAATAAAACTAATAAAAGTAACATGAACTTACTCCGTGTGTTATTGAGCTATCAACTTTTTGCATTGGCTGCGTGTACAGTGTTCGCAGCATATCATCATAAAAGTTACGTTTACGCATACGTGAAGGATTAAACATAACATCGGGTATATTGATGATTTCATCAACGTTTGAATTATCTTGATGAATACGAAATTTACCATCAACACTAGAGTGACCCATACGAAAGGCGGCACCACTGAATTCATTTGTTATGGCAGGATTGACATCAACATTATAATCATTTGAATATCCATGATGTTGTGGGACAAGACGGAAACGTTTCAATTGCATTGGACCAATTACTGCAGGCAAGTATTCATTATAAGCAATATGCTGTAATTCAGCAATAACAATGCGTCGTGCTTCCTGGAAAAGCCATTCATCAGGAGCATTGGGATTCATGTCAGCCAATTTTGTAGCAATGCGATTATGCTCACGGGCAAAAAGTATATGCAAAGCAATAAGTGAGATGAGTTGATTAGTGCGGCCATCACCTGTAATGAAACTTATACTAATAAGTAATTTTTGAGATTTGTATTTCATGAGTATCTACCGACCTGACTTAAAGCATGATTGGCCTGGTTCTTCACTACCGCAACTCTTTTTATCCTTGGTCAATGGAAGTAAGTCACGTCCAAAATCATTAAACATACGCAATTTGCCACCACGGAAAGTGCGCAGCTCACGTGCTGTATCCTCACTAGAGCCATAGACTGCAGAAGCATCCAGGAAATGAGTGACCTTGCTGCGTTGTTTGCCATAACCAAGTTTACAATCAGCTCGTGGTACTAAAGACAAACGCACAAAATTTAGGCAACGCACACCAAAGGCACCATAGAATTCATCATCAGGTTTCACAGGTATGGGATAACAGGCAAAATGACTTTGACTTGGTGGCAGCATACTTTGACCTGAGGGCGTACAACACTGCACCAGTTCACCATCTTCCAAACGCACTGATGATGATTGCGAAACATCGTGCGCTATCAACTGACCGAATTGCATTAATAGCAAATTATATTTGGGATGTGGCCTATCGATGTCCTGCAATAGAGTACGTGAAACCTCCCGTGCACCCAACAACGTTGAACCATCTGTTGAATGGGAACGTGGCGTCCAAATGCCATCTTCATATGCCGGTGGCAACAAACGTTCCATTGATTGACCAGCAGCACCCCACAATGAACGTTGTGGCATTGGATTATTGCAAGTGCCATCGAAACTACGATATGCACTGCGTATATTCCGGCAAACAGGTGGTGGTTGGCAGTGCTGAGCCAATGATGTCTTTGTGAACTCTACATGTATATTATTCGTAATGATATCATCTACAGGTATATGTTCTTTTTTGGTAAACTCTTGACTAGTTATTACTTGTTCCATGGCATTGTTTGATAAATGGAAATTATGCATTTCATCTTTTTGCGTGGAATGAAAGGCAATTCCGTGTGTGAAGTCTGGTAGACCAGGTTGCACAGGCATTTTAGCTATATCATGCATCAGATGCTGGAATTTACGTCGGGCATCTTCCAAAACCGATGGTGGCAGAAATGTGGGTAACGAAAAACGAGCTGAATTTGTGGTGGCTGTAAGCAATCAATACCCAGAATATAATAATCATATTATTTATTCGCTGTGGAAACTAGCACATGAATAGATGCATTTACCTGTATGATTTTGTCCAGTTTGACAACAATAACCAAATTTGCCTCCTGGCAAATCACATATTTGTGGTTTCTCATGGTCTTGCATACGCACATGTGCGGGACATTGAATTTGTGGTACACAAAGAATCCCATTGGCGCATGGCTCGCATTTTTTTAATAGCGTTGATGTAGACTTTGTTTCTTTTGCTTTTCAAATGTAAAACCGTTAAAATGATATACGCAGATATTCATAACTGTTTAAGTTATGTTAATCTCTCTTACCGTTTAATGCTTCATCTTCCTCATATTCCACTGCACTGTCATTATTCTCAAATGGCATTGTTGTTGTTTGTTCATCATCGTGTTCTGTCGCTGCTTCCCTAGCGTCCCTGGCAAAATTATACGAATGCACATTTGCTATATGCAAAGCAAATAACAAATAAAATAATATTATATATAATCTCTTTTGTTGCATTTTAATACATTGAAGCTTATTTTATTTAACTATAAACTGTTTGAAAACTTTTGCAAATGTGGAGGCGCCAAAACGCCAAAACTTAGAAAGTGTGGGAACAACTTCGATAAGTTCGATATCTAAGATAATCGGTGTGTGCTTTTGATATCGATTGTAAGGATCTTTAAGTACTCACATTCGTACTCGCGTATTCTTATTTCACAGAGTTAAAGAGTTAACTCGTTACATCAATTGTCAATACAATGATAAGAATCTTTCTACCTCGTTCTGGTCACTGGTCAAGCTATTTAAGCATTTTGTGATAACATTTTACAATTTTAACATTTTGTCTGTTATTCTGTTATGCATTATGTAAACCACGTTCTACCACTACTAAAACTCACCTGCTAACCTGTCATCAGCTCACCTGCTAAACATAATATAAAATATGATCATGATAATTTAATTTTATAAATTTCACTTAAATTGTATAATAAAATATTATATTAAATACTTTGGGGTGGTATGAGGATTGATTTTATTTATTGAATTGAAACAAATTCCCGATACACCTAAAAAACATACAATGGAGAAAACTGAAAAGAATCCTATGGATCATGTGAGTTTGAAAATAATAAATTCCATAACTCTAACAATATCAATAATAATTCATTTTCATTCAGGTATATTCATCGATTGAAGAGTTACTCATGAACTTAATATTTTCAGAAAGACATACGAAATGAACGAAGATTATATAGAAACTCAACGGAAATTATTGCGTATTGCATTTAGATTTCATGTTACGAAACTTGGAGGAGTTTTGTTAGCCAGGCTATGATCTTTGAAGATACTCAAATTATACTACTTAATCCGAATTTCGATGAAGCCGAACGTCTTGATTTCACTGATAATCTCAGGAATGGATCGCTTTGTCTTGGTTTCACAAGCAACTTTGATTTTGAAAATCTTGATTTATAACATTGACATCGTGAAAGTGAAAAGAAAGAAAGTGTCTAGGGCTTCAATTGTGTTTATTTCAGAGCTTTAGTACCACTGCAAGGTTTTGAGGATTTTTAGTAAAAGAATAATTAATTTTATGTAATCAATAGTAATAAATTAACGCCGATTATATTCTCATGTTCAGTTGTTGGCCTTTGTTAAGTGAACAGTCTTGATCAGTGTGTGATCAAAAGGCTCCCAGTCTTGCATCTCACTGCTCGTGTAGTACTCTTTAGTGAATGAGGTGTAGTACATCCACAATTCATTTTTTTCATTAGGGTATCGTAATTGATTTTAAAGCAAAAGTCACTAAATACAAATATATACTCAGTGGAAAGAGGTTGTGCACATGGAACTGTCCAACTGAAGGAAAGTACCAATGTGGCCCAATTTGGCACAAGTGACAAACACAGAGAATAGAAGAAATTAGAACAGAAATTTCGTTTGTTTATTTGTCACTCATCAGCATCAGTCCTTTTTTTTTCTTTTTGAACTTGTGGCCTAATTTGCCAAGTCTTCTTCCAATGTGGCAAAACAAAAATATTCTATATTTTAAAACTTCTACTAACGATTTAGCATTGAATAGACCAGTTTGGCAGTTTCCTGGCGTAACACTAGGGCCCTCTCACATTTCTGTCCTCCACAAGCCTTCATTTGACTTCTTTTTTTCTCATCACTTTGAGCGCCTCCCAAACCTTTATGTGAGCACCGGGCCCCCACACACCTAAATCTGGCCATGCATACCACTGATTTGAGCATCGTCTTGATGTAAATATCCGTTGACAGATTTTTCGGTTCATTGAGTGAGTGAGTCGCCATCAGAATTCTATAAGATTCAGATCAGGTAATTGTGGCGGCGTTTAGTTGCTTGACTACTCTTTGGTGTCTACTGAATGTGTATAAATTGTTTAAAGATTCATTGGCATTGGATGAATGATATAAAAACGCATATTGATCAAATAAGGAAACATTCAGTTTTCGGATTCCATAGCCAAAGAGTACCAACAGAACCATATTACTAAACCTACGATGTCCATCCGTCCGTCCGTCCGTCACAGAGATCTATCTCATGAACCGTAATAGATAGACAGTTAAAATTTTCACAGATTGTATATTCAGACTCACACTTGGCTGACTTTTTTTTTAATATTGATTAATACAATTTAATGAAGAAAAACTTTAATTCATTTTATAATTTAATTCATTTAAGGATTTCTTTAATCCAATTAATGAAGGATGAGACACGCGTATATACACCAGGTGGTGTTAAATTACAACTTGTCCCAAATGAGGTTATGCCAACTAAAAATGGTTTCCTTGTACCACTTGTCGTGGTATACATTATCAATGGACCACCAGAATCTCCCTTAAAAATTAATAGAAAAAATTAATAAAAATGGAGAAAAATGTAGAAAAATGTGAATGAGAGATTTCAAAAATACCTGACATGTGTCCATAGTTTGTTTTGAATCTTTGGCACAAATCTGTGTCTCTATTATGCCTCTCGGCATATTATCATTGGGTTCAAAGTATTTTTGACAATCATCATTGGAGACAAATTGTATAAATATTTTCAAAAGATCATTTGACTTTAAACCACCTAAAGAATTTGGAATTTTATATAGATATTTTTTATATAATAGAATACGAGTAGATGTATTTAAGTTTCTTACTTGAATCAGTTTCACCATAACCAATGGTAGTAAAATTAGTATTTGTGAAAGTTGATTGTGTCCAAATCTCTATAATTGCACCACTAAAAGGAATTATATAATTGAGAAAATATCTCTTCTTAAATAGGTTTGAATTTGACTTACGGATATTCAGAAACTAATTTAGCTAAAGCTAAATCATTATAGACATAATCTAAATCATAATTGGGATGTTCGTAAACTTTTTCAATTGTATAAGTAAATGATGAGTTATCCAATAAACTAACTCCACCGGGTAGTACTATATTTGGGTCCTGACTGCCACAGAAAAAATCACAATTTATGTGAAGCTCATTAAGAAGTCTTTTCCATTTCCCCATTTCCCTACTCACTCACCCATCATTACTGGCACAATGTCCAGCAGTAAGAACAAACTTGTTACTAATCATAACACCGCCACAAAGATAATCATATTTAAATGCAATTGTCTCAGAAATCCAACCCAGTGCAACCTATGAAAATATTAAATTATATAATTTGAAAAAAATAAAACTTGTCAAAATACTGAAATTATAATTGGCAAACCATATAAGGAAATTCATTGCGTTCAGTTTTGACTCCACCAAATGCTCCACGACCACCTCTTAATGGAATATCACAACAAAGATACACAGAGATTGTGTGATTGTACTTGATGTGACAACAAAAATCTGCCTCTGTGCGGGGTGGCTTATAGCAATCCATGGAACATACACCATTTTTACCTTTACCAAGCGAACAAGTGCTTGGGATTTCTTTGTTGCGACATTCTGGTCCAATGCCACGACGTTTGATTTGCTCTGTAACTGGGTTATAGAGATTATTTTTAATAGATCAGTTCATATTTCAAGGGGAAACTAGACTTACTATTTATACAAATTAATCCAATGAGAAGCAATAAAAGTATTTTCATTATATTTACACACTACTTATCAGTATCAAAGCTTAGAATTAACTGCGACAAATTGGAATCTAATTGATCAAGAGAACCACTAATCTCATTTGATTTCTTTCATCATTTGAATATAAAGTTTATAAGGGTATTCACGGCGTGAGATGGAGAGATCCACGTAAAAGATGAAGAAATGAAATTTCATTTAAACAGGCTATTCGAATAAGACAGCTAGGGGAGGGGTCTTGAAATTTAGCATATTTGTTAGAGATATTATGTAATAAATGTTGAAAATTTAGGACCCATGAGACCCCGACTCTATCACCACCGCCCACCACCCTGAGTTGTCGGGTCTACTTCCCGGAATCACCCGACATCACTTGGCTAAGGACCACTCACCCCTGCTGCGAGGTTTCAGTTGTATACGCTGCAGCCCCCTACCTTTACAACAACAACCACCCACATAAAACACCATAATTTTTATTTTTTATCACTTATTACTTGACCAGCAGATTTTAGAACCAAAAAAAAAATCCTTTAGTCCTTCTTTTCTGTCTTGAAAATTGAAAAAAAGTACTAAATAAAAAATCCCTGGAAAATTGAAAATTGTTTTTCAACAAAATATATATAATTTATTTATATAAAATTAAATTAAATGATGAATTTCTCATCTATGGTTTAGTTTGTGTAGAAAAAGGGTATGTAACATAAGAACACGTTGTACATACAGCAAATCAACACGAAATACGAAATGGGGGAAAATAAAAATGACCACAATTTCCCTTTTTCTTGAAAATAGGAAAAACTTCAATGAAGAAGACATGACCTAAATATAAATTAGCGACATTAGACATGATACTTTCGGAACAAAAACATTCAGTTTCATAGAATTCAGCTTTTTGTCATTGATAATCAGCGGAAGTCCACATAGACATGACCATAAAGGCCATGAACAATTTAGAAAACTAATAACAATTGTTTAGATATATTGCAACACTAATTTATTTGAAATTTCCGGTTGGTAATTGTTTTTGATAATTTACAATATAAAATATCAACAAACTGTTCGCAAAATCAATAAAATTTAAACAAGAATAGACTGTTTGAAAGTGAATCGCTGCAATATAACAAGCAAAATTTAAATTACATATTGCCATTCCAAGATTAAGGATTATTAAGTTTGATTTAAAAAATATTCCAGTCAGATTTACTGATTATCAAGTAAGAAAAAACTTCTTTGTGAGGTAAAATTATATTTCTATTATTAATTGTTTGATTATCATTGATTGAAAAAATTTCGAAAATATATATTTAATATATCAAATATACACTTGATTAATTTTAAAGTAAGAAAATTCTGACTATTGTGGCGGGAATACAAGCATATTTCCACTTGCAACAATGTTGACAAGCAAATATCACATGAAACATGCTGCCAAGTATGTACATCGAATACATTCCATCTCGTTCTCTTATATCGATCAATTGCTCCACCGGAGATGGTTTTTCCCCACCGACGGAAACGGAAATAAAAGATCTTTCTCTCTCTCTGTACGAGGGCTACAAGTGCATTGAAACCAGGTAGAAGAAGCAAATTCTCGAATTTCTCTCATTTCCATTGTGTACAAATCAGTTTGTCTCGTTCTGGCTAGCTGAGTGATATGTGGCAGCGAAAGTAAACAGAAGAGAGATGAATCGACTCTCTGCACTCTCTGATTGACAGCAAAAATATTGACGAAGTTGACGACTGTTTTGTTTTCAGTCAACATCAAACTGTGTGTACTCTCGAAAATTTCAGGAGCGTAAACAATCACTTACTCTCCCTCTCTCTCTCTCTCTCTCTCTCTCCTCACCAACAACAATATAGAATAAACGTCAATTAAATAAAAAAAATTAAAATAAAAAAATATTTTTTGAATTGACTTTGTATTATACCTCCGTCAATATTTATTTTTGATGTCAATGATATAGTGCAGAGAGTCAACGATTTATCTCTCTCTCGTTTTTATTCTCTCTCCTTCTGGCTAGCTTAATGATTTCCATCTCGTTCTGCTGATTGAGCAGGCTGAGAGAGTAAAAATAAAAACGAGAGAGAGATAAATCGTTGACTCTCTGCCTCTGTCCAATTGACATCAGAATATTGACGAAAGTATAAATACAAAAACAAGTCATCAAATCATCAAATTTGAAATTTGAAGAAAGAAGAAGAGCGGAACGCGGTCTAGTGTATAGTGTATTACAATTTTTGAAAATTTCTAAAGTTTAAATTCTATAATTTATAATGAAATAATAAATAATTGAACCATCATGTGAATTAAGTGTTGTAAATAAAAATATTAAATTATATTCTAAAAATTAAATTTGTTGTTGCCGTGAACGGTTGTTTTTCGGTGTGACCGCTCGCAATGTAAATACTATAACAAAATAAACAGAAGAACTCCAATTGTGCAAATTAATTAGCAATTTGGAATATTGAAATGTAACAAAAATAATATAAAATTTATTTTAAAAGATATTTAAATAAAGAAAACAAATTGTTATTTCTTTTCAACAAAAGAAAACACGAAACTTTGCGCGTGTGCATATGTGTGTGTGAGAGAGTTTGTTTGATTTTTTTTTGCATTCCTTTGCTTTGCTTGTTGCGTCGTAAGCTGAGACTGCGCTGCTGCGCAGACTGTTGGAGCGCTCCGCTGCTTACTTTGCTTATGCTTGTGTGTGTGTGTGTTAGTGTTTGTTTGTCGTGTTGTTATTGTTATTTTATATATGTATGAATGTATGTATGTATATTATTGCAGGCGCAGCAAAAAAATAAAAGAAGTGAAGTGAAGCAATGTTCAAAAAAGCTTAAATACAAGTGGGAAGGGAAGTTGCTGAAGCAGAAGAAGAAGAAGTGGTAGAAGAAAGAATTGCAATGAAAACATCAACAACAATAGCAATAACAACAATAACAAAATCAACAGTAAAAGCAAAAGCAATGAAAATAAAATAAAATAAAAGAAATTAATTTAATTAAATTAAAACAAATACAAATAACCAAAAAGAGTGAAACACAAGAGATAAAGAATCAATGAAGAAATGAGTGCATAATAATTATTGTTGTTTTTTTTTGTTGATGAAAAGGTGAATAAAACAAAATTAAGAATAAAATAAATAAGTGTTCGAAGAAGAAGAAGGGAGAAATCAAACAAATCTAAACGGATTATTTTGGATACCGCAAAACATTCAATCGAAAGCAGAAGAAGAAGAAGAAGACAAATTCAGTTCACAAAGAAGAAGGTAAAAAAAGCAAAAAAGTAAAAAACCTTAACAAAAAACATTTAAAAGATTTAAAAATATACAAGATAAATGAGATGAGATGAGATTAGAGGGTCAACCCCCGATTTAAAATCAAGTTGAACAAGTTTTTTTCTTTTAATTTTAATTGTGGGGGAATTTTCCGTTGACTCCCCGCTTCGTTTATCAAAAATTTGGTTAAATTTAGTTTAAAATTTATCTGGTAAATTTTTAATTAATGAAGAAAAATCTTTTATTTGGTGATAAAAATAAATAAGAAATTTTAAAAAGAAGTCTCCAAAATTGATGAATGCGACTCAAACGCCCAACAGAGGAGAAACATGTATTTATTTCTTTGGCCCGCAGCACAACTTTTTATTCCTTTCCATCTGCTGCCCAACTGACCGCGTATGCTTCCAATGTAGCCCTGGGCACCAAAAGCTTAGACAACCTTGGCATAGACTCATTTAAATTAATTTTATTTGGACTTTTTCTATTGATATCCAATCAATTTCAAAGCAAATCTCACGATAAATGATAGAGTATTCTGCTTATTGCTGAACTAATCCCCAATATCTTCGTCTTCTTTATGATGTCCATTTGAATCCAACAAAATTTCAGTACTTCATAATATGTAATTCTGTCTGAATCCAATAATCAAAATAGTGTCAGTTTCAGCAATACTAGCACCCTGGGCGAAACCAACCCTAACGCCGCCTGTGAATCAAAACAGTTTTAATATGCAGATTTCCTTTTCAACAATTCGTGGCAGTTCAACCAAATTAAATTTAACCCAAAATTATGATTTGTCAATGATTCAAGCTTCAGTCATTCATCAATATAAACCTTTGTTCAAAGATTTAGTTAAATGTCCTAAGAGTCATTCTAATCTTTCTATAATTAAAGCTCAAATCATTATTAGACTGTTGTATGACCTTTTACTTCTTTTATATTATAGAAGGACAACGAACACTCAGGAGGAATTTGTTTTAAGTCTTGAGATCTTTTTTTAAACAAAAAAAAAAGCCAACATGATTAAATCAAAATCCTGAATCAATCATGAGTTCTTTTTAAAAATTTTCATAAAGAAAACTTTTTAAAAAAATAAATCATTATAATAAATAATAAATTATTATAAAAGTCCTGGCTCCCAAAAATTTCAATCAAATGTGGTGTGTTGTGAGTAACGATATCTAATCTGATAGAAGAGAAACGAACGAAATTCCCTGAATAATCATCATCATGGGCGATGAAGCAGCTATAAGTGCAGCTTATACCCAAGTGGCTTTGGGTGCGATTTCTGGTTTCATTGTTGGCTATGTTATCATGACTGGTGGCAAATGTATTTGTTTTGCACTCGGTGGCGGAATTCTTCTATTGGAAATTGCTCAAGTACATGGATATATTGAACTCGATTGGTCTGAAGTCCGGCAACGTGCTAATAATATCAGAACATTAGTGGAACAACAAGCCGATAAAAATTATGTCCAGAGATTTGTCAATTTAATTAAGGAAAATGTAAGAATATCCTTAGCTGTTTTGGGTGGAATCTTTCTAGGCATCGGATTTGCTTGACTAGATTTAAAGCCTCCCACCATCGGTTTTCAATTTCAATTTGTTTATGTCTTTTAATTATCAACATGAGCATCACTGGGCTTGAGGATCAATTTCAATATCATAAATTTTCAAATTTATTAAACGAAAATTAAAATTAAAAAAAAAAATTACTAAAAATATATTGCACCCATAAATAAACAATAATAATAATAACAACAACAACAAATTGGAATGTCCGGCTTAATAAAACATAATAAAAAGGAATGAAAAAAAAAAACTGTTTCTCTCTCTTCTCTTCTCTTTGTTGTTTGTATGGATTTGCCACCCGCTCTTTTAGTTGCTTTTCTTTTTATTATTTCTCTGTTTGTTTTAAAACGTGTGTGCTGCTGCTCCCCCATTTAAATAAAAGAGCAACAACAATTATAATATCTACTACATAAGTACATAGAAGGTGATGAAGAAGTGAAGAAGTAGTAAGAAGGGACGAAGACAAACGATTAAGAATAGGCAGTCAGAATAATAATAAGAATAACAACAAACACAAGAACACAAGAACAAGAACAATAGCAACCACCTTTAAGCGGGAGCATATGAAGAAGAACAAAAGAAAGACAATCCGAATAAGACATTGAAGCAACATATGAAGAAGAAGAAGAAGTTGAAGAAAGAAAGGCAAAGGCAATGGCATCATACTATACTTAAAAAAAAAAAAAAAAGAAGAACGTTAAATCCAATTGAAATGAAACGTTAAAGCAAAGCAAAATATAAAACGGCGGGATGTGGTTTTGCGCCTTTGAAGGCGAACAACAGCAACAACAAAATACAATATAAGTAAAAAATACTGTATAAATACAAAAATATAAAAAAAAAAAACATCAAGTTAATAAAAGAAGGGTGCGTTCTGTGTGTCTCATTGCCATGTTTCTGTTTGAATATACTTATTGGTTGTTGTTGCTCACCTTTAGTTATCAAAAAATATTTAATGTTTGCATTTTGTTTTTATTTCCAAAGAAACGAAACACGAGTTCAAATGAAACAACTTAAAAAAGTAAAGCAAAGTAAAGTCACTCACTCAGCAGCAGAAACAAAGAGCAAAATTAAAAGTCTCCACTATCCATACAAATACATTGATACTATACACAAAAAAGGGGGGATCTGCACACTTATACAAAGACACACACACACTCACACAGATAGAGCGCAACAAGATACCAATACCTGTTTAGTATATTAAAAAAAAAAAAAAAAAAACAAAAAACAGAAAACCGAAAAAAAGACAATAACCAAAACCAACAAAAAAAGGTATACTCGAAATCAAACTTCACTCAAACTACATCGGGTTCGGGTTCGTTCGTTCGGTTGTTGTTCGTTCATTTGTTGGCCGCGGTTAAGTTGCGCAGTTGGATACATTGGTTTGCATGTGCATGAAAAAGTAAAGTGAAATTTAAGACATATTTAGAAGATGAAATACTTGCTAGACTTGTGTTTTTACTATTGATCTTAGCCCAATAAAACTTTTCTCTAAGCTTTATGTTGGGTGTTGGAGAAGTGAAGCATATAGATTTATTGTTTTATTATATCAATGATTGACAATCTTTTTTATGGTAAGTATTTTTTAAATTTGTCGTCATTCCGGAAATAAGAAATGGTTTAGGCAAATACTATGAAATCTAGTAGCGTGGACAACTTGCCCATGAACCTTTGCATTCTCATTTTTTTTTTCAACATTGTTGTTGGAATCCTGAGAAACTAAGTTTGGAAGAGTTTTCTACAAAATCGAGCAAATTGTTGCTGGAAAAAGTTCAAAATTGTTGCTGGAATCCGGAGAAAGTGTGTTTGGAAAGAGATTGAACCATTTTGAAAGCAAACACAATTTCGTAATCGAGTTGTCCAGTCTATATGTTTCATAGTCCTTGGTTGAGGTCTTTATTTTCTTAGGGTTTGTATATTGTTACATATATACTTTTCAAATCATTTCTCTTAATTCAAATACAAGTGGGTGACTCCTGTCAAGGCCTTTGAAGGTGTTTCTCTTAATTTATCAATATTTGTATCGAAATTTTTTAAGAGTTTCCACAACACATGGCATAAGAATCTATATCAGAGATTCCATTCATAAGAAAGAGAAATAATCTTAAAGTAACATTTAAATAATCCTCTGCTGGTTGCCAGCTGAAGCTTGAGAAGTACTGCCATAAGTCTTATAAATTTATTAAACAAAATCTCTTCTAAATGTCTAGCAAGTTGATTGCCAATTGATTACCATGGTGCTTTTACCGTGAGATGTGTCTGTTCCTGTGCCTGATAATATCCTCTCTGATTGTTAAAATATTCAAGTCTCGGTGAAAGGCCGAGTAGAATTTCCAGATATATATAAGTTGAAAGCACTGCTAAAAAGTTATATGTCGTAGATCCATGCCGACTTCAGTATGGTTTTACTATATACTGTAACAGATTGTTACTTCTTACGAAACGAAATTTCCAAAATTTCATTAATTTTAACCCACTGTGCACTGTTAACGTTAACAAAACAACAGCGCCAAAGCAGCAACAACAACAACTTCAACGACGACGACTGGAAGATCGGAATTTAAATTTTTTTTTTTCTTCATTTCATCTTCTACTTTATATTTTTCTTCTCCATCATGTTGTGTGTGTGTGTTGTTTTTTTTCTTTTCCAAACTGTGCTTTGCTTAAGCGCGCGAACGCTAAACTCCCTCTCACGCCCGCAATACTTGTTGAATACGTATATGATAAAAAAAAAACAACAATAGCAACATAACATAGAGAAGTCATAGATAAAGAGGCTAATGGACAACAGACACATAGATAGACACACAAACAGCTAACAGCCAGCAGGTTGTTTAGTCGTTACAACTTGAATTTCGCTCCCTCTCTCTCTCTCAATTAATCTCTCCCTCTCTTTAATTTAAGATCAACTTAGTAAAGTATCTAGTATGAATGTATGTATGTGCTCTCCTCAATTCTCATAGAGAATAGTCTTACTCTCGAGTGGCGTGCGTTACTCTTGGTAATTGTTTTTTCCTCCTTCTAACTTTATTTGTTTCATTAGAATCCGCTCTGCTTTGTGCCTGTGACTTTGCAAAGAAAATTTTAATGCATTTACTACCTTTTTTCATGCTTTAACTACTTTTTTCATATATGAAATACTTTTTCTTGTGCATTCACTGGGTATGTTTTTTTGGTTTTTCTTCTCCTACTACTTATTACATAGTACTAAATCTAATTGGCGACCCATGCAAAAATGAAGTTTGTTGGTTTCGTTTGTCAGTTATTTTACATGGCACACATACTTACACTAATGCATCCGTATGTGAATGTATCTATGTTTATACTGTCTTTGGTTTTAGTTGTGTTGTTATTGTCATCATCATTGTTGTTAGTAGTAAATTTAATACTTTCGGTCATTGTACCCTTTTTGTTGTTGTGCCTATTTCTGGCTTCTGTATTACTACTACTACTACATACATACATATATTTTTTTCGCCATAGTTTTTTGTCTCTTCTACTATTTATTTTGTTCAACTTCTTTTATGTGGCGCTATGATTTGCTTGGTTTTACTGTGTTAGCTTCCACCATCTTTCACCTTCTCCATCATCACCCACCACCGTCAACTTATGTATTTTTCTTGTACTACTACTATTCATACTATTCTTTCTTCTTTAAGAAACCAATTGGCAAAATTTTGTGTAGTGTTTGCTTTGCGGTTTCTAGTAAGTAATCTCACAAACTCCACAATGACTTTACTCTATTGTTGATGTGTGGTAAATTTATATTTGTCTATTGTTTTGTTTTTGTTTACTGTAAATTATTTTCCTGTTTCTTGTTTTTGATTTTTTTTTTTTTTTTTTGTGTATTTCTACTTCTTCTTTATTAGCTTCAAAATGCGTCTTAAGTTGTTTTTATATCGTGTGAATTCTTATTTACACTGGGACTTAATTTTATTTCTCATTTATTATGTTTTAGTTTTTTTTTTCATTTTTTTATTTTCTTACTTTTGCTTTTTCTTCATGCTTTACTTTGTTAACTTTATTTCAATGACTCATGCAATGCAGTTTTTTATTTCAATTATTTCCATATTTTATTGGGCGTAAAAATTGGAACAAAAAAATATTGTTTATGCATAGAAAAAATGGCGGAGGCGCGTGTAATTTAAATTACTTAATAAAATCAGTTTCATTTATAATTGAATTTCTGAGAATTTTCTGATTTAAATATTCACCCAGTTGATATTCATTCATATTTTGTCCTCTATATATCAATGTAAATTAAAATTTTGAGATTACAAAACTTCGTAAGCAAAACTTAAGCTTAGATTATTGAGCAAATGCAAATGAAATATCTTAGCCTATTGACGTTGCTTCCAATTCAGATGCTTCATGGATGTTCATCCAATTCAACAACAACAACACGGAAAATTACTAAATAAATTGTGGGTCTGGGTGTTGTTGTTGTTGTATAGAATAGTTAATCACCGTTAAATTGGGTAATTTTTGCAATATTTGTGTGATTTTCTACCGTTTTCCTCCTGTTTTTGTGTTGCGCGCCAACATTAAACAGCTGATCATTGCACAAAACAATTTTAAATAAATTCTTTAATGTAAAATATTTGTTAAAACTTTAATAAAATATGTAGCAGGAATAATAAAGGGAGCTGCAAGAACTGTTTCCATGCCGAATTAGTGTTAATCATGTATTTTTCGCAAACTTCTCACAATTAGCCACAACGTTCCATTTGTATAACCCAAGTAAAAAACCGCTTTCAGGATACCTAGGTCTGCATATGTGACACTCAGCTTTTCGCTCAAAATTCGTGATACTGGGCCTATGTAAATAACCTATTATGAGAGAAAAACAAATTATGTAGAAACAAATTGAAGTGCCTACATAGTAACTTTGACTTAATGAGGCATTTTCTCCGGCATCATCTATTCATTATAAAATTTATTTAATTTATTTTTAGGTAACCTATTCGATCAATATTTCTCTTAATCAGTTATTGCTCAAAAACTCTTTCATAAACAGAATTTTCAAAATTGTATCACAACAAACGGAAACTGATTTCTACAATATAAAAATACTATAAACACAAAAACTAAGTTTTTTTCTTTACCCAAAAATTTATCAAAATTTCATATCTCAATTATGAAAAAAAAAAATGTTTATATAAACATAGAATAATAATAAATAACAAAAAATTCTTCCATATCCGCAACTTGAATAATGTGCAACAACAAGTGCATTTGAGACTTCACAAATGACACGCTCTACTTTCATTATTATGTACGTAAGTATATTTGTTTGTTTGTTTTTATCTTATCAGATATTTTTGAACACCCACCACCATATGAGATAAGAAAGAATTCATTCTATTTCGAATAATAAACAAACAAACAAATAGAATAAAATAGAGTGACAAACACGTTTGTAAACATAATAAACCCTCTAGAAATTGTTCTTAAATAAATATGAATATGTCACCGACAAATAACTTAAATAGAAATGAAAATAGTTGATGGAAACCCTCTTCACCATTTAAAGTAAGAATATGTACATCGCAACAGGTTGCCTGTCATCGGTCTACTACTATTGTATGTACTTATTATGCTCTAATCTACTTTAATTGCAACATAATCAGCATAAATATTTAATATTTACTTTTTGATAAATAAAAATATCGTAAATATTTTATTGAGGGCAACATGACAACAAATATGTACGAATATGTAGTATGTGGTTACACTTTTCACAAAGTACAATATTTGGTACTTTGTAGTATGTGAAGTTTATCAGAGAGGTTTGTAACTAGAAAATAGGAGAATAGAAAATGAACTCCCATATATACATACTCGTACATATGTATATGGTAAATTAGATATAGAAACCTTTGTCTTTCTTTGGAAATTTTTTCTTTTTTGATCTATTAACAGAGGAAAATCAAATTTACTCCTTTATCAATATTTATATAATTTTTTAATTTTGGTTCAAAAGTCTTTACTTATTAAAAGAAAAAATATCAGTCTTATATTCTATCATTGTGCAAACGTGGAATACTGGGAATCTTATTCCACCCCAAAGATGATTTTCCCCAATGATTACAAATTTTTGTTCGGATTGAGTTTCTTGGGTTCGACCAGACAATTTTAAGCGCAGTGTGCTTTGCTTCACCATTTGGATGAATAATGTTTTCATATTTAGGATTCAGAATGGCATCCACAAAGACGATTGAGGCTTATTTTTTAATAAGATCCTATATTCTGTATGGGACTCTTAATCTTTGATAGGCAAGGTATACAAAAATTACCAATTTTTACTCTTTTTTTATGTTCTCCACTGTATATACAAACCATACTCGTATATCTGTGATCTTAAAAACAAACACTTGTTCAAGTATTCGATCATGAAAGGTACAAAATAATAATCGATGAAACTGAAAATAGCACCTTTTCTTTATTGATATTTGAGTGGGTTGAACTACTTTGATTGTTTAATGAAATAATAAAGTTTATTGATGATGAAATTAGATGTTTATTTATAGAGGTTTGCTTTTTATAGAAAGTTGAACTCTCACTCAAGTGATTGATCAATTGATTGATAGATTGATTTTACTAATACGTACATAGTTTTATATCTTTATGATAGTAAAATTATTTTTAGTTTGAAAAACTATCAAGTCTTGATAAAATATTTTTATATTTATTTTATAATACTTCATTATAATTTAATCGTTCAATGTAAGTTTAATAAATATATATAAATATATTTATTTTTTTTTTTTGGGAGTCAATTTAAGACATTTTTAACATAAATAAATATGAAATCTGCAGTGATCTATTGGATTACTATCTTATTGACATAATAGTTAGATTCATTCTTGACTATTTAAATGAATAATCAACTCATATTAAAACTTAAAAAGCATACAATCACGCAATATTCCCTCGCATGGATTCCTTCTCCTCTCTCTCTCTCTCTCTCTTAATCTCGCTCTTAAATTTATGCCCCAAATGTTTATAAAACTTATTGTATTTTTTGTTTATTTTAGACTTTTTTAAGTGTCCAATTGCAATGCATGCAGCACAGAATATGTATTCAATTACCCATTTTGTATGTTTTTTTTTTTTTTTTGCCTTTCAATTCGTTTCGACTCACATCAACTTCATTATGGACGTTGTCCAGACTAAAGTCTTTATACGATTGCACCATTTTTTTTTCTTTTGTTCCTCTCGACTTACTTATGGAGATTTTGCATAAAACTGAACAAAAGAAACAAACAAAAAAAGGCATTGAGCAATGGGTAATTGGAGTCGTTTGTCAGTAGTTACCCTTTGTACTTAGCTAAAGAAAATGGCATTGTTTGTTTGGTTTTTTCGATTCTATTTCTGTTATTCTTAGCAAATTATGGTTTATTATTTTAACAAAAAAAAAAAAAAAAAATTTAATAATAATTTTGAGAAATGAAACGAGGAAATATTAAGATATCAGTTCAATGAAAGACACACGCTCATGCGCATTGCAAATTTTGTAGAAAAAAAACAAACCATTCACGGTCTTATTAAATTTTGAAAATATTGTTGCATTAAATGATTAATATTAATTTTTTAAAATGATTCCAAAACATTTACCCTGAAACATATAATACATTAATGACCCACTCCATATATTTTAGGCAATGTTATTGATTGATAATTTCGTAACCAAGTCCACATAATTTCTGGACCTCGGTGATTCTATTTCCATTTTTCTATTCGATAATTTCGTTCTGTGTGTCTGCAGAACATAATTTTAAGTATTTTATTTATACATTTTGTATTTCAATGATGTTGCCAATATGTATTACAATCTTGTCCTCTGACGCCCATGCCATTGGGATTAGGATGAATCTCATTTTTTTCATACAACATGGCTCAATAAAGTCTTTACGCTTAATGGACATTATAAGGTGACAAACTTTGAATTAAATCTGCAAATATTTATGTATATTAAATTTGTATATTTAAACTAATAATAAAAAACAAATCATTACTTACCTTGTACTCTATTATTTTAGTGGATTGATTATAATTATGTACTAAAAATTTCATAACCATTCTTATGTATGAAACGAAAAAAATTGCTAAGGAAAATTCGTACTAAGTTTATGGTAAGCCAAGTGGTTCTTTTTGAAAGACATTTTGAATTAAGAAATTGATGGAAAATAAAATTATAAAAATATTAAATACAATTGATGTAGAAGGAAAATTAAAAAGAAACAAATTTAAAGTGAGTTATGTGTTCTTGATTGATGAAGAGGTAACAATTCACTGGAAAGACGTTTTGCAGCTTTAACTTCTTTCTCTATCATGTATTCGGAACATCGGAACTTATACCGAATATTGATATTTCTTACTTTTATTTCGATTTTTGAATTAAATTTATCGTAAATTATTGTATTCCATAATGATCAGTTTCATTATCACATTTAAAAATTTTATTTATATATGAGAATGAAACACACACTTAATTTTATGGGAAGCTTGCTACAATACATCAGTGAAAACCACATTCAAATCGGTGTTGCCGTTTCTGAGATTAGCTTGCACAAACAGACATGACTCGTTTACAATTTTATTATATTTATTTTATTTATATAATGCTAACAAGTAGTTAAAACTAAATAGTTAACAGTGGTTTAAGCTAGCCATGGCTGCCAGGACCTTAAGCTAGAATTTTATTATAATTTGTCAATTCTGGAAGACATTTTGATAGTCTAAGAATAATGCTCCGCATCTTACTCTTGATGTCGAATGATTTCGGGACAAAGAATGTTGGTTTGCGCTGAGTCTGGATGGAGCTCCAAACTGCTGAATACTGAGATGCGACCTGCGTAGTCCCACGTTGAAGAAATTTCCCTTCTATGTTTTAAATTAGAACACAACACACAGTTCTTTTCTTTCAAGTATTAATTTAAATGTTAAAGTTTAATTAAAACAATTTTTGAATCAATTTAGAATCAAATACATCAAAACAAAAAAAAAGAACATTAATTTTTAGAGCGGATCGATCTTATGCACATATGTCTTTTAACTTAGAGTGTATAAAGCAAAATGTGATGACCAAAAAGGTAAATGTTTGAGGTAGTAAAGTTAGAGTTAGAGTATTTTTCAATAGTGAAACAAATTAAAGGTTTTACTCAAAATAATTCAAATATAATTCCACAGTTCATAGAAATATGAATCTATAAACATGTTTGGTCAAAAAGGGTTTTACAAACAAATGAAAAAAAAAAAAATACATCAAAAAGCAATAATATCAACACAAAGCCACTCGTAGACTATAAAGATGTTATGAAACTTTTGCTCATTTTAATGAAATGCTAAACCACAATTTCTTCCGGCTAAATAAAGATAATAAACCATAATATAATTCAAACCTTTCATCAACAATATATCGTATACATATTTCAGTAATGGGCAACAACAATGAAACACTGAATATTATTTAACTTTAAATAGACAACACAATACATACATAATTTATGATTATATTCATTTAAATTTATTGCAATTTTGGAATGAGCTTATATTTTTTTTTTTTTTAATTTTGACGAGTGCCAATTTTTAACACTTATAAATTAAAAACACTTTAATGATCCATTTTAAGAAATCATCTACACATATGCGAATGCCGCCGCCTGTGATCTACAATGAATTTCTGAAAAATTCGACCCAGTGAGAGATATTAACAAACCCCACAAAGGTAGCAGCAACAACAATGTTGTATTATAAAACCCTCGCACAGCAACCTTCCTTCTTCGCTCCTTCAAACTCTTTACGAACTCGTTTTTTGAGCTTGCAAAACTTGTTTAAACTTTAAAGCTTTGATTGACCGTGATTTCAGCAACTTTGAGTTTTGTGTTGGTTGTTTTCTGATTTCTGTTTATGATTTTATTTTTTTTTTTTTCAATTTTTCCTCTTTTGTTTTGCTTTGTTTTGTGGTTTCATGCTCAATGCTTTTCTTAGAAAAAATAATAATAATACATACTACAACAACAGAAGTAAAGAGATACCAGGGATTCTGTGTCTCATTCTTTTGTTGCATTTGCATTTTATTTTATTTACTGCTGTAAGTAGCATGACATATTTATATGTACGAGTATGAGTAGTATAGAAGGCGGCGGCATCTGTCTCTCAAGTTGTTGTTCTTGACGACCACCACCAGTGAATGGCTTTGTTTTGGTTTCAATTGATAAACGTCTTATAGAATAGAATAGTAGTACATATATAGAATAAAATTCCCAGGGCTTAAAGTATTTCAAGAATGAAGAGTAGCTGAGATTTGTATGTGATTCCTCTGCACCCGCATATGCACAAATATGTATAAACATTTATAAGTTTTACTCAGTGAGAACTTCATAGTAAGTTTGCAAAAACTACATACTATAAAGCAGACAAGACACAAGTGTTCCTTCATCTCAAATTTCTTACATTGAATACACATTCTTGATTTTTCTTACATGAAGTTTGTGTGAATAATTTTTTTTTTTTTTTTTTTTTTGCTTTTAATTGACTCAACTTTGCATTTATTCATCAATGAAATGATATGCGGATGAAGTTTTGTTTATATAAAAAAAACAAAGCTAACAGAATTTCCATTGAGATTATTTAGCTGTATGTCTATCAAATGATTATCGAAAGATATATGATATTTTAGTAAATCATAATATATAATTCATGAATGAACCTTGAATCAATTGTAATTCTAAATGTCATAAAAATTAAGTAATAATCTTCTTTTGTTAATATTTGCCGGTAATTTCTTTCATTTATCTCACTAAGGTAATATTAGTATCTAGACAGACTCACTTAGAATTATTGTAATAATGCTAAGAGCAAAAATTGTATAAAAACCAATGACTTCCATTTATACACTGAAAATCACTTTCTGTTAAAATATTCCAAGAATTTCATAAATGAACCTTCAAAATGTCAAAAACATATTGCCTTTGATCAATACAGAATTCATAGATATTCTTTACCATGAAAACAACATAAGGGCATCAATTAAAAATTGTCAAAAACGACGAGACAGACAGAATATAATTAGTTAGGTGGTAGTAGTCGTCATCGTCGTCTTTCAGCCATAAAATGTAACTGACTTTTACATACAAAAAAAAAAGATACTCGTTTAAAAATGAAAATCATAATACTTAATAACAATAATGTATTGTCTCGACTCATCGCATCGCATCGCATCTCATCTACTGCTACACGTAAATACTTTTGTACAAGACATTTAAGTGCTTTGACTCTGACTTTTGCTCTTTGTACTCACTCCAAAATGACGATCATCGCACTCCAAGACTCAACGAATCATTCATTTCGAACGTCGAGAGTGAGTAAGTATCTTTTATATAATTTAAGTAGTAGTGGACTGATTGACAAATCCATACAAACATTTCTACATACATAGATAGATAGAAAGATACAAACCAACCAACCAACCAACCAAGCAACAACAAAGGGTCGGGCGTGTTCTATGACTCTCTAACCAAAGCATGCTGCCTAACTCAACACGCCCGATTGAATAAGCAATTCAATTTGATTGAATTCGATAGGGTTAAGAGACAAGAATGAGAATATGTAGTAGTATCTTCCATTCTACACAAGTATCTTGACTGTACTTTTTTATACCAAATTTTTTTATTTTTTTTTTTTTTAATTTTATTCTCGATATTTCTATGCTTCTATCTACGTATCTATGTTTTGTGTATGTTTGTTTACCCCTTAAAACAAAATTGTCAAATTCATTCGAGAATTTTTTCCTTTCTATAAACAATCAAACGTTCTGCACGAGTGCATTTTATATAAACGCGAACTACATTTTCGTTTGAATTGGCTCTTCGTCGTTGGTCTACAATTGTTGTATTTGATGCAATCCAAAAACAAATTCCTCGGGTAGTTTGTTAAAAATAAGGCCAGTCTATACTCTACTATCCTTTATGGACACATATATTCTGATTTTCTCTTACATTCCTACAACTTCTCCTCTTTCTTTCTCTCCTTCTTCTCTTTCTTATTGTTTGTTATTCCTTTCAGTTTTTATTATAATTAAATACTCATTCATTTTATATGTTGTGTATGTTCTGGTTGAACCAAAAAAAAAAAAAAAGCAGTATTTCTACCTGTTTTATTCTGTTGCATGCATCATCTCATCTTGATTTCATAATGTTATTTGGTCTTCTATCTACAGTTGATGAGAGTGACGTCTTTGCCTATTCTCTTTTTGTGAGAATATATTTTATAAAGAATTGTGTACTCTCATGTATCTTCTAGGTTTGTTGTTGGTTGCTTGATATTTCCACCCTAAAAATAGTAGTAGTAGGTTTTTCTGTTGTTTCTTATTTAAGAAAAACCTTAACCGAGTTTGTTTTTTCCTTCTATTTGCTTGACAACAAGGTGAGTTCATTTGAAACCTTCTAGATACTTTTTTTAGTTTGTCGTTGGCAACACAACAAAAAGATTTTGTTCTCTTTGGCTGAATATCTTATGCTTATGTCTAATACTATACAGTTACTTAACTGAAAAGATACTTCTTCTTACCCTACTCACATTCAATATGTTTGTTATTGTGTTATGTGATCTTGAGGAGTTTTGTAGATCATTTTCCTTTCAAAAATCATATTACATTTTCGGTTGCTAAGCTGTGTGTGTGTGAGATGATGTGTTGTGTGATTTGCAACAAATGTATGAATAATTAAGACTCTTGATGACCCTTTGCAGACTGAATGACTGACTGTCTGTCTGTCTGCCTGCCTGCCTAACCATGTACTACTCATCATCTTTCCCATCTTGTCTCATCTTTTAATGTAGAATTTCCTTTTGTAAGTGAGTGAACTTCAAGTGCCCGTTGAATTTAATTATGTATGCCTTTCGAATGTATCTGCATCTCTGTTTGTCTGTGCCTCATTGTCAGTACTTTTGACAGTTTGTTACTATAAATGCACTTTTTTTATGTTCTGTATTTTGGCTTGTGCTGCTTGCAATTTATTGTTGTCTTCTAGTATCTGACTATGGAGCAGCTCATTTATTCATTTGTTTGACAAAAGAGTCTCTTGATTTTACTTTTACACCAAAAGTCGTATTACTTTCTGGGTCAAATACAATTATTTATTTCTTTTTTGCTTAGTAAGCAGCGGCATTTTCTTCTTTCTTTTTTTGACTTGATGATGATGATTATCATCATCATTGAGACAACAACCAACATCTGTTGAAATCATTCAAAGGAAACTGCAAACTTTGTTTCATTGAACTCTTTTTCCGAATGGAAGTGGAAGAAGTCAAAGTTGTTAATTGCATATAATCACACCTGGTCTATTGATGTGTTCAGCTGTTGCACATTTTTAATTTTACCATTTAAATGGTTCAAATCATTCACTACAAATTGCTTGCTAAATAGATAACAATTGTTTGGTAGATAATTTACAATACATTTTAATGAGGATCTAAAACTAATGAAGATGCTAAATATTTATAATAAATAATATAAACTTCCGTATTGTGAATTCTGAACCGAATGCTAAGAATCTTATTTAAGAATTTAACTCTTCATTAACATTTATTTATTAAAGTGATATACATATTTTTATTTATTATTAATATATATTTTTTTTTATTCTTTCAGGTATAAACTTTATTTCTTTATGAAATTTCTCAGGATTATAATGATTATATTGAGAGTAAGTAAGAAATAAATGGGAAAATTTATGATATTTTAATACAATTTTTAAATTTTTGGGATTGGCACTTAATTGATTTGATTGGTGTATCCTATAAGTAGTGTACAAGGTCCAAAGCATTGATTTATTGCAAATTTATACAATCGAATTTAGGTAAAAAACATTGGCAAAAATTGTTAATTCTTTAAAATTATAATTAAAATGAAATAATTTTGGAATGATGCATTCTTGAAATATGTTTGTATTGGGTTTACAAGTAATTTTTAAGGGATTTTTTATATTGCCTATCGCAAGCTATGACTTTTCCCCACTTTTCTAGCAATGCATGGATTCCGAACCAATAAAACTGTTCCTCTTTGGAGGCCAAGAAAACATCAAGCCAATTCTTGATACCTTCAACTGAAGTGAAGCGTATTCCCGTAAGTGCGTTATGCATCGACAGGAACAAACGGTAGTCTGATGGTGCAAGGTCTGAACTATAAGGCGGGTGGGTTAGGACTTTCCATTCGGTACCATAGACATAGGTTGTGACCACGTTTGCGATATGCGGCCGAGAATTGTCATGTTAAAAGAATAATGGCTCATGTCTGGTTGCCCATTCCGGACGGTATTCCGCATTCGCATCAGTTGTCTGTAGAAAGCCTCGTCGATCGTCTGACCACTTTTCAGAAGCTCATAGTACACGATTCCCTTCTGGTCCCACCAAATGTAGAGCATAACCTTACTGCCATAAATGTTTGGCTTTGGCGTCAACGATCCATGTTCACCGGTCTTAACATACGCCTTCTTGCGTTTTGGATTGTCGTAATGAATAAATTTTTCATCGCGATGCAAAACCGACTTCCCTTTCTACCGTTAAAGGAGCATTTCGGGAGCAGTGACAGTCCGTTCGATATCTCTTTGGTTTGCACCCAGTTTCCGACATTCTGGACCATACTTGTCTTTATGTTTTATATGCAAAAATTGATCCACCAATTTCGAGTGATTCTGTAGGTAGATTTTGATAAAATAAACGCTATATGTGACACACAATAAAACTTTCAGTAATTCGGTTTTGAATCCAATAATTGACTTTTACGTAAAACTCGCACCAACAAACAGGCAGACAAAGTCTACGATTTTATTGTATGTATCTATGTATAGATATGTAGTTTTGCTTAAATCAGTTGAAGCATATGCGAATGCCATGTTGACGTGACGATGCTGCTGAGTAGATGGTGCTTTGACCCTTAAAGCAAAGTCGGGCATCATCGGTGTTGAAATATAGTTGTGCATAGCAGCCCTGCCATTGAACTAGGAATGCAGCATCAATCCTCAATTTTTCTAAAATAAACCTGCTTACTGAAAATAAAATGAAAGTATTGTAGACATTTTTATTAGATTCCTGCAAAATGAAAACAATCTTTATTAACTATAAGTTCCCTTTTGCACAAAATTTATGACAGTTCAAAATTTTTTTTTTTTTTTTTTTCACTTTTGTTTGCTAAAGTTTGCCAATTAACAACAAACGATGTTACTCGTAATACAGAATATTTAAGGTGTGCACTATTAGTCACGCTTATATTTGCTATGATGAATCTTAACAAGCCAACAACAACAACAACTTGAAAAATGCTGCTAATGGGAAAAGTTTAAAGATTATTTTTAATTTGATAATAAAAAAAAAAAAAAAAAAATATGACCAAAACACATAACATATTTTGAAGAGGAGTGCTTTACTTTCTACTTATACTTTAAAACACTTCAATTTTATTAAAAGAAAAGAAGAAGTTTGTACTTTATACTCATAGATAAGTGAAAGAAATGAAGTGTAGATAAAATATCATAATCAAAGCATAAATTTATGATATAAAGAAATAGGGAGAAATTTTTTAATTAAAAACTTGAGATTTGTGTGTTATTTCTTAAATTTTATGTTGCAAAAAGTATTAAACATAATAAAGTACTGGTCTCATGTTGTTTTAGAATGTTTAATTAATGTAATCCTAAAGTTGTTTTGTAATGGTGGAGAATTGCTTAAGAGGTATCTCTCAGGCATATTCATTACAATAGAGTGTCGGAGCAACAACAACACTAAGTGACTAAACAGAGACAATTTAAGATTTAAAAATTACTTTTAGCGGTTATTGTTGTTTGCCGTTGTTGTTATTGCCATGTAATTGTTACTACTGGTTGGTGTCTGTTGACATGATCTATTCGTCATATAGTGAGTAAGTGAGTGAGTGAGTTAGTTTCTCATGTGTTGTGTTATGTTATGTTGTGTTGTGTTGGTCTCTTAAGTTGTTGATTGCGTTTTTGCGCTAAGTGATTGATGCAGGTTTATAAGACGTTTACATAAAATATTTAAGTAGGCCAGGAAGTTGTTAAATACTCAAGAGAATTAAAAAAAAAACACTCATACCAGAATTATAAAGAATCTTGTAATGGTGGATTTTGTTTTACACTTGCTTGCAATACAATTGAAAAAAACATTGTAGTACATTGAGACAAGAGAAATTTTAATAAAATTTATTGATACTAATTCAAAGAAAAAATATTTTTTTTTTTGTATTAAATTAAACGTCTCAAAACAAGAATACAACTTTAATATGAAATTTTATAGCCTTTTCACACCGAACGTGAATCGCTTCAATATTGAATCGACCAACAACCACTAGGAAAATGACAGTTGTTGTTGTAGAATGTGAATCGATTCAGGTAGATTCAACAATACAATCGGCTGTGAATGAAAACAGGACTGGGAAATTTCTGATAGTTTTGGAAAATTTTCGGTTTTTCACAGTTCGGGATGAAAAGCCTATAAAAGCAAAGAATCCATTTAAGATGGAATGAGTTAGAGTTGTACACTGATTTTTCTCTAGTGTACTATTATTTATGGAAATCTGTTTATAATGATTTTTATGTTCTAAACTTATATCAATTTGAATTAATGGCAATGACAATGTGTCCACTTCTCTCTCTCCATGGATGACAACTTTTTTTTATAGAAAAAATTATTATTATTTTAAAGGATCATATTTATTAAATTTTAATATATACAGGTGTTTGTTGGAAATCTCCAAAGGTTTTCAGATCAGTTCATTTGAATTTCGTAAGTGTACCAGTAGTTTGGGAGATTTCTTTTTTTGTAGTTTTGGTGTTCGAATGAACAGCTAATTGAAGAATGTTTGTTTTAGGCTTTTGATGTGACATTTTTCGTTGATTCTTCTTTGGTGTCTCTTGCTTATGTTTACACTCAGCGACAGATGTCAAGCAAATATTTTGACACCTCTCACTCACTTTCACATCTTTCTTTCTACTAAATCTTTAATTTTGACAATTTCTAAATCGATTGTTGTTTTATGAATTGACAATTGCACTCTGAGACTTGAAGTCTAGAGGTTTTATTTGGGGTTTGAAAATATATTTTGCTAATAAAATATTATTTCAAAATAATCTGTTGATTATATTGAATATTGACTAAGTGGCGATTTTATTAGAAAGTCATTAGGATGAAGTATTTTCAGTCGTAGTCTCCACGCGGCATGGATGAAGGCCGTCGCCACACTGTTGGGGTGAGTTATCAGCTTCTGTTGTTGCGCACAGTGGGCATTTTCAGGTCTCTGTGCAAAATGGTGTTGCGCAAATACCAAAGAGCCCCAGTTATGCGGGGTAGTACTTTGTTTTGACATGCTTGAATTCGCTGTATGTTGCTTGCAGCAGCCTGGAACCTCATAATCGCATAACGCCAAACAGGGGTCCACTAATTGTTTGCAGATTATCCTCTTATTGTTGAACGATAATCTACTGGATGGTTGTAGCAACAAGTGAAGTTTACGTAGTTTTCCATAGCAGGATGCTGTGGTGTTTTTGATGTGGCCTCGCCATTTGATGTACTTGTTCAGGATCAGTTAAAGGTAGTGGATTTGGTCATCCAGCGGGATTTGTCCAGAGTTATAGTTGCCAACTGAACAACTGCCACGTCTCAGTGTAAACACGTAGCTTGCCGAATTTTGAAGATCTCCTAGTCGATTGCGCTCTGGGACTCCTGGAAGTATAGAGGTTTTATTTGAGATTTCAAAATGTCTTTTGCTAATCAAAACTTACTTTCAAATTAATATATTGTTTATCATTTCATGTTAAATTCCATTTTTAAACAACTTTATTGCATCGTAATTTATTTTTGTGCAAGGAAAACATGTATAAAAACATTTCAGTGTTGACAAGTGCTAATAAAATACCAATTACATGTGTGTGCTGTTCAGTAAAAGTCTGAAATAAATGTTGATAAATATTTATATATTGTCGTTGTTGATATGTTATGTGGTATGTGTGGCAACAACTTGTAGTATCTCTAATAACTACAACTACATAGTAAAGTGAAATCCAATGGAAAAAACGAAATACGCATATTTCTATGGAAATCGTTTGAGCTCTGAGCCAAATTATATTGTAAGTAATATACTGAGTATATGTATACGAGTATTGATCTAAAGCAAGTTAAGTTTAAGTTGAATTAAAAGTTAAGCTTTGCATAAAATTGCGTAGTCAGCCAATGTACATGGCATGGCTAAGTCTCTCTCCACTCTCCTCTCTATGCAAGCACAGATGCAATCCGGGTTCCCCCTAATCATTGAGTACGCATGTCTTGTGTATATACTCGTATGTAATATGTATACTTGTTGCAGACACTGTGATTGCTGTTTGATTGTCATAAAAGTGCATGCGTAACGTTATTTGTATGTTTCTGATAAATTGGCAAATGCAACTTTGCGTACACTGCTTTTTATTATTTGTTGAATCTGAGGAGGTTGCTTTGGCTTACATATTCATACTTGGCATCAAGCCTCTGGCATCTTTTTCAATTCATATAGTCTGTCAATTAGTCAGTCAGTCAAACAATTTGTCAGTCAGTCAGTCAGCCTGGTTTATAAAAACCGGTTAAAATTGTTTCGCTGTTTCATTGGAATGTTGTTGCTGCTGCTGTTAATGTTTTGATGTGCAATTCTTTTGGTATTTTATTTAGTATTATTATGCGTGCTTGTCTCGTTTATCACGAAATTGGTTTTACTTAGCATTAACTATGCTGCTATGCTTTCAGTTTATTGCACTGCTCAGATACTCAGACTTCTGCTGTGGTTGCTTGTCTATCTCAAACTATCTATCCATCTTCAATATATTGCGCATGCGTATCGTTTGTTGATTATTTACTACAATAAATATACAAAAATAAATAAATAGGTAAAAAACAAATTGTTAAGCCTCGTTTGCTCATCTCATCAACGCTTTGCAACGTCGCCCATCTCTAATTACATCGAGTCGCGACAAGTCAAGTCACCCAAATGTATTATGTGACATCAGACACGCCTAAATACAAAACGAAGCGTCTTTTTTACGTTATTCAAATAAAACATATAAAATATATAAGTTAAGTTGTACTCAAATGACACAGAAAACAAAACAAAAAAAAAAACTCAAATTACTTAAGAGTAGCCAAATACAGTAGTCAGTCAGATATAATTCGACACCCACAACAATTTTTGGTTTCTTTTTTTTCTGTTTTTTTATTGAATTACTTCATTTTTATTTCAAGAAAAATCTTAAAAAAAAAGAATTAACTTTTAATTGTTATGCTTTGGTGTTTCCCTTCTTTTGATGTTCTTTAATCAATTAATTGATTTTAAAGAATTTTCTTTTCATTTTCCATTATTTTTCATAGACAAACTTTGAACTTACGACATACAACATTTTTCATCTAAATTTTTCTTTAAACATTTTTATTTCTCATGAAAACTTAATTTTAAATGGCATTTGTTTTCATTGCTTTTGACCCTCGCTAATTTCAATTTTTGTTTCTCAAATTATTATGAATTAATAATTTAATTATTATTATTATTATACAATACAATACAATAATTTTGTATTATTTTCAGTGAAGAAATCCAATGGTTTTTGTGTAATAAATTCCTCCTTTCGCTACGCAGTGTGTGAGTTCAAAATTTATACATAAAAAAAAAGAAGAAAAATTGTTTAGGTCAAACATTAAAACTACATTAAAATTTGTACTTTCAATTTGACTGACTGACTGCTGGTTGACCTGACCTCCTCCTTATGTGATTTACAAAATTATGTAAAATTTTTATTACTTTTTCTTTCATGTAACTGAAAAACTGTTGCTGTCTATGTCATTGTTTCAAATTAGATTCATTGACTGATTGCAGATAATTAAAATGAATTTATAAGCTCTCAATGTTGTTTAAATTTTCTTTTGCTAGAGATGTTAGTGTGATGCGTCCGTGACACGCGAATGTGTGTTGTTTAATAGTTTAGTATGGATTATGATGGGGAAATAGTAAATATTGAATGTCTATAAACAATTTTTTTTGAATAACAAAGCAAGACAATTCGATTTAATCAACTGGATGCTCAGTTTTTGGGATATCAACCTGAAATTTGATACAGCAAATCTATAAAGATATGTCTTTGTAAACAAATTGAAGTCCTTTTGGATAACCAAGGAGAACGGAAAGATATGTAAATTGTTTCATTGTCTTAAACTACAAGGTATAACTTTTTTTTGTCTTTATGAACTTGTGACATGTAACCTGTATAGAACACTCATACGCCCAGTGCTGATCTACGGCAGTGATGGGTTATAAGCAAAAACGATGGATTAAAACTAAGCATATTCGAACGAAAAATACTACATCGCATCTTCGGTGCCGTGAATGTTGGAGGAGAATGGCGTAAACATTACAATCATGAGCTCAGAGACCTCTATAATAGCCCTGACATTATCTCCACCATCAAAATACAGAGATTTCGATGGACTGGCCATATAATTAGAGAAAACGAAGAATACCCACCACAACAAATTCTGCGCGCCACATGTTATACTAACACGAAAAGGTCGCCCGAAACTTAGATGGATCGACGAAGTCGACGATGATGCGAATATTTTAAATCTGCGAAACAGGAGGACTCTTGCGAAAGACAGAACCATTTGGAAGCAGACGTTACAACAGGCAAAGACCCACTCAGGGTTGTATTGCCATTGATGATGATGATGATGAACTTGTGACTATTGTCAACTATCATTAAGAATGTGTGATATGACAATTAAAAATTATATAACTCCAGATACCTAGGCAAATGTTGTCCTCCCTCTCCTTCCTAAAAAAAATGTATGGATACTGATTGTTAGTTCTGCTGATATGTTTGGCAAAGACGACTTGATTGATTTTAAAATATGCATCTCACTTGAACACCTCATTTTTGTTCGATCTTTTAGACCTTGCGACTGTTCCTTTGTGAACCTAAACCTTCCTCATGAATCACTCCGTCCATTGGTGAAAACCGTATGAAAATCTGTCCAGTAGTTTTTGAGTTTACCACAAACAGATAGACAGACATAAGAGGTAGAGGACTTTGTTCTATAATATGTATAAACTACAACAAATTGAAACTATTTATAACCTCTTTGTTTGTTTGTCCACCATTTCCATATGTTTATTTAAATTTTATACATAAAAATTCAAATTTCACATTTAAAATAAAAGCTTCTGTGTGTTGTCAAGATCAAATCAAAGATAATTTTGCTGCAATAATAAATAACTTCATTAGATCCAAGATTTGTGATCTTGTTTTCTTAGTTCATTAACAATGAAAGCAAAACAAACATCAAATGTCGATACGCGTCAGACACATTAACAACCAACCAAATATAGAAAATTTTCATTAATAAAATAATCAGGCGACAACAAAAAGAAAAAACCTCCAATATTATATCAATAAAAATAGAAAATAACCAAAACTATTTTTTTAGATAAAAACAAAACAAAACAAAGGTGTAAATAAAAACTACAAACGGAAAATAAAATATCATAGTAGAGTATTTCATAGTTTCTTCTGAACTCGCCAAACAAGTGAAAGTTGATTAATAGTTTCCGTTTGTACTATGTTTGTTTGTTATTGTTTTATATATTTAACTTTTGTCGGCAAAAATTCCAGAGGCGGCGCCGACACCGCCTTCATTTGTTCATTCAATTCATTTCTGGTACAATTTTGGATTTCCTTTTTAAGGTTATTTTCTATTTGAAAAAGTTAACACTTAAAATTTGCCGTATAAGTATTTGTCGTTCAATTTTCTATATGCGTACTATAACTCAACTTAATTTATATGTATGAAAGTACTAGGGAAGTCCAAGATGTTTCCAAACTAATTAGAAAAGAAAGACTACCCGGGCAAACGTTGTCCTGCCTCTGCTTCCCAAATGATGAGATGTTTGTCAAAGGCGACTTGATTGATTTTAAACTATTTCTCTAAGAATTTTCTATTTTCATAAACCTTCCCAATGAATCGCATGGTCCACTGGTAAAAACCCTATGGAAATCAGTTCGGTAGTGTTTTAGTTTATCGCGTTTAGACAAACAGACTTGATTTAAATATGTATAGATTTGAACATTGTCACTCTTCTTTAAGTTCAATACATTTCCCAGTGATGTTAAATTGTTTCAATATTCATATTAAGAAACTTCTATGTCATTAATATTTGTTTCTTTCATTGTTTTTCACTGATCTATTCTTTCAAGTTTTGCCAGGGAAAATACTATATGGAAATGATTAGATGTGATGGGACTAACTTCTGTGACTACCCTCTTAATATAGTTGACATTAATACCTGACTTGTAATGACATACTACAGTCTTTGACTTGCAATAGACAGAATTAAAAAACATCACGTAATATTAATTGATGGAATTCTTAATAAATAAAAAAAAAAAAAATAAATAAAATATTGAAATTAACCTCATTGAAACTTAAAGCTCGGAATTATTAATGAATATCACATAGTTGACTGTTTATGATTAATAATACTTTTTTTTATTTTTTTTTTTTTTTTTTTTTTGATTAATATACATAATGCATATTGAACAAAGATTTACTATATAAGTCGATACATTTTTGCATGTGCGCATAATTTATTTTCGAATTATTGTAAAAAAAAAATAATAATAACTTTGTCTATTAAGTTATTTACTTATAATGAATTGTTTTATTTGGTTATTTTTTATTATTCTCAGCGAATTATTATTATGGGGTTTATTGAGCTACAATAAAAATGTATAAATTCTTATTGTTATTTATGAATCTATTTTTGATATTTGTTGAGATTTTTTTAACGTTTGCCGCACCCAACATAATCCTATTATACTATTCACTACTAAAGCATGTGAGTTCTTTTGAAAATTTAATTATGCTTATGTATTTTTTTTTTTATTTTGAGTTTGCTAGAAAATTAACTAATTAAGTATGCATAGCAAAGAGTTAGACTTTGCCATCAGATGTCAGTCAAAAGGTAGTGAGTGCTTTGCCTCTTCAAACATTAAGCCTTTTATATGCAACAACTACCAGTTGCATGTTGATTACGAGTACAATTACAATATGTGCCATGTATCGTCGTCATTATTATACTCGTACACATAGTAGTATTTCTTCTTGCATTATTCATAATTTGTTCATTTTGATGGAGTACTTGGCTTTTGAGAGCACATCATATTTATTGTATATTGTAGACCGGAAAAACTGAGAATCTCAATTGTGCAACAAAGTATTCATGCACATATTTAGGAGAAAAAAAGGTGACAATTTTTATATGATTCAGTATTTAATTACTATATTATTATAGTAAATTGTTCATTATGAGAGAGGTGAACTTAGGGTTGGTGAAGTGTGTTGAAAAGTTGCTTAATTAAAGTAATTTTTATTTAAGAGGTCAATTAAGGTTAAATGAATTGTAAAATGTAATTCTTTTTATTAAAACTTTAGTCATGAATTTATCTTTTAGTACTGAAATGAATAATAATTTATGTTTAAAATGATACTTTAAAATTAATTTTATATATAAAGAAGCTAAAAAACAAGTTGTATATATTAAAATCTTATAATTAATCTATGTGGACTCAAAGACATAATCACATTGATTTTTTATTGAAAACTAATTAACTGAAGCATGATAAAATTAATGAAAACAATTTTTATTGTACTCTTCACGGGAGTGAATAGTATTATATGTTATTGTAACACACAGAAGAAGACATCGGAGACTACATAAAGTATATATATATTTTAGATCAGCGCGACGAGACGAGTTGATTTAGCCATGTCCGTCTGTATGTATGCAAATTTGACCAAAACCAGTTCCAAATTTATATTCTTATAAGAAAAAAAATTGTACTAACAACTTGAAATTTGAACACTATAAGAGTCTGACCCTTATCCACCATCCATGTAAAATCAAGACCCTCGGACCACCAAGAGGGGTACCTTCTATACAAAACCCAGATTCAAATTCATTATATTTTTAGAAAAACCTCTTTCTTTTTTCTACTATGTAACTGATATTTGGACACTATGTCTGAACCATATCCTCCAACCATGCATACTTCAAGACCCTGGGACTACTAGACCATACAAACTGAGATTCAAATTCATTATCTTATTAAAACATCTGTTTTGTTTTTTGTACTGTGGAACTGACATTTTAACACTATAAGTGTTTGACCCATAGTTACCAAACAATTTAATTTCAAGACCCTCGGACCACTAGAATGGATACCTCCCATACAAAAGATGAACTTAAAAGAATAATCAAAATTTACAAAAGGTTCATTAAGAATATTACAACTTCAACATAACCAAAGTTAATCTTCTTTTTACTGGTTTTGATGAAACTAATTCCATCAGATACATAATTATTAATACTACTTATTAATGGATCCATACACATGACTATGAATGCATTTATAGTACTTCATTATTCTAGTTATTTTTAGATAATTAATTCAGAAATTTCAATGAGCTTTTCACTGAAATATTTTATACTGAGGTCTTAAATGATATTTCATTGGAATGGCATGGCATGGCATATTATGTCATGTTTAGTAGAATTTCTATGAATGTTTTTTTAATTATGATAAAATTGCTACAAAAACATTATCATTTTTTTTGGATATTCATTGCTATAATTATATTGCTGTAGAATGGTGAAAAACATGGGCTAAGTAGTAGCTTAAACCGTTGACTGACTATTGCTTTGCTTTGCTATTCTTTTTTAACAGAAAAAAAAAAAAAATTAATAGAAAACTAGTTTTCATTTCATTAAATTTCGTAATATAAATTTGGCCAAAACTCATTTAGAACTCACTCACAGTGAGTCATAATCAAAGACTCATCAACAACATCTCATCATCATCATCATTTTCTACTTTACTTTTCTGTTTGCTCGTAGTATCTCTTTCATAAAATTCGTCAACACCATTTCCTCTTTTTTTTTTTTTTTTTTTTTAAATAATTTCAAAACAATTGACTCATATTTTGTTGTTTTGTTTTAGTATATGTACAAGTTTTGGTTTTGGCTTTAAACATTAAGCACATAAATGGCAAGAAGACTTCTCTCTTGCGAAGAAGTCAATGACCACTTTTATTATTTTAATTATAATTTTTTTTTTTTTTGTAAGTAAAAGTAAGTCATACTATTATACTAAGGGTGAAAAATACTATTTTAACTGTTATTTATGTTAAACATTAAATATAATAAAATAAAAAAATACTTATATTCAGATTTAAAATATAAATAAAAAAATTAAAGAAAACTATATTTTTATACATTTTTAAGTGTGAAAAAAATCACAGTCTTAATCAACTTTGGCGGTAAATTGGATTAAAAAAAACTTGGTATCTTGTTTTCTTTTATTCTTTTCGCTCAGTTTACTTTTTGTTGTCATTGTTTGTTGTGTGTATATATATATTTTTTGAAGTCTTCTCTTGTATCTTAAATAAAATAAAGGGTTTGGTGCATTTTAAAGGGCACGAGGGCAGCACAACATACACGAAACCTTAAAAATTTTATGTTTAGAAACAAACAGATCCAATAAACTCAGAAAATATACGAGTACTATAAATAAATCAATTTTATGTGTGTTAAAAACTAAAAGAAAGAAGGAAAGAATAAGAGTATGATTTGAATAAAAATGGATAAACAAAACAAAACTAAAGAGAAAATTTGCAAATGAATTTAAAAAGTTAAGCAAAGATTGATAGTAATACAATATTAATGAATAAAGTGAAAGGTTTTAGGTCAAACTATTTAGAATTTAGTTCAACTCTAAGTTGATTTTGTGTACAAATTGTGAAAGTAATTTGCTCATATTTATTTTAAGTACAAAATGTTATTATATTTACAATTTAAAAGTTTGGTAATGCATAAAATCATAGAAATTTTAATTATCTCTTATTTGAAAGAAAAAGAAAAATGTTATCTAAAAGATATTGAGTTGAATTGTTATTGCAAATCTAAAATAACTTCCTTTCACTTCAATAATCAAAATCAAAGTATTTTGATATCATTGCATTGAGAATTTTCAGGTGAAAGGAACGAAGTCTACATACAAAACTGATAGAAGAGAGAAATTGAACGGATGCCAAAAAAAGAAAAATCTCACGGTTAAATCACATTCAGATTCAAATGAATTGAAGCGTCTATTGAATGCAATAAACAGTAGCATAACTACAGAGAAATAATGAGAGAGGGGGGTTATGTATGCTTCTAGTATCAGAGAGGGGATTTCAAAGTAGTAGCAGCCTGTTTTATACATAGAAACATTCATACGATAAATTTCCGTTTGTATTACAAACCCACTGACCCCGAAATGAGGCGATGACGATGACATTAATAAATGCAACAAAAAACATCAACAACGACGACAACAAATACTACAACTTTTTTTTTATGCAATTTTGTTGTTTTTTTTTTTGGTTAGTTTTGCATTATAAAAACAAACATGTTTATTACTATTGTTGCTGCTGCTGCTGCTGGTGGTGGTGATGATGGTGTTGTAGCCGCCACAGGTGCAGGTGCCTATACACTATCATCAACATCATCAACAACTACATCATGATCATCATCTACATCAGTAACAACAACTAGTCATTTTAGCCGCTACTCTAGACCAGCTCAGCTAAAGAGCCAAGCATAATGGCAACTTAACAAGTCTCGCCATACCAAACAAAACAACAGATACTAGTATGATAAGTGCATTTCATATACTCAGACTCAAATACTATACTATACTCGCATATTCTCATGGTGCAATTCCGGTCAGCTGCGCAAAATAATACAAAAAAAAAAAAAAACAGGGAACAAAACTAACAACTTGCGCGGGTTGTTTTCTCTTTCAACTAACCCTTCTTGGCTCTTCTTGTATCTACTGTTGCTTGTATAATAATAACAAATTAAAATAATTATATTTATGCATTTGTTGTGTATTTGAAACACAGATATTTATTTTTCCATTTCCATTATTTAAAATGTGTTTTTTTTTTCTTCTTTGTTTTACTGATTAAATAATACAAAAAATGCAATAATGAATGAATGCTACAAGGTTATTTTTGATACAAATTTCTTAATACATTTTCATACTTGTAGATTCTTATGTTGTAGATTCTACAATAATAAAATTGAGGAATTTTTGAATTAAAAATTGCAAATTCTCTCACAATCATGATGTTCCTTCAATTTAATAGATACATGATTTCTTTTATTATAAAAGTACCAATTTATTTAATCATTCATTCATGTAATATTAACTTCTTTTATTTCGTAAACAGATAACAAAAAAAAAAAAAAACAAAATTAAGACTTCCAATTATTGGCATTATTTTCTTTGTTTTTCTTTGCTGTTCTTCAATACTAAGATTTACTTGGCTAATTTACTGATATGTTGTTTTATATCTTTTTATTATAAAAAGTACATTAACCTTTTCCAACAAAAAATTGATTCTTAATATGAATGTATTTCTTTTTCTTTTAAAGTGTAATTAATTTAATTTAAAAATTTTTGTTTTCTTTGTCTTCATAATTTGGCGATGATTCAAACTACTATGAACTTTGTTCACTTATAATAGAATCAGAGACCCCGAAACTCTTGCAGAGCTTCTATTCTTTGTGATTTCCCCACTCTTAGAGATTTGTTTCTTAAGCAAAGCTTTACGCTATTTTGGTGTTCAATCGTCTAAACCCACAATTGTTTTTTTCATCAATATACAGTACTTCAAACTGGTTGATACACAGATTATCGCTAGTTTATGTCAATAACATTTTATGCGATTATATCAATTGTTCAACAAGCGTCAATCGACAGCTCATTAGCGGCAATATGTGATTGGAGTCTCGAACGACGACCATAATCGTCAATAAAAGGGTTTACGCCGGAACTGTTGACAGATTTCGTGTTATTTTATATCAGGCCAATATTTTCAAAACTCAGATTAAGAAAAAAAATTATAAATATTGTACCTGCAATTACCGGGGATAAAATCGGTTTACGCTCCTGACGATTTACGCTTTTGCGTCATAGTATTTAAAACATATTGGACTTTCACATCATGTTTGCTTTATATATCCATTAAAATGTTTTTCTAAACAACTGAGACTAGATACTCGGGCAGTCGTAGTCCTCCCTTTACTTCACTTCACTTCAATTATGGGAATCTGATTGGTTGACTTGATGATATGTTTGAGAAAGATGTTCTTTTTGGTTTTTTATTTTTTCTAAACCTTCATCATGATTCACTCCGTTCATTGGTGAAAATCGTATGAAAATCCGTTCAGTAGTGTTTGAGTTTATCGCGTTCAGACATACAGACAGACGCAGTGGGGGGACTTTGTTTTATAATATGTATAGATGTATAGATTTTCTATGAAATTCGCCCCTTAGCAACGATTTTAATTGCATACGTAAAGACTACTAACAAACAAACAACTGAAACAATGTTGAACGAAATGCTGTCAAAACATTTAGAACAATAAAAATGTTTGTATTTAAGCGTGAATTCTTGTCTGGTTATGCATGACTAAATCAGTGGCTAAAATGCCGTCACAAATGATAGTTAGTTCTCTCTATAAGTATATTTATTACTCTTCTTTAATGCTTACAACAACATTAAAGGGTTAAGTCAGAGGGACTCGCAATCATCCATGTTCATTTGTTTATTGTTTAAATATTTTACAAATTGTGGTTATTTCTCAAGTGCAAGAAGCAAGAACAAAGGTGGGTGTTTCCAATCTTATGCTGCTGCTGCTGCAATCATTTACAACTAAATATTATTGTACAGTTGCCCATATACTTAAAATACAATAAAAAAAACACACTACTATACTACTATATTCTTATAGTTAACAACTGTTTAAATATTGGTAAGTACATAGATGTATGAGTGCCACCAATGTTTGTACTTTCAACCATAAAAAGAAGTTTGTCGTCATAGTCGTCGGTGTTGTCGTCGTCGTCGTCAACGTCTCTCTATGGGCCAAAAACAACAAATGAACGAGCGAACGAACGAACAAAGAGTCAAAGCGACTTTGTGCGCCGCGAAGCGTAACAGTTGACGGTTATTAAACTTAAGTGAACTGATGAATGAAGAACTGAAACCAACCAAACAACTACAACAACAGCCAAGTTTTTTTTTTTTTGGGAACAACAACCCTAGTTGTTGCAGTTAATTCTGATATATTGTACCAACTATGTTTATAGATAGAGGTTTTTTCGCTTCTTGCACCTTCAAGCATAGTTCCGCTAAATTTGCCAACAAATCACCCCCTTTTCTTCAAAATACTTGAAAGTTCAGTTTCAGTTACAAATCAAGATATTTGGTTAAAAGCTTTTTAACATAATGTTGACTGATTAGAAATGTTAAGAGCTGAAATGAGGCTGACAAATAAACAAAGATTGATTAAGATCCATTAACCGTGAGAAACTAATTGATAACAAAGATTGAATTACTTCCTCTACGATAAAAACTAAGGATTGGAAATGTTAAGAATTTATTTTTTGGTGAACTGAGGCTGGCAGATAAAAGATCCTGTGGGAGAATAATAAGATTCATTAACCGTGGGAAGCTGATTGTTAAGAAAGCTTCAGTTACTTCCTCTATAATAAGAACTGTCTTGTATGATATACTAGCACACCTGTGGTGACATGATGTTACTACGTAATTTTTTTAGTCAGGGTTCTGTGTTTATAATTGTATTGTATTTTGTCAGTTCAGTCATGTAGTTAACTTTGATCATGTGGTTAACCCAGTTTACTGCTTTGATGTTGTGGAAATTATGGTTCCGATCCGCACCAAACATTCATTTAAACACTCTCCAGACTATGTTAGAATGTCCCTGAAAATTTCATCAAAATCGGTCCAGCGGTTTTGGAGTCTATAAGGAACAGACACACAGACATAGTTCTATTTTTATATAAAATAACTAAATTAAAATTCTTGTTTCGCTAAAGCTGCACTATGTGGATTAAAAATTGGGATGTTACAATTATTTAATTTAATTTTAAGGTCATAGACCTACGACAGCACTATGTGCAACAAAAATTGCGTTATTGCAGTAGCACTTATTTTATATTGATATCGGTTACCTATTGCTTTCATACTTGAACAGGTGCGGAATCAGAAACTCGTAATTTTTTCTATATTAATTTATGTACCTTGTAGAGGATTGATAGGTTCTGGAGTATGACAGGATAAATGTATAGGAATTTTAAGCAAAATAGAAGCCGAACGAAATTTATTAAAATTATACTCGTAACTATATCGGTGCAATTTTCGGAAGATCTTACTTTCTTAGATGCATATTTTTTATTTATTTGGTAGAAGGTCAAGCGATGAATGAAAAAATGATTCTTAAACCAAGTACACTTCCAAATTACTAGGTGGGGTGAAAAGTAACCTCCTTGGAAATGATTTTTTTTTAAATTTTTTTTTTATTTTATTCCCTCGGCCGCTTCGGAGTCCATTGCCGGGCACTCATTCTGTTTTCTGGTGTGTAATAGTGGATCCAGGTTACCAATCGACGCCAAAAGTCCGCCGGATTCCGCATCAGCAAGTCCAAACACTCTTTCGAAGTGCACTCGCGTTCGTGTTTTTTGGTCCGGAGTGAGCTTGCGCGGCACCCAGCGGCAAGATAACTTTTTCATATGTAGAATCTCGCCCAAAATATGGCGTGTGCGTTCAGTACTAATCTTTCTGGCATCTGCTAGCTCGCGCACCTTCACTTTCCGGTCAGCCAACACCATTTCATGTATTTTTTTTGACATTGTGCTCTGTAACCGCATCGGAGGGCCTGCCGCTGCGGACTTCATCGGTAGTGGAGTTGCGGCCACCACGAAACTCTCGAAACCAATATTTGACGGTATAATCTCACGGAGCATTAGCCCCATAATATTTATCCAACTTTTCTTTTGTTTCCTTCGCCCTTTTGCCTCTCAAAAAATAATGTTTTATAAGAGAATGAAAATCGTTTTTGTTCATACTCAACATGATGGGAAACACGTCAACAACAATCAGCTGTCAAAACAAAACTAAGGGCAGTATCGCACTGACGGACTACAAGGCACCATGACCTTTTTTGCAGTAACAGCGCATTCTGGCGGTCAAGGAGGTTACTTTTCATCCCACCTAATATTTAAGGATCTTCAAAGAATGTAAGATCTTTTCTGTTTAGGTGATCTTTACATGCCTCTCTAGCATCTTTGTCAATTATTAGAGTTTCCATAAATAGTAATAAATTATCCAATTTTTTATTGTCTGTTTGTAATGTCAATGAAACTACGAGTATCATTGATTTGAAAAAGTACTATACTGTGAGCAAATCAAAACCAAAAAATGTTTTCCATTCTTTTCATAATGTTAAAATTGTTTATAATTATAACAAAGTACATTACTTGTGAATCTTTTAGGGCACTATGGGCGCTATGCGTTGTGACCCAATCTTTTAACTTCCTGATCATTCCATTATTATGTTATATGTGTACATAAGTAGAACTATTTTTATCAGTTCATTTGTTCTGTCGATTTTAATTCCATTTTCAGTTCAACATGAATTTATTGAGGAATCGTCAATCAAAACACAATAAAGCTAGAAATTGTAATGAATGAATGAATGAATGAAAATCTCTTAATCGTAAAATAAAAAATACTTGGAAACCATAGAAATTTTTTTATGCTTTATGAGAAAATTTTGAAAAGGGGAAAAATACTAAATTAGTAGAGCAAAATGTTTGTGTTTAGTGCAAACGGAAATTCGAGAAAAATATTGTAAAAATTCATGCACATCTGGAGTGTAGTGCAGTCATTGTGTGCCATGATTTTTATTACTTTGCAGTGTAGAGAAAGTGAAGTAAATTATGTGTTCTTGTTGTGTTGAGTCTACACAATACTTCGAAGTATAGTATACTCGTAGTGCTAGCTAACCTATTTCTAAATTTATTGTATGTTTTCAAAAATTATATTCATTCCTTTTTTTTTTACTTTTCCTTTTTTCAGATCACAAAGTAAACAAAAGAAGAAAAGCATAAAAGAAAAGAAGAAGTAGAAGAACTCAAATCAATTGAACTGACTGAGTCCGAACAACAACATTCCTTTCTTGTCGACGTCAACACATTATGTCACATGATAAGAAAATGCTTGATCGCGAAGCAGTACGTTCAGTAATACAACAATGGAATGCGAACCGTTTGGATTTATTTGCATTATCCGAACCAGATGAGGTGAGGTTTATTTCAAAAGAAAACAAAACAAAAGAAAGAATATAAAATCCCTCTTCTTTTTTGTAGAACCTGTTGTTCCATGGTGTTATGCGTTTTTATTTCCAAGATGCAGGACAAAAAGTTGCCACAAAATGTATACGCGTAGCTTCAGATGCTACCGTAACCGATGTTATAGACACGCTTATTGAAAAATTCCGTCCAGATATGCGTATGCTTTCGGTACCGAACTATGCGCTCTATGAAGTTCATGCAAATGGTGAAGAACGTCGTCTAAATCCCGATGAGAAACCATTATTGGTACAACTCAATTGGCATATAGATGATCGTGAGGGTCGTTTTCTTCTTAAAAACATCGATCAAAAGACAACAGTAAGAAAAATAGATTTACATACTTACGAGTATGTTTACTTTTGTGTTGATTTCAATTAATCTTTTATATTTTATCCTATCTTATCTATTGTGTAGCCTATCGAACAGACAGATCTTAATTTCAAACGAAAACTCTCAAAGCGTGAAAAGAAAGAACAAAAGAAAAAGGAGAAATTGGCTAAATTAAGTTCAGATGCTAATGGAGGCATACATGGTGGTGGCGTTGGTGGTGCTACAGGTGCTGGTGGTGTTGGCGGCATTGGTGGCAATGGTAGTCAATCAAACGGTGGCATTGCCGGAAGTCATTTGAATGGCAATGCTGGTGGTAGTGGCGGTGGCTATGGCGATGGTGAAACGCAAGTAGCTGGCAAATTATATACCGAACTACCAGAGACTTCATTCACACGTTCGATCTCAAATCCCGAAGCGGTTATGCGTCGTCGTCGCCAACAAAAACTAGAAAAGAAATTACAACAATTTCGATCGCGTGATGGTGGTCCCGATACGGGTGGCACTCTAAAAATCTATGGTGAAAGCTTATGCCAAGATGTGCCCTATAAGACGCTCTTGTTGTCCATAAGAGATTGTGCTCAGGCTGTTGTCCGTGAAATGCTCACAAAATATGGCCTGGAGAAAGCGGATCCCTTACATTATTGTTTGGTGCAGGTTGGACAGATTTTTACAATATAAAATCATCAATTGAAACTTGTTACTAATTGAAAATAAAATCTGTTGCAGGTTAATAGCGATGGCACGGAATATATACTCGATGATGATGAGTGCCCACTTTCAATACTTATGAATCATCCAACTTCACGTGGTAAGTGATTGTTTTGATATATAAGATTTGCGTGTACAGAAAGCCATTAAGATGTACTTGGCCTTAATTGGCATATCTGAGATTATTTACTTACTCTTGGTCTACCTAACTGACTGACTGACTGTCTGTCTGTCTGATTGTTTGTCTGTTTTGTGTGTGCGAAAACATTTAAAATCAATTGCTTTCGCGCCGTCACTTTAAGTACCTTGTATCTACTGAACTTTGCTTTTGCCTGCCTTCAACTTATAACTCCATATACTTACATCAGTGATTTCTCAGACATTCCTTACTTTAATAGTTGTTTATGTTTTATGCTATTGACGGCATTTTAGCATTTCATTTACATACAATTAGGCTAGGCTTTGTTTTATCAATAATTATGACTACTAGTCGCGACTCTAGGCTATTATCCTTGTGACAACAACAACAACAATCATAATAATAATATCAACAACAAGTGTAGTAACGTCGCAACGTTACCAACTTAGTATAAACCTGTTTATTATTATATTATTTATACCATTCACTCACTACTACCCACTCCCTAAAAATATTATTATGTAGTTCCCTTTTTCTCGAACATGCAGTACATATTCATTCATTTTCGCATGCCCTGAGGAAGATTCCTTAACTTTTCGTTTCATTTTTTGAATTTGCCTTTTCAGTTGTTTGTTGAGTTATTTCGTAGTTGTTACGTTTTGACCTTGTTGGGCGTATAGTATTTCCAAATAAAAATTCTTTTCGTCAGTTGTTTGATAAATAAAAAGTGAACTGAGTTCTAAAATATGAGACAATGAAAAATATATAAGTATAAAAAAAAAAATTCTGTAAAATACAATACAAAAGAATCCAGAATAAATATTCAAATTTGTAAATTCTTCTACATATAACCAAATTCTGCTTAAAGATGCCTCGAAAGATTTCAAAAGAAATAAATAAACTGAGTGAGTTTAGTAAACAAATAACTTAAATGATATTGATACTATTGATTAGAAATCTGAGTTTAACATTAAGAATTAATTGACTTAAATCTTTCTTAGTTAAAGGAAACGACAGTGTGACTTCTTAAATATTTATATATATAAAGCAAATCCTTCAAGTTATATAACTTCTTAGTTGAGTGACAATAAATACCAGAGCCAATTTCAAATGCTCATTGTTTTTGGTGAATAGTATTATAAATTTGTCATGACGTGCACCACACAGAAGGAGACATCGGAGACCCCATAAAGTATATATATTCTTGATCAGCGCAACGAGACGAGTGGATCTAGCCGTCGGTCTGTCTATCTGATCGTCTGTATGTATGCAAACTAGTCTCTCAGTTTTTGAGCTAGAGAGCTGATTTTGCACGAAGCTATCTTTTAACCATACGCAGTACATTTGTCGGAGTCAGCCGAATCGGAGCCCCATACAAACCAGGATCCAAATAAAAGTTCCTATTAGAAAATATTTTTGTTTTTGTAACTTAAAATTTGGACACTATGAGTGTCTGTCCCATATCCACCAACCATATAAATTTCAAGACCCTCGTACTGCTAGAAGGGGCATGAAGAGTATTACAACTTCGGCATAGCCAAAGTTAGTATTTTTTTATTTTTATTTATTATATTTTTTTAATAGTTTTTTTTTTTTTTGCTTGTGAGGTAGGAAGAAATCCCTTCGGTCTCATAGCCACCGTCGTGGCTACGTGTGTGGTGTGTCCTCTAAACCTCCCTCCGCTTCCCCTGACCAATATACTTTCTCCTGAACCGTTTTCTGCATTAGATGCCCAAGGCATCCGTCTTACAGATCAATTTTTTTATTACCTACCTCTCTGTAAGCCTCTTCTTCTTCCGCAGAATGAATTGATCTAATAAATATTATTGCACTAATTCTTAACTTAGAGAGACTGACGTTACTACTTTTTTCTGAGAGATTTTTTAATATGAATTCACGGGTTAATATTTTTATGAATACTAAAATTGGGTTATAACATTTTCACACTCCTCTATTTGAGTCATAAATTAATTACAAAAAAATATCTAAATAGTTTACTCTAGGGTCTAATGAAATTGTATCATTTCTTAGACAATCATTTATTAATTTTATCCCTCAATTTGTCATACATAAAATATTGAAATCAAAACTACTACTAATAATTTTCCAAATATTGAAATTAATTTTTTCTTTTTTGATTACATTCTATATTGCTACCAATTGTTTTCAGTGTATTGGAAAAAGTCAATCAGCTGTTTCCTTCTCCTCTCATTCCATTAAAAGTTCTAACCAATGTAACCCAATAAACATGTGAAGTCATTTTTAAAATAATAAAAATTTTATAACAATATTTGTTAATAAAATAAAATATGTTACAATAGATCGAATAGAGACAACAGTTTTGAGGTGACTAGCTCCCGGCCTCTCCTAATTTGACTTAGTAAAATACCAGAAACTTATTAATATCAATAATAGAGTCCGACCGAAGGTTCTGTTGCGTAATAGGCTGAAAATCGTGTTCGGTTAGACACTAGTCTGCAAACTTCAAATAAAGGTATCTAAATTGATTTTTGATTTACTAACTCTGTCTTTTGTTATGCCAAAGTTGAAAAGAAGCTTTTTCTATTAAAATTCTCTCTTTATTTTTCTACTAGATAAACCCGACCCTGCTTCGCACGGATTGTGTAATTTCTTAGCATCATTTTACTCTCTTTCCCACAACTCTCGCTTCAACTTGTTTCGCTTCTTAACAAATCTCTCGATCTTGTTTCGCAAATTTTTTATACCTTGGGATACATTATTGTAATTTTCGTAGTAATCTCAATATTTTTTGAAAATAAAATAAAGTCCATGTTACTCGCTGATAAAGTAGTTTTCTAAAAACGAAGAAATTTTTAAAATCAGTTAAGTAGTTTCTGAGTTTATCCATTGCAAACAAAAAAACAAACAAACAAATCTTTCAAAGATAAATGCCATATGATTTTATTTGAACCAAAAAAAAAAAAGCTTTAAAATCCTTATACATTGCAACTTCACACAAAATGTCTTTTGGGTTATCATTTAGCTTAAAGCTGAAACATTTTAATGGCGCATGCGTCACCTTTACTTATCACTCTCTTTCATAATACTGTAGTCGAAGGTCTTCTTTTACCCAAAGGTGAAGAATTGGCGGCAAAGTTACTCCTACTATAGAGTAAGCCACTTACCAGCAAACAGACCCTAGGGAAATACTCACTAAACATGCACATGTATGTACTGGGACACAATTTCACCCACCGTCAGTAGTTATAAAAATAAAAAAACGGTAGCATTAAATAAGACATCACACACAGGAATATTGCTTCAAAAGAAAGTAGGACATTTCAAAAGGGACATTTTTCTTTTTTTTTTTTTTCTTTTGTGTGCTTTAAACTTTTTGATGAAACATAACCATGAGTAATCGAAAGTTAAGTCAGAGTAAGAGTGATTACAAGAGAGAGCTAAACGACAACGTAGTACGTATATATTCTTTATGTGGCGTGGCGTGTCGTGATGGTTAATGTGCCCAGAGCGGCTGTTATGGGAATCCTTATATGTTCACTTCTCTTTTCTTTTCTCTTCTGCTGCCCCCTTAGTTGATGGTGGGGCCCTTAATGTGCGCCTAAGCGTTTGATGCTTACTTTTTTAGTAGCCACATGTTGCCTGCTGCGGTTAACGCAAAGGTATCTGGATAAATATGCCTTCCTAAATGACTCCCTGTCTGTGCCTACATTGTGTGTGAAAGCATAATGCAGGTGTGCGGGAGTGTGTGTGTATCTGAGTGTAAGTGAGTAGTGGGTGAATGTGTGTGTGTATGTATGAGTACTGTGGTATTTGTCTGTACATATTTATGTTTAATTTAAAAAGTGGCAGAGCATCGAATGAAAGCAAACAGTTGTCAGTCGTCAGAGGGTGTCGTCTGTGTATGGCGCTTAAATTTTTTATGCTAATATATGTTTGCATACTTTTCAGTCGCATTCTATGGCCATGCTAGTGTGTGGGTTTATGTTTTTTCTGTTTAACCACAAGTGACGACGTCGACGACGAATATATGCTCATTTAACATTTAGTGTTGCCTACCTGCAGGCGCCGCCACATAATATTCTTTTCACAAATGACTTCACATTGCGTGTGCATAAAGTTTTCTAAAAAAAAAAAAAAAAAATTTTTTTTATTTAACATTTCGGTTTCCCCTTATTATTTATATTTCTTTGTGATTCTTGTTGTTCTGTGGTTTGTCATTTAATTGGGGAATATAAGAACTTTGTTGGTTTTATCAATTTGGGTCAGTTTACAAAAATTAGTATTCTTTCCTACTCTGTTTGTTTAATGCTTTAAGCAATCACAATGAATTGTTCAACTAACTTTTAGTTTTTATTTATGTTCTATCACCTCTTCATTGTTGTTTGTTATCATCTTCTTCAATTAATGTTTTACCTGTGCATCCATTTATAGTATCTCAACTATAACTAACTGTAACTGATTGTACACTTTTTTTTCTACTATTACAAACATTTGTCAAATTCCACTTTCATTTTACTTTACACATTTCTTATCAGCAACAACATTCATTAGTCTTTTTTTCTATTGGCCCTTGGCGATTGTAGTAATTTTATTATTGCCGTTTATTATGCTTATCAAACAACAAACCTTCGCTCTTAATTTATCTTTAAATGGGATTTATTCTCTTTATTACTACGAGTAAAATACTTACTCTCTTTTATGCTCTCTGTTATTGCTACTTTAATTGTGCAAATGGCATATTCCCGAATGCCGTCGCAACGTAGTCTCAATTTATGTTGAGTTAGGAAATATTTTATACCCTTTACAATTTGATTTTGTGATATGCGAATAATATGACTATATTAAATAATACAAACAAATATCTTTTTCACCAAAAGAAAGGAAGCAAAAATCACCCTGGCAGACGTTGCCCTTCCTCTCCTCCAATAAAATAAGTGGTTACTGATTGGCTAACCTGATGAGATATTTGACAAAGACCACTCGATTGAGACATCTAAGTCTTATATGCATCTCTCTTCGAATTGTATTCGATTTTTCGGCTGTTCCTTTAGGGTTTCCCGAATTTACTTCATTCTCAAACCTTCTTCAAGAATCACTTCGTCCTTTGGTGAAAACAGTATGAAAATGCGTTTATTAGTTTTTGAGTTTATCATGTTCAGACAAACAGATGCAGCAGGGGAACTTTGTTTTATAATATGTAGTGATGATAGCATTACCATATTTGCTTTTTAGTGGGAATCCAATTATTTTGAAATCCAAGAATCAACAACTATAGAACATAGAAACATGATTGCCTCACTGCTTAGATTATGCAACCCCTTGGATACTTAGACTTCTACTTATAGCTTTTGTACCAATTTTATTAATGCCAATCTGTTTGTATACATAAAAATGGGACTATGTCTCCTAAGTATGTGTATCTGTATATCTGTTCCTTATGTTCTCCGAAACCGCTTTACCGATTTTGATGAAATTTACAAGAAAACTCTAACATAGTCTAGAGAGTGTTCCTGTTAAGTTTAAAGTGGATCAGTCGAGCGGAAATGACAAATTGATGGATCAAATTTTGCATAGAAGTGTTAGAGACTTATTTTAAAATCAATCAAGTATTCTTTGTCAAACATATCTTTTTGAATTTCGCGCTAGTGCTTACATAAATGTGTATTACAATAGATCTTTTGATAGATGTATGTACAAACTCTCTTCTAACCCCCATGCTAATTTGAACATAATCCATTTAGTGATTAGAAAAGCTACAGTATACAAGTTCTGTACATCATATTCGCTCTTTGCATATATTTGTCAACGTTAATTTCATTTACTTATAACTAAATCAGGCTAAACAATCTTTTATTTTATATATCGTATAAACTGAGTTCTTTGTTGATTTGATATGACAGTCTTGTCCATGCTTAAGAGATGCTATTAATCTGAGTAATCCAATACAATCATTCAGTTCTTACTTACTCGATTTTTTCATACTTCACCTAAAGTGCATTAAACAGTCACCAAAGTCCATACTAAATACGAAATTCACCTCAATTTTGTCATTACTTTATTTCCTATTATAGTCTTTTAATGCGTTTACATGCGTGTGCGTCAGTGTGAATATGTACCTTTCTTTATGTTTGTGTATTTTATCAAGGATAATAGCATTTTATGGTGATATTTTCATTCATCGTATCTCTACCATTGGTATGCCAAATATTATGTTGTATAGAACTAAGCTATGCGTTACTCACTCACTGCTTTACTATTCCTGTTTCTAGTTCTGCTCCTGCTGCGGCTGCTGCTTTAATATTTATGCTTTTGTTATTATTGTTATTGTTGTTGTTGTTGATACTACTAACATTGTTCGTCGTCGTCGTCGTCAGTTGCCGAAGTAACGAAGCGAGAATCATCGTCGTCATCATCGTTGAAAGAGACTACCAAGGCAAACCAAGCCAGTCAGCATTCAACCGACCGACCAACCATCCGTCCTACCGACAACATCGTCATGCGCCCGCCGCTGTTATCTATGCTATGCTTTTTGAATCGGTTGTCGGTTTTGGTTGGCCCAGGCCCATAGTCGTCTTGTGTGTGTCACAGTCACATGCAGCAAGTTTCAGTTGGGTTCAGTTTAGTCATGAAGTAATGGTGCTGGCGTTCGCACCACAAAATCTACTCTAAAATATTAAAAAAAAAAAAAAAACTTTTCGTCTTCTTGTTTCGTTTTGAAAAAATTAAAACAAATTCTCGTAGCTTCAAAAAGGACTCCTCGCTGCCGTGTTCACAGGCATACATAAAATTCATTCGTTCGGTCGACGGTGCTTCTTCTACTATTTGTCAATTTTCGCTAATTTAATTTAGATTAAAATTTTGGAAAAAAAAAAAAAAATAATGGAAAATTTATTTTGCTGTAAAATCTCATGAAAATTTAATCTCAATCAAATCAAATAATATAATTAAATCATTTAATTAAATAAGAAAGAAATTCTCAAAAGAATAAAAACCCGCTTAATCGCTTTATATATTCGCGCATTCCTTTTGTAATCAAAGGCAAAAAAAAAAATAAAAATCTTTGACAAAGTGACAATGAAAATGTGTTGAAAATTGCAAATTGTTGCTCATTAGCGTGTGTTTTTATTTTCTTTTTTTTTCGCATTTTCTCCTTAATTTCCACTCCACATCGCACACTTTGTGTATCCTTTCAGCGGCGGCGTGTCACGTTTCATTCTTTCTTTCTGACTTAGTGTGGCAAATCCTTGTACGTTAAACGTTACTTTGCCTCCTTTCCTCCTTTTTATTTATTTCCTCATCCATTTTTTGCGGTTTTACTTCATCGTTGCTTTTTGGCTTCACACTTTGTAGTCGCGCGCGTGAACAAAGTAATTTTGCTCATTCATTAATGTTTGCTTTCTTACGGATTTCTAAATATTGTCAAGAACCAACACCACCACCGCCATCGACGTCATCATCATCATCACTTCCATCACTACTGAAACAGCAGCAACGACAACAAAAACAGCTGAAAAATGATGGATTGGGGCATCAGACGTAAGTGATTTAAACGAAACGAAATGAAAATAAAATGTTTATATTTGCTTTGAGACACCATTTTGTATTGGATGTTTGTTTGCTCTAATGACCCAGGAGCGAGTGTTACGCATTGTACCCAAGCTCAACAGCAGCATTCTTGTATGAGATACAAGTGCGCCTAAAAGTCTACTATACCGTCGCAATCTTTTTGTTGTCTAGGTCGTCATTAAGTGTCTGCTGTTTGTTGACCCATTTTGCCCATTTTGTGTCTGGCAATAAAATCATTTAAGGAAATGTTCTCCTCTTTTTATAGCCGCTTTAAAAAAAGAATGGAAGTTGATTTTATATCTGAATCGTCCCTTTGGATGGATGATGATGTGGTCTTGTGTAATTTGAGTGAATAAAATATTAAATAATTTTATCTATATGTTTTTATATTTAAAGATATTTTTCTTGTATATTAAAGTATTGTGTTAACATCTTCGCAGTTTGAATGATTCATAATTTCTATGAATGATTTAAGATTGAGTGTGTTGTTTCTAACATTCATAAGTTGACTAATTAAATGACTTACAATTGTTAACTCAGTGAATAGATGTCAATGTGTGTGTCCATTTGCATAGATATCTTTTATTTTTTCTATTCATTAAAAATTAATTAAATAATATTTTAATAAATTTTTAAATGACTTCTTTAAACTTATATTATTTGTCTCTGAGTCATGCATATATTGATATTCATTAAAATCTATTCAAATGATTTGAATGGCATGAAATCTGAAACTTAAATTCCTTATGAAATTCACATTTTTAAATGCAAAAAAAAAAAAAAACTATTACAATTTTACATTGTATTTCTTTTGAAATAAATGTGTTGCATCCTTCAGTTTTAATGAAAATGTTGTAACTCTTTGACATGTTTTTTTGTTCGTTCGTTTTTTTTTAATTCAATTAAAAATTCTGGCAAATTTACACTTCAAATTTGCAACTATTTTGTTTTTTTATAAAGATAATAAATTATATATAAACATAAAAAAGAAACAACAAAAAATTAAGAATTCTTTTGCCGCCTCCCTTTGACATGTTTCTTCTATTTGCTTGTCTCCCATGACGTCTTATTTTCTTTCTTGCGTTCTTTGTTTCGTTCATTACTGGCTTCTTTCCTTAGATTGTTTTTTGGCAAATTCTAAAGTATAATATGTAGTTGTTGGTTGTAGTGATAGAAACATGTAAGAGTTTGCCTCATATGACCTTCAACCTCAGGCGAAATGCATTTGTGTTACAAATTCGACGTCTGCCGCCGTTTGGTCTCTCTAATAAACTTGGAAAATACTTGAGCTCCTCTTGATGCTGCTGTTGACGTACTCATAGTTGTTTGTTTGGTTATGCACATACTCGTACGCCCCAAAAGAAGAATACAAAAGGATGAAAGGCAGAAAGCAGTAGACGCCATCGCCATCGCCATCATCATCATCATCATCATCATAAAATTATGAGAATGCATTAAATATTTTTTTATTTTTTTTTATGTTGACGCACGAACCAAAATATGAAAATATTTATGAGTTTTACTAAGACAGGCGTCAAGCATGCGGCTTTTAGATGAATAAATGAATGAAGGAATAGACATGCAGGCAGACAGACTTAGAAGCAGCGACTATAAAAACATTCGATCGACGTGACCTTTTCAAGAATTATTTGCTCCATTTATTTTTAGGAAATATTCTAACAAATTTCACTCGTTTCCAAAGCCAAAGAATTTGCTTTATAAGTATTTTATAATATATTACTTATACGCCCTAGGTTTGCTTGACTTTGTACAATGAGACTTGCACAAAAAAGTATGCAACAAGAAAAAAAAAAGAACCTGAGAAAATGCTTTCTTGTTTTGTTTTTGTTGTTGTGTGTAGTAAGTAAGCTTTATAGGATTAAATTTATCTACTAACAAAATGAGACAAAATTTTCAACTTCTATAGTCTTATGTTTTGTTTGTAAGTATTTATTATCCTGAGTTTGTTTTTTTTTTTTTTGTGTTGTTGTGTTGCTTAATTTTCCGCATAATTTCACAATAAAGATCAACATTGTCATAATAGACAACAAGAATATAATATTTTTGTTACCACTTCATCATTATTATTATTATCATCATCATCATCATAGTCATCTTTCATCTTCATTATCATCGATGTTTTGTTGGCATCCTTCAACTTACTTATAATATCATCGTCATTGTCATTGCCAATTCTGGCTGTCAGGACAATTGCTTTCAAGTAGACCAACAATTTAATAGCTGATTTTCCCTCACTCTCTCTATCTCTCTCTCTCTCTCTCTCTCTCTCTCTCTCTCTCTCTCTCTCTCTCTCTCTCTCTGTCTCTCTCTGACTCTCTATGATGAGATAGTATAGTATAGGTGTCACCCTTGAACTTATCTACCAATTTGTTTTTGTTAATCATAGACAATAGACAACTTGTGTCTTGACGCTTGCCATAGGCCATGGACAAAATTCATACATACATTTAAACTTCTAATTGTTATAGGAGAAGAGAAGATAAGCCAGACAAAGACACAAACTCAATCTTATTGTCAATTTGTCATTATTATATTAGTTTATGATGGTTTGCAGTTGTCACCTTTATACAATAAGACAATATAATACACGAGTAAATGAAAGAAATTACAGTTTCTAATCTTTTCTAGTTTTTTTAATATTTAACTTTTGGCTTTATTATTATGTTGCTAAGAAATAAATATACAGTCTTATCTGATTTTGTTGTCTCACTGAAGGAGAAAGGTCTTGTCATGGCAATACAAAAACTTTGTCTGATTTATTTAAATTAATAAATTATTATTTAAAACCCACTTTGTATGATTTTTAACTTCTTTCTTCAGATCATTGACTTATTGATTTAAAAGAGAATTTCTTTATTATATTTAATATTTTTGCTTTAAGCTTCTTCTAAAGTCTTTGTGTCTTCATTTGTTATAAAAACTGTAATTGATATTTATAATAAATGATATCGCAGATGTATCGTTTATGTATTATATTCTTCTCAAGTCTTTGTGCTTTGATTTAATCTCAATCTCAGGTTCAAAAGCTTAGTAAATATTATCATCACTTGTATTTTTTTAATCTATTGTATAATCTAATATATAAATCTATTGATACCCAAATCCAAAATAATCAATCATAATTCAATTTAATATTGTTTCACTGTATTTTGTATTTGTTTTTCTTAAGTCGTCATTATTGTCTCCTGGTTTAACTTTATTCTGTCTGTCTCTCTGTCTGTTTGTCTGTCATATCTGTCTATCATTGTGTTAGATTTAGTATTTTTGCTAAACGTCGCTTTGCATGCAAATGTTATCCTTTCATTGTCATTGTCAACGTCTTTGTTTCAAGTGTCTACTGTCTACTGGCAACCTGCCATCATATTTATGTATTTATCTACACCTAAAAACAGTTGGATAGACAAAAAGTCAGACAGTCAAACAGAGAGTCAGTCAGTCAGTCAGTCTGTGTGGGTGCTTGGTTTGGTTGGATGGTGTTACTTGAGTGGTGGTAAACCATGGAAAATTTGTGAAACGAAAAACAAAAAATAAAAAAAAAAAACATAAGGAAAATTAAATTATTTGGTTTTGATTTTTGTCAAGCGTCATTTGTGTTGTGTTGAAAGCGAGGAGCATCTTCTTTTGAGTGTTTCACTTGACTGAATAATGCTATTTAACTATGTGTGTGCATCTGTATAAATATATCTGTGTGTATTTGTGTTTATATGTTGTATTGTATATGTTTTTACATAAATCGGAAATTGCCTATTTATAAACTAAATGACATTTCAAAAGCATCATAGTCTTCTTATCCTTTGTTCATTTTGATTAGATGGAAATTTATGTTAACATTATTCGCATGTCATCTTTACTATTTATAATTTGTCTTGCATTTTATTTCTATTATATATCAGATTTGATTTGAGGATTTTGTTTTTTTTTTAATGAAAAGATAAATTAACTTTAAAAGATTGACATTTTTGTGATTAATGTGTGTGGTTTAAGATGTAAATCATATGAAATTGTAAAATGAAAGGAAATTTATGCAATAAATATGAAAACTTCATTACAATTCCAATTATTTACTTTCGGTTTGTCATTGTATCCCTTGGATGTTGTCATTTGTTTTATACAAAATGAGAGGTTGGTCAACATAATTTGGCAGCCCTTAGACTTAACTATCAGAAGAAATTCTTATCATCATTCTAGAGATTCTTAATAATTTTAAGAATCACTTAAATTTTTCAGAAAGTACTACAAAAGATCTATTGTTCCACAGTCTATGTGAGTCTCATTTGTTTTGTATCTTTTCTTCTTGAGTTTTTCACCATAGAAGATGATGAAATGTACATCAAGTTTAGGGAAACAGCATAATAAGGGGCACACATAGTGCCGTCGCTATAGTCGTTCGTCCTATCACATTCAGAAGTCAACTTGCGCTCAATGTCAACTTGTGTGTGCCAAGGTTGCATTCCTACAATTGGTCTGTTAAAGTCAAGTGGAGGAAGACTACTGGCACAGGCCGCACGGGCCATCTTAAATTGGTCAGACGTCGTTTCCGCAATGGTTTCCTTATGCGTACACAAGTCAAGCCCGAGAAGAGCACCCAATTTTAATAAACTTTTTTAACCCAATTCGTTGATTATTCACATCTTCTGAGGTGAAAGACAGATCGCAACAAATGCAATCTCAATATATACACAATATTAACAAACAACAGCATTGTAATTTGCTGGCATATTCTCATTCACAAATATGGTGTGCAGATATTAAATATAAAGAAAGTAGCCGATTTATACAAATCTTTTGCTTATTTTCTGGACAATTGTATTGTTTGCAGAAGAAGAAACAGATATACATTCCGATTCATATTAAATTTCTGTGATTCTCTTTACTTTTCTTGATGATGTGAGTTTCATACCAAATTAATTCGAGTGGACTGAATGTCTTCTAAAATCCTTTTAATATAAGAATAGCACCATTATTTTTTTTATCATTGAAATGTTATGTGTAACGCAAAATATGTTACGAAAATGTGTTACGTGAAGGCGAGGAAGTCGTGGAGAAGAGAATTAATGAAGAATGAAATAGTTAAAAAGCTGTTAAAGCTGAAATAAATTAAGTTATATCTATGAGAATGTGTATGGGCAAGCATCGAAAGAAAATAGAATAAAGTAGTTAAAAAGCTTGTAAAGCAGAAATAAGTTAAGGTGCATGTGTTGGCAAAGAGGTGAGAGGTGTGGTCGGTCAATAAAATAAAATAATATAAATTGAAGTGAAGTGAATGTATGAGTGCGCAGATGTTATTGCCGCTAATTAAAATGTGAAGTCGAAGAAGAGATAAGAATGAAATACCCTCCACTATGATTGGTAGCGTTTCTACAGTAATTCACTAGTTCCTTTTCTTATTACCTGGTGGCAATTGATTTTGCAGAGGCGAACCAGTAAGTACGCGTTTCCATATTAAGTCAGTGGCCCTTTTTCGCATTACTAGTGGGTAGTGAATTAACTAGTCAAAAGTAATGCAGAGGCGAAACAGTAAACAGTAGTGACAATAACTGGTGACCGACTGGTGATCAGTAATGCACACGGTGGCAGTAACTGGTGAATGGTAATGCAGACGTTGGCAATTGACCTCTTCCAATGAAATCGCCATGTAAATGGGAATATCGGAACTAGTGCTGGTTCGAAAGGGATTAGTCACAAACCAATTTTGAATCAGTGATTCATACTGCAGGGTAGTTAATGCAGAAATATGATAAGGCGTATGTGGGAATTTTCAATGTTTGCTCCGTTTACGAATTTCTTAAACTGTTCATTTTTTTTTATTATTATTATTATTTCTAAAGATGTTAATCCAATAAACTTGATATTCATCAGTGTAAATGAGACAAGCATTTTACAAAATGCTCTCTAAAGACAGTCATCAGTCATCTTCTTCTGGTCTTGTTTTCTCAAATGCCATCATTCTTTCAAATGTGTCTATGATATACAAAAATCTTTAAGCTGTAACTATACTTGTATGAGTGAATCAGTGATTTTGTCAGTCATCGATAGCTTTGGTTTTATTCTATTGTATTAGTCTTGTCTTTAATATTGATTTTATTTATTTTATTTTTTTTTTTTTTGTCGCAACCGCCTACTAAGTTACGCCTATTTCTTTGATATCGTTTGAACATTATAATATAATACATACCACCATGATTGTTAGTTAGGCTGGCTTAAAGTAAACAAATCATGTGTCTGCCCCATTCAATTCATTAGATTTTGCTTTTGAATATGCTAAGTATACAAGTTAATACACACGTACATATACTTTTTTGTCTTTCATTTGTGGTTGTTTTTTGTGTTTTTGTACTTAACAATTTGCAACAACAAAAGCAAGACAGGGGAAATAAGTATATATAGATATACTCATAGTAGTACAATACACTAAAAAAACACACACTAAATTCATTCACTTACGCATACAGAAGACGGCAACATACTCAGACACGTATTACTTAATATTTGCTACAAAATCATGATGATGTATGTATGTGTTGTGTATATAAAGTGCATATACATATACATAGATAATACATACTACATACACATGAATGAAATGTCACTTTATACAGTTTTCATTTCACTTTCATTTTTTTTTTTTTTTTATTCATAAAAAACGACATAATTTACTCGTTTCCCCCAAAATAAAAAATAAAAGAATAAAAAAGAAATGCTACTCAGAACATGCAAACCAGTAAAACCAAACCAAAATGATGTAGTTGAGCTCAGCTGAGCTCAACTGAGTTCAGTTCGGTTCAGTTCAGTTCAGTTTGGCTTGGTATTGTCCTATTCGTCCTTGTTCAAAGTGTTGCTGCTGCTGCTGCTACCGCTTGCGCTTTGCTTCACTGTACTGTACTGAACTGAACTGAATTGTATTCTATGCTTTATTATATTGTACAATTCTGTTTGTCCGCCAGTTTGACTTGACTGTCTTGCTGTCTGTCTGTTTGTCTGTTTGTTTGTGTTTGTCTTGTGTGTTTTTCGTTGTTAGTGTTGGCTGCTTGTTTTGTATTGTATTGTATTTGAACGCATTGCTCATACGCTCAGTTATCCTTGTGCTTTGTGACTGCGTCGTCATCATCGTCATCGTTGACGCTGACTGACATCGTCGTCGTTGTCGTGTGTTGGGGAAAAAAATAAGCAACCAACTAACGAGTCAAACAGTTAGCGCTAAACGTCAGCGGTGGCGGCAACACGGCAACCGACGGCCAAAAGGATACGCGTTTTTATTTCCTTTAATTCTTCCTTTTGTTTTTCTAATTGTTGTTGTTGTTATTGTTCTTGTTGTCGTTATTGTTTTTGCGTCAAGACGACGCATTTTTAGGTTAGTCAGACACAGAATTCTCATCAGTGCTTTTCTTTAAATGCGAAATGTGTTTTTGTCGGACTTTGATTTATTATAATTTATTTTCTCAAAAGAGATTTTAACTTTTACATTTTCTGCTTGAAAGTTTTTTGCAAATTAAGTTTTATCTTTTTCCTTTTATTTCTTTCTTTTTCTTTTTTTTTTTCTTTTTTTTGACATTTTTTGTTGAAGTGAAGCGTGAAAAAGTAACTTAAAAAGAAATAAATGGGAAATTATCATGAATTCTTTTTGTGTGTGCGCACATTTCCTCTGTCATATTAGTAACGTCATACTTCCTACTCATCATCATCATCATCATCATCAACAGCAACATCAACATTATATTTTTGTGATCTTCATTACAACCATCATCGTCTTTGTCGTCATCATCACCATCATCATCATCATTTTCTTTTCTTGTCTTCTTTCCTGGCATTATTTCAACAATTTCCCTATTTATTTTCTTATGCTTCATATCCTTTGATTTCATCTCCTTTTGAAGTGCTTAATACATCGTGTTTTTATGTTTTTATTAAGACTGACTGCGTTTTTAACATTTATAAAAAAAAAACAAAGATTTAAAAAGAAAATAATGAGGAGAACAAAAAATGTAATATCAAAAATTATTTTGAGGGCCTCATAAAGAAAAATGTTATAAAAAAATTTAAAAAAAAAATAAAATATTTTAGTGTTTTCATTTATGTGTGTTTTTGTTTCGCATTGTGTGTGTGTACGTCTATATTTCATTTTTCATATTTGACAAATGCGTTTTCCCAATACAATACATTCTATTATTTGTGTTAGTCATATGATAAAAAACAAAAAAAAATCAATAAAATTCCTTTGGTTACACAGAAAAAAAGTGAATGAAATTCCAAAAGAAATATGAAATATCAATAAAAAATTGAAAAAGAAATTATTCCCTTTTGTGTTGACATTTGAGTATCATATTTTGTGTTCATAAAACCCCAACCAAATAACTACTACTTACTAGAGAACCCTTATTAATAAAGGAATTTCAATTTGGTTTTATGTTGATAAATTGTAAATAAAAACAAAAAAAAAAAAAAACGAAATCATAAGTGAAAAACTATCTATCAAAGCTTTTAGAGCTTGGAAAATAGGAATCTATTGTAATCTAATCAGTATATTTGTACATACAAAAATTCTAAGAATTTATTAGCGACCCTGCTTCGGACGGGTTGTTTCCCTTTCTTAAAATCACTATATTCTCTCTATTACACTTTGAGTATCAACAAAGAACACAGTTTGAGTATCAGAAAATTAAAGTACTATTTTATTTAATTTTTTGTAGTAAACTTTTATGGGTTGGGTTTGTTTGAATATCCCAAATCTCAGGAACGGGGATACATATCGGGATCAAAACTATCCTATGTTCAAACCGTGAACTAACCATACACATTCACAAAATTTCAATGCAATCAGATGAACCGATTGGCAGCGCATAACATACGAACAATTTAAAACTCAATTTTTTGTATATAAGAGAATATGAATTTATACCACTACTACACCAACATACTTTTGTAAAGTAACTGGATTCACATGGAAAGTTATGTGGAAGATGTTAAAAAATTTGGTAGAATTTTTAAAGGGCAAACTACCTTCACCTAAAAGTCACAAATATATTGCAAATATTTCATATAATTTTTACCAAAAATATTCTTTAATAAACATGAATGTATATATGAAATTGGATAATATCAAAGAATAACGAATATTTCTGTTGTCAATAAAGAAATATATTCAGATAAATGTCATCTTCCTAAGACTTTCTGATTAGACTCACTTTGAGACCTTTACTTTCTTTATTAATCCATCATTTTATTTGGATATTTTGGGAATTCAATTTTTTAAAAATTTTGTAATATTTTGTTATTCCATAATGATCATTCTGTCCTATTAAAGTTGATCAACTTGCGATCTGTTGGTCGTAATATCTTCTTGATGCAATGGATATGCGAAATTGTTCCTTTCGATGATCTTAAGTCTTCGACGCAGTTTGAAGTACTTTAAGGACTTTGTATGCTTACTTTGAGTAAAGGAAGTACACATTTCTTTAAATATATAGATCAGGTGTATCACTCTCTTTTGGTTCCCTGAGTCGCATTGGAACAAAACGTGATTTGATGATCAAGAAAAGAAAAAAGAAACACTTCGACCGAATTCATTCCGGAATTGGGCCGTATATTGGAAGACCTTGTTGTAGATAGTCCAAAGCAGAAGTTGAATGACCCAATTGTTTTGTACACTGGGCCGGATTTATGGCATTTAGGGCGTCCACAAACCTTTATTTGATTTTTTTGCTTATCACTCAGAAAAGTAAGAAAGATTTTTTTAATATAACATGCATCTTCATATTGGATATTCGTTTATTAAATGTATAAATAAAATTACATATCTTGAAACTTGAAAAGGCCTCCAAATTCTTCATAGCCCCGGGCCCCCACACACCTAAATCTTGCCCCGAACATCACTTAATTTATAGTACCTGTGAATATATTTATGCACATCCAAGCGGGCGCTGAATGTCGATTATTTTGGCAGGAGCTCATGTAAAACCCTTGTAACTATCAATTTATATAAAATTATACAACAGGGGACATTAATATGGCTACTTTAATATTGTACTTATTAGGGCAAATAAGGAATAGTTTTGAGAAACATGACTCAACTTAAAAAAAAAACAATCTCATGTTTGATTTATAAATTATGAATTAGATACTCAAACTTCAATCATTCTTTTTCTTTTTTTTGTGTTAGAAAATGACAAGTAGTATATCTCTCTCTATTCTTTACTACTCATTTTTTAAACTTGTTTCCTTTCGTGGGAATTTTCACAGTTAATAACAATATACGTATACTTATTTACTACAACTGCTGTTTTGTGGGTACATTTACAAGAGCATTAACCCTTATTCGATTTATTATTTATTTGACAATTGAGATTCTTTCTATGATATATGATGACATGTACTTGTAATTATAATTATAATTCATCGATTTTATTTATTGGTTAATGGTGGAGTTAGTAATCAGTTTTGTATATCAAAAACTATTTTAATTAAACATCGAACTATGAACTTTATGTTGATATTATCGTCAAACATTAGATTTCAGATTTGCGTCATACATCAGAAATAATTTTAATATTTATTGATTGAAACTATAGTACGAGTATAATAAATCAAATGACTAATAACAAAAAACAAAATATCTATAAAATAAGATGGGAATAATGATATAAAATAAATAAAGGCTCTAGTAATTACACTAAAATGAAATTAATCATCAAATTTAGTTAGTGAGTGTTAGAATAATAGATTTTCTTGTAGACATAAACTTAAAAAAATAAATAAAATGTGTGAGTAAATCAATAGTTTAGTCGTATGATCGATTTTCACCCAGAAATTAACAAATTTATTAAATTTAAAAATTCTTTTAAAGAATAAACACTCAATCAAGAAACATAAAATTCAATCACAACCAATTAAAAACGACAAAAGAATAAATTCTCATTGAAAAAGACAAATAGGAAGAAAACCATTTTGTGAAAAACATTTTTAATTGAATTTTTAAAACGTTTAATGAAGCCAAATTAATGAAACTAAATAAACTAACGAAAAAAGTTGTTGTCTCAATGAATAAAAGAACAAACTTTTGATGTCTATGAACACATTTTTATAAAAGTATTTTTTTAAAGTCAATACATTTAGTTCTATGTAGAAGAAAACTTCACTGACTACTAACTAACTGATAGATTGATTGATTGAATGAGTTTTGTTTCAAGAATATTTAAACACTTTAAATGAACATTTTGAACTAAAACTTTTGAAACGGAACTTAACAAAGTTTGCTCCTATTGAATGGCGGCAACAAAACAAAACAAAACGAAAAAAAAAAAAATAAGTTGAAATTTTGTTTCATGACATGACACACAAGTCAAGTTGCGTGATTTTACTGGCGCTTAAATGGTGCTTATAGTTTGATGGCGTCAGTATAAGCATACTGAACAAAATAAAAAAGGATTTTTTTGTATAAAGTAAGCGGTGTACGTGGTCAACTCACACACAATCACTTAATCTCATTCACTCAGCTGCCATACAAAGCAAATCAAAACAAAATATTGCATACCTTTAGGCTCATGCTGTGTTGGCTTGATTGTTGCAACAAACGTTCGTTCATTTAACTCGTTATGCAATTTCTATAGATGACGTTGGATTTCATTTGCCGTGCTTTGCTTCTGCTCTTATTTTTTTTTTTTTTTTTATCATTGTTACACACTTGACTCTTTCTCTTTCCAATGCCTCTTTTTTGCTGTCATTGTTCATTCGTTGTTGACGACAAATTCTATTAAGTTTTTGTTGTCCTTTGATACAATTTACGTGAGTATGTTGAACCTACATACGACACGAGATGGGTCCCAAAAGTATAAAACTCATCTGCAGAATGTTTAAAATACTTGAAAATGCTCATGCTTATCATGAAAATATGTTTCAAAACTGTTCTCAAAATTGATACTTAAGTACGAGTTCGATGGCATAAAGAAGATTGAAATGCAAAGGAAATTCCCCAAAGATAAATCTAAGAACTGCTTCATGGTTTGCTCCATCGTTAAGGAAACTTATTGTTCAATGAATTGGAGATTTTTTTGATGAATGCCACGAGTCAAATAATGAAAAATATTTCCAAACAAACCTCAGGATACTTTTGGGATACACCTCTCATATATGGGCTATGTTGGTGTCTGTGTATTGTTGTCATCACGATGATCTCCAACACATCAGTGAATCAATTTCATGGTTACCTTCACACATACATAAGCCAACATGTTGTACTATATAGTGTAGTATGTTGTGAATTTTTGCTTGTGCCATTTTGCAATTTTCTCGTTTTCTTATGTCAACAACATACTTTTGCTCACATACTACTTACTATGTACATATGTAAAGGAATATAACAATAGAAATAATAAATAAACTAACAAATAGACCGATCGATTCTCTTCCATATATTTTTCTTTTATGCTACAAGTGTTGACATTTCACTATTCTCTTCTTATATTCTTCTCCATTCTATTCAATTCAATTCACTTGACTTTTGTGATTGGATAAAGTAAGTGAATGAATAAATATAAGTGAATGGGTGAGTGAGTTGCTGCCATAGTATAAAAATTGTTGACCAAGTTATTTGTCCTTGAGAATGAAATTCAGCAAAAAAAAAAAAAAAAAACAACAACAAAAATTGGTCAGAAAACCAATTAGGTTTATTTTATTATTCATTTACTATTATAGTATTGTATTCTATTTAACTGCACTTTAACACGCTTAGATAATTTCATACATGTCGAACATATTCATACAAATTTATAAATATAAAAATTTGTTAGATAAAAGTACATACATATATTGTATGTAGTTTAGTTGGCTTTTATGCAAAAGGCATCAGTTTACCATCATTTTGCTTTAGTTTTCTTTTCCTTTCATCTATTTTTTTTTTTTTTTTTTTTTGTATGGCCTTCTTCATGTATGTCTTTGTTTTGTAAATGTAAATGTCACTTACCAAGGATATACATATATGTATTCAGATTCATTTCCTAGTATCTTTTGTATTTTATTTGTTTTAAATATATTCAACCGGATGTGTATCTTAACAGTGTCATGCATATTCTATGCGCTTCCTTGCCATTAATGTTGGTTGTCCTCTTTTTTTATATATGAAATTTTTGTTTCTAGTTTGTAGAAGTAGATAGAAGAGTGTGTGTGTGTGTGTGTATGGGTATCTATCTAACCACTTAATAAATGAGTTCATTCATTAGTTCATTTATGTCTCTTTGTTTGTATATAATGCATGTGTGTGTGTTTGTGTGTGTGTGTGGGTGTATTCATATAAATGAAATGAGTATGTGTCGGTTTTCTCTATTTCCTATTAATGATAATATTGATGGTGGTCATAATGCTTATAGTTTGGTTGGCTTTTTTGTTCTTTTATTCTTTTTTTTTTTTTTTTGATTATATTTTAGTTCTTTCATTAAATGTACACATTGATATACATTGAACTAATTTGAAAACCAAATACTTTTAGATAGATAAAGTCAATGATATCTGTAGTAATTCATACAATACAATAAATGAACAATTATAATTGTTTGCTTTGTCCTCTATTAAAGGTTAAAGGAATCAATTTCATATGATTAATAAATAGAATAAAATATCCTTGAATTTGGTTTGCTTTTGTATTGATAAAGAAACAGTTTCTAATGAAATGAAAATCTTTCGATTAAAATAAAAACATCAAGGACAAAGTTCATTTTTTTTTATGATAATCAATTGCTTATGTCAATAAAGATATCATCGTTCATTTTTTCCATCAGTAATTATTATTCATAGGAACTCGTACACCTAATTATATTCTACATAAATCATTAGTTTTGTTTAAAAGAATTTTTCCATACAATTTATTATTTATCTAAACTTGGCAACAGTATCATCCTACATCAATACATTTTCATATTGCATTACAGAACCAATAAAAAATAACAAATTTTAAACATGTCAAGCGTGATATTTGTATCCTCAGACAACCAAGTTTTCGAAATCGACTAAATGTTCTGGAATACTCAAAGTTATGTTCGAACATTGCGGCTTAGAAAACGATGAGCAACCTATACCTTTGATAATTGCTGATGGAGCGACTTTACATAAAGTTCTACAAATATCATAGACCCCCAACAGTTACGTAAAATGTGGATGTATTACAGAGTGGGACTTTGATTACTCAAAGGTTGATCATATTACGCTATTCAAAATATTAGAGGCTGCATATTTTTTTTTTAGATATAATATTATTTTTCATATGTCCTGCTTTGCAATGGCAAGGAATTATCATGCAAAGGAATAGAAGAAATATGCCGTATTTTGAATATATCAGAAGATGACTGATATCGAAAACGATATGGAAATGGAAAATGGAACACTTGAGTAATAAATGTGTGCTACTGTTTCTTAATACACTTCAGAACTCCATAAAGTGAAAATGTAGATTTTATCTCAATAATACAAAAGAAGTCTTAAGTACAATAATAACATACATATGTGTTAGACCATTGCACGAGTCAACACTAAAATTATCCTCTCTCGCTCAAGCGAAACTTGTACGACATTCAAACTATCAATAGTCGCACTGTCAACACTATAAAATTAACTCGTGTGTTGCTGTGTATCAGTGCACTAGTTAAATTCATAAATTAATGCATTGTACATTGTATTGCTGAGTCGTTTCATAAGATACTAGTTGACAGTGTATTTCTACGAAAGTATTTTATCGAGTCATATTTCAACACACGAATCGCATCACAACATACATTTGTGTCAATGAGTGTGCAAAAACTCTGAACATGCCTCGGTTTCATAATGCACGCAGTATTGATACTGTCGGCATTGTAGATACTGTGCACACTATTGCTGTCTCATTTCTTCTCACTAAAATCACAAGCTCCAAGCAAGCGCTCAAGCAGGCCATCCACATGCGAATTTGTTCGTCGAACTTGTTCGACGAATAAAAATTCATTTCCCCACTAACTAGACGAACATTACTCACGAACATCATTTGCTATAAAATTTCGGCGAGTAAACATGAAAAAATGGCAGAGGGAAATAATGTGCGCAGTGCATGCTTTACCGAGTGATAACACACGACACGCAACAGCATAAATTCGAGACAATGATTGACTCGTTACAAAAACTCACATGACTCGGTATGATAAGTTTTAAGAACGCGTATGATTCAGTATAATGGTGTGAGCAGTGTTAGTACTACTTAGTGCTGACTTGTGCAATACTCTATAAATGACTTCCAATGAGATTAAATACATCTGTTTAATTCTTAAGTTTCTTTGGAGAAAGTTAACATTAGGGATTTGGTATGAAGATATAATAAATATTCCAAAGGAAGTCATATCATTCTTACCCAAAATGGGTTCTACAGTTTTTGGGATTTTGTCTCCACACCCTTTTTTTTATTTGTTCTATTGTAGATAACAGATAATGAAAATAAAATTCATAACAGCAGTAAAATCCTTAAAATGTCAACAAAAAGATAATAGAACTTTTGAAATATTAAGAATGACCTCAAATCCCTTCGAAGGTTATCACAAAAAGGCTAACAACAATTCATTTGTTTATGGCTGCACACATTTTCTTATTATTATATCTTCATAAAAAAAAACCTCACTTACATTATTCCTTTTGTCTTTAACGAGCATTGAACTACAATACAATTTCTATACAACACATTTTCTTTTTGATTATAAGAAACAAACCGCTAAAATCCGCATAATCCTTTCATATTTTATTGCATTACATACTTCTAAATCCAATTGCTGATCCTCCTTCATTTTGTATTTATTTATAACTTTTGCCAACCAACATGTGTGAAGATTTTTATTTTCTTTTTGCGCTTTTTCCGCTTCACTCTTCTTTGCAAAGTTTTCTTTTTTGATTTCATATTGTTTTTCTTTTATATGATTTTTAATTTTTTTTTTTAGTTTTTGTTTTTTTTTTTAATAAAAATAAAACCAAAAAATCTGTTTTATTCTTTAGTTACTACTTGTTCTCCTCACCTCAATCTCTGAACAATGTAAACCAAGTTTTACTGTTGTTTTTTGTTTGGGTCTTTTAAACATGAAATTTTAGTTTCGTTGATTTGTTAGATCGCTTCTTCGTCCTTTTGTTTGTTCGTCCTTCGTACATTTGTTGGTTTATTCGTTTGTTTAAGCTGCGGGCAAGCAATGTGGGTCTTTTGGTTTAGAAAAAAAGGTACTTCTCTTTCATTGTTGTGTTTTATTGTTTGTTTGTTTATTTGTTTGTTATTGCTGTCTATTGCATGCAAACTTAATTAAGTCATACCACAATATTTATTTCAACTTCTCTTTTTTCATCTCTTCTATACCTTCCATCTTTGCCAAAACAAAAACAAAACAAAAATATTTTGTTGTTTTACCCTTTTACACCTTCGTTACTCTTGAGTTTTTATAACTTTGTTTAAAAGTTTTGTATTTTGGTCAAGTGTAGCAAGACAACAAAAAAAAAAAAAAAAGACTTAAGAACTGTCAGAGTCAAGTCGAGAAGAGAGCAAGGTTAAATATAAACTTTTGTAAATAGTAGACAACAGACAAATGAGGTCAAAAAAGTTGAAAATTTATTTAAAACACAAAGGAAGAGAAGAAGGAGAATATTTTTACAAAAGTACACATAATAATAAGAATGATGAAGTTATCCTGAAAACGAAATTAAATTAAAGTAAAATATATTTAATTTATTGATTTTATTATTCTTTGTCTGAGAAATTTTAATTCCAAATTAACCAAGATATTGGTTAGACATGCAACACTCAATTATGAGATGAGTTATCACAGTAGAATTTAATTTTCTTAATTAAAATGTATTCTACATATTCTCCTTTCGCAGAAAATTCTTTTAATGACAGTCAAATTCGTATTAAAATCCATTTATTGGTGTAGAAGTTGTGCGTATCGGAAGAGACAGGAATTTAGATTGTATTTTCTTAAAAATGTCTTAAGAAAATCCTTACTGTCCATGAATAAATAATAATAAATTGAAATAATCTCCATTAATTTGATAGACAGAATTTAATCTGTCATGGGTTTATTTTACAAAACTCTAACTTTCTCAACACAGAAATTTCCCATATGATTTGATTTGTGTTCTTTTAGGATTTATTTACTCTGTGTGTGTGTGTGTGTGTGTGTGTGTGTGTGTGTGTGTGGTCTTAGTTGAAACTAGTATTAAGCCCTTGGGAAAATCACTTTTTGTTATTGGTTTTGTTTGCTCTTATTTTTATATGAAATGAAAACTAAAATCTCTAGCGTGGTTTTCTTTTGTTTTTTCTTTTTTTTTTTTTTTATAAAATAAAAGAAATATCCATACTTTTCTCATACCATCATCGTATGAGATGGAAGAGAACGACCAAGTAAGAGAGTAGTAAGTGAGCTCAGCGTAGTATTTGTTAGTTGTTTGGTCTAACAACGATTGTGTTAGTGTACTGTACATATATTTTGTATTCCCAAAACGATGATAAAAAAAAAAAATGCAAACAAAATCGAGAAAACAAAAACCTATTTCCACATATTTTCATGCTTCGTTAAACATTCTGTACAAAAGAGGAAGAAAGAAAACAAGCTTTAAACTTAAATTGCAAAAAAAAAAAAAAAAAAAAAAAATAACAAAAAAAAAAAAAAAATCAAAATTATACAGACAGACTTTCGATTATATTTAGGTTCTTTATGCAATATGACATGGTGATAGACACAGATACATACTCGTACATACACGTATGTAAATACTTACGAGTATATAGAGTAGTGAAACTGTAGTTGCTATACTCGTACTATATTATTGTTTGTAGATAAATTCCCAATGAGACAGTGACTGACAATGACGACATACATTCCCACACATATGAACTAACATAACTGACTTTAGAGGAATATCGAATGGAATATATGCCAATAGAACTGAATAAAAAATTCTGATGACGAGCATATGAATTTGTATGTATTTTTTTATTTCTTTTTATTTTCGATATCCATCGTTTCCTATTGTTTTTTCCAAAACAAAAACAAAACAGAAAATACAACACAAAAAGAAAAATTAAATCGAAACTGAAATTGATGATGCTGCTAGATGAGAGATTTTTTTTTTTTTCTATTGGACTCTCTGAGGCATTGCACTACAGTTGCGGTTAAACAAATAGGCAATCAATTATATATCAAACATAGAATAAAAAAAGTTTTGTTCTTAAGTAATGAATAATACCACTGAGGATTATCAGTTCGTTCTGTGGAGTTTCTAAAAGACACATACAACTATGGCTATGGAAATTAGTAGACCAAAGTTTTGTCCATAAATGAACCAAGTGCAAATGATACGCCTGGTGGTCCCAGACAGAAAAATATTTCAAAACTCCTTTTACTAAATATAGCAGATTTCCATAACTTTATAAAACACCTGACTGGATATTATCTCAAAAAAGTGATTATCTCTACCTCTGATGCCTGGAAATATAATCAAGAGCAGTAGACGTTAATATACATTTTCTGTGATTGCTCTGAAATCGTCAAAAATAGATTTCTTCAATTAGGTATTGTGATTTTAGAACCCGTAAAAATATTGAACTTTAGCTGAATGCCTAATTATGGATAATTAAATCAAAGGCTTGAACAAAATATCATATTGGTCTCGGTGTTCGGATAGCAACAGTTTTTTTTTTTTTTGATAGTGTAAATTTTATTGTATGTAGTCCAAAATAAGAAATATTATAGAAGAGAAAAAAAAAATTGTATTAACAGAGTCAGTAATCTTTTTCTCTTGTTTTATATTTATGCTCATTATTTTCAACTGGAGTGTAATGCGCCTATGCAAAGCAATGCATACAAATTGAGCCTAAATGCATTCAACTTCCACTATTCAATTAGATTTGCAAGACAAAACAAGCAATTTTATATAGCATTTAGAAACATATATCCGATTTAGATATTGTATTTTTTCATTTGCCCTCAAGTTTTATTGTTCATTTTGTTACGTTGTATTTTATGAATTTACCAAGTATAAGAATTGCTATATTTTTATTTTTAAATTCTCATAAATTTGTATACTTATAATATGAACAAATTTCATTTCTTGTTTTAGGTTCAATAATGTTTCATGTGCGGCGGCGACCCGCGGATTCACAACCACGACGACGCAAGAAAAAACCATTGGGCGCTGCAAACGGTGCCAACAGCTTGACGAGCGATCGCGAGGGTCCCGTACTTGTCGAGGTCACGCACAGTGGCGATGGTGGCCGGCGTATTAAACTGGGCAGTGATCCCGTCGAGGTGGGCTCAGCAAATACCAATTGCTTACAATTATTTGGGCCATCAATACAACCACGCCATTGTCTCATCTCGCTGTTGGAGGGCGTTTGTACAGTGACGCCATTGCACACGGATGCCTTGACATTTGTAAATGGACATCATATCACGCAACCGACAATTTTACATGTGAGTACATGGTTAAATGGTTCTTTCATTCATTTTGATTGATTGAAATTTGAAAAAGAGTCCCGAACCCCTGAACTCTAGAGAAATGAAATGAAATGACATAACATAACATTTCACAGTTTACATAAAACTACTACTACTATACATACAATATATAGTAAATGACCTTTGCATGTCAATCTTAGTCTTGGTTTGATGTTTGTAGTATTGTGTATTAAACCCATCAAATATTTGAATATTGGTTGGTTGTGTTTAATTATGTATTTATGACATTTTAATATCTCAAACTGTATCTATCACATCACTTAATACTATTCTACTTACAATGTGTTTATCACACATGTACTTACATATTTATTCGTGTACATTACACTAAAGAATTTAAATGTCAAATCAAAATACATAGTAAGTATTTGTATTTAAACAAAATAATCGTGTATCCCTATCCCTTTCCTTATTTCCTCTCTTTTTAATAATTTCTAATGTCCTTTTCGCATAATAACTTAATCGCAGCAGCAAACACTTGTGTGTTGACGTTAGAATTCTTAATTGCCCCCAAAATGTCTTTTGTTGCTATAACTTTTTGACAGCTGCTTAATTTCTTAAGTTAAATGTAAATACTTAGTATATGCTAGAGATATATTGTTCTCCCATCCCCCATTCGACTGTCGTCGTTCCCAAATGTGTTTGGTGTGGGCGATAGGAAAGAACTTACGTTCAAAACTTTTCTCATTAAATTCAATTATTTTAATTGGTTTGCACGTGTAAATGCAATTAGCATTGTGAAACGTTTAAGTTAATTGAATGAAATATTAAAAGCAAAGGAACTTAAATACAATATGTTAGATTAGTTTAAAATACACTATACAAGGATAGAAAAAAACATTATCTTATCAATAAGATTGTTATGGAACACATGTTAAGTAGCATAATTTGGTCGATTAGTACTTCGATTAATAATTGTTTCTAGTTGTTTAGAGAGACATTCGAAAGATCTATCACTATAATATTTATTGTATTCGCACGGGTTGTATACTTTCTTTCATCACTATATTCTGTCTATAATACACTTTGAATATCAACAAAGAACACAAAAATGAAAAAACTATTTATTTTTTGTATATAGCTTACTTTGAGGGGGTTGTTTGAATATGTCAAATCACAGGAACGGGGACACATATCGGGATCAAAACTATCCTATGTTCAAACCGAGAACCAACAATACACTATCACAAAATGTCAATGCAACGGTATGGCAGCGCATAACATACAAACAATTTAAAACTCTAATTTTTATATATCATATAAGATTTCACTTATATATTTTCATACTATCTTATTGTCTTACACAGATAAGATATCTCCGATTATTACATACCTTTAAAATAATAATTTCTGTACGAGAAAATTAATTATTTCCTCAAATGGCATATAAGTTATGTTAGATTATGTTAAACAGGCCGCTCGTGAGCTCTTTCAGAAACCTTTGCTGCCATTGTGATACCTGATTGTGGAAAGGATGATGATAAAAGTATATGGGGTTGGTATGGGATATGGACTTGGGGTAATCATATGGCAATCCCTAGCTAGTCCTGAGGTCTCCATTAGCCTCTAAAACCAACCTGAAGAAACCGCGAACAGAGCCAAGTCTTCTAGTGGCAATAATGTCAAATTGTCCCATTCATCAAAGAACGGTTTCCCGAGAAGACGGTCACATCTTTCAAGAAGAGCACGGCAGTCATAGAGGAGATGTTGAATACTCTCTGATTCTTCTTCATCTTCACAACAATAGACTCCCGTCATTTTCCCAAAAGTGTAGTAGTTCGGAGTTCCGTTCCGGTTGGTAGCAAGACCAGAGTTGCCTAGGAACAATACAGCCACACTCATTCGCCACCTCATGTCTGTTAGCTCCTTGATTCTGGCTTTCCGTCCTCAAATGGGTCTTTGATGAACAGCAACTGCAAGAGAGCTTGGCATTACCGATCCCCTTCCAGCGCATTTATCTGCCATCTCATTATTATGTAATGATATGTAACTTTGAACCAATGTTAATATTCTGTCTTATGTTTATTTCAATATCCTCTGACGGAATATAAAAAATGACCATGTTTTTTCTTTTGTCATACCAAGATTTATCATTTCATCTAAGATACAAAAGACTAAAGCCTAAATATTATAATACCTACAGGTCATGATAACAAGAAAAAAAACCAGCTCTCTTTCAATCTAATAAATAGGACTTAACTTATAGGATTTTCTTAAATTAGATTTTGTAATTGAATTTATTTGTTGTCTTCTTTTTGTGAATGGAACAAAGACTTATGTAGATACTCATACATAAGTATATACAACGAATGGAATTCTTATCTCTAGTTCTCTCTTTGATTATTTCAATCTCATATTTCTTATATCTTTGCTGATCAATCAAACTCACAAAATAAACTGTGATTTATCTTTTATGTACAGAAGACAAAACAAAAACTTTGCAGAGAACAGAAAAGAGAAGTTTCCGTAGTTTGCTTTTGCAAAAGAATTTGTCATCTTTCCGGTTGATGAATTTGATACTACGAGTACATACAAACAAATAAATAAACATACTCACTCGTACATGCTTACATACTACATAACTTATCATTATTTGTACTACGAGCATATGATGATGTAGAATGTGTGCATACGTGTATGTATTTTTGTATCTTTGTATCTAAGCGCCAAATAAGACAAATTATTTGCGTAATATGGTATACATACTCGTACTATATATGAGGAAGTCTTTTCTTCTTGATGATGTTCATTCGATGAAATGAAATTTTCACAAAATCATGTAATAATAAATTGAGTTCAATGGGTTGTGTTTTGATTTTTTTGGCAAAACAAAAAAAAAAAAAAAAAAAAATCTCATGTTTCGGATCACTGAACTTTTCACAAAATGCACTAAACAAAATATAAGAATTGATTGATTCAATATCAAAAGAAGTGTATCTAGATACATGTTGTTGTTTAAATTGCTATAAATTTAATTTACTTCATGCGTGTAAATGAGAAAAAATAGTGAAATTAAATTAAATTCAATAAAATTAATTTCTGCGTGCATACGCAAATTTTTTTTTTTTTTTTTTTTTTTTTTCAATAAATAAATGAAGATAACAAACAATAAGAAAAACAAAAATTCTGAAAAACAAATAAAACGAGGCGCCGCGTATAAAATTAAAAAAATATAAATAAATAAAAGAAAAAACTAATCAGATAAAGAGTTTGATTCTACTGAAAGAAGGGGCGTCATCAAGTGGACTAACATACAACATTCAACACTCATCAATGCTCAATTCTCGGTCCGACAGTTTGTAATTCAAAACGTTTTGAAAATCAAATCGAGCAGCCAAAGCCGCGTTTTCTCAGTCAAGCTGAGATGACACTTTAGTTCACTCATTGACAACGATTTCGAAACGCCCCAAATTATAAAAAAAATTATTGTATATTTCTCAGTATAAATCGTGCATTCATTCTGATGAGATTGTGGTGCTGTGTTGTGTTGTGACTTGTTTTTTGGTTGTTCATTTCTCATTTCATTGAAGAGGGAGAAATTCTCAATGTAATAAAATCAGAAACAGAATTAAAATTTCTTTTTAATTGCATTAAAAATGTAGTTTTAAATGAAAATGAAATTAAAAATAATAATAATTAAATGAAAATTGTGCTTTTTCTCTAGAACGGTTCTGTGGTCATGTTTGGACGTGTTGCTTCTTATCGTTTTGTGGATTCACCAACTGACGGACGTTATAATTTGGCATTGTCACAATCTCAATTGGATTCAGCATGTCTATATGAAAGGTAAGTGAGTGTTCAACACTTGGTCTGATTTAATTAAGCTTAAAATCTTTAGTAGGTTTTCCTTATTTTATACTAAATGTGCTTTATTGTTAAATCGCTTTAAATGTTTTTATTATTTTTGTGTAATTTTTAATGTTTTGTTTCGATGTTTAAAACAATTTGTGTTTTAAATTTTTATTTCTTTTTTTTTATGTTATATTTCTAAACAAATTTCAATAAAGTTGTGCAAAGAGTTTCTTATAAGTAGAAAAGTTCTAAAAACTATGCAAAGTCAGTCGGGGTGTTCCATAAAATTTACAATTTATATGAGAACCAAATCTCTTATAGTTTTATGGAAAGATTAAATAATAGAATATGAGCTAGTAAGTTAAGGTCATTACAAATTAATTTTATTTATTATCAGATAAGACAAACATATACTAAAAAAAATTATTTAGTTATGTTCAATGCATTTATTCAGAAAATATATTTTGTATACCAAATTCAGTTGTTATAGAGAAGAGAGTATTTTGCATGGATACTTATATTTTTTATTTTAAACTACAGAACACAAAAGTATTTTAACTTTAAGATTTAGATTATATTTTATTAATTGGAAGAGATTCCCCATACATAATAAATGTAGTTCTGATTGATAAAAAAGTTAATGTCATAAGTGAACAGATTATCAATACAAAGTGGCAATGAGTTGATTATTCATCTCACATGGCAAATAGTTGGTGAACAATAATAATTTTGGAATAAAAACTTCGAGATGAGAGGCGGAAAATTGATACAACACATACAAAATGAAGTGATGACATAAGGAGGCATAACAAGCAACAGGATAAAAATAGGTCAAAAATTAAATAATTGGTAATATTTAAAGGGAACAAAATTGGCTGAATGATGATAATACATAAATGATTTCTAATCTTCAAGAGTCCGAGGATGAGATTTAAAGATTTGTTATAAAATATTATATCAACGAAAGTATTCAGAATATCTTCATATTTATTCTACTTTATTTCAAAACTTATGTTTTAAATTCTGAAACTCTATCATTAACTAGATTCTCTAGGTTAATTTCAACATTCAAAATAGAGATGTTTATTTCAAACTACGAGTATATATCAATATTTGTTCCGATATAATATTTTCGATATATCATAATAAATTGTATTTCATTACATTGCCAACCCATTTTATAGACTTATAAGATTTGTACAAAATTCAGTAAAGGCCAAACTGCATACGATCAATTATATTTTTAGCAGAGGTCGCAAATAACTGTCAAACTTTTCATTTGGTTTTCAAAAGACTTTTTCGAATCAGTCTTTTAAAAATTGGTCTTTTGACCACCCAATTAAAAAGGTTGATGGTTATTTGCGATCTCTGCATATACCTTGACCTGTTTAGGTTGCAATCGATTTCGTTGTTGGCATAAGACCTCCAAGGCCTTTGAAAATAGCCTTTCAAATGGCACAGAACTAATCACCATAGTCAAAATCAGTATGCAATATTGTTTAACTTCGGAAGTTTTAATTTATAGTCTACCCATACTCCTATTAAATCTACTAACTGGAAGCTCTCAAACTTCTCTGAAAAAACTTTGCATGCATATATCGAGTAAAATATATCGAATTTAATAATTTTTTTTCTGATGCAATTATATCAGATTGATTCGATATATCGAGGGTTAAATACAGATATTTATTAAATATAAATATCTATTAAAAATCGATATATATCGAGTATCCCTAATTCAGTATACTATTCAATCTGTTTGAGTTTGAAACTATATTTCTTCTAGAATTTTTCTTTGAACTTTTATAGTTTTAAACTTGTAAACTTCTAAGTTGATATCATTGACCAACTTCTATACTGAATGGTATTATGTTCCCAGTCTAGTTGAATTCTTATATATCGTAGTACCTTAGATTTTCCTCAAAACAGTTAACCAAGAAACTAAAGTGAGTGAGGAGAAACATTTTCAACTTCTTTACTTTAGATCTTAAAAGAAGAAGTGCTTTTGTCATAAGGAACTCTTTGTAAAAAAAAAGAAAACAACAATATAAATTCTATAAACTCAATCATTTTAGTCACGTTAAGGACATTTAAATATTTGTATAACTTTATTTCCCTTTTTTTTTATATATTTAAACTTATTTATTATCTTTTTATTTCATTCATTTTATGTTCGTTATGTGTTGTTGTATCTTTTACTTTCTTCCTATGTGTTTTTTTTTTAAAACATTAATCATGCACACACTTATACACACACACACACACAAACATACACTTACACATATGTATACATGGCTATCAACACACGCCCACACAAACAATAACAAACAAACATACATCGCCTTGATATAATCAACTACAAAACCTCAACAACATAAACCCAACAAACAAACAACCAACCAACCAATAACTCAACAACAAACAACCAACGAAAACATCAAAATCAACTCAATTGAAAAATCCAGTCGGTCACCAACATCACCAGGCTCCTGGAATGATGAGGATGGCGCTTTAAGTTCTGTAAGTAAAAAAGAAAAATTGAAAAATAGAAGTTCTTTTTAATCCTTATTTTTTGTTTGGTTTCCACTAGACTCACAAAAGTGATTATGAACATCAGCAGCAGCATCATCATCATCATGGGATCAGCAACAATACAACTAATAGTAATTTAGGTGTTGGTGGTCTATTAAGTTCAACGGGTGTGGCATCATCATCTTCAGAACACATCTTGCGTGATGTTGTCGATAGCAAACATGGGCATGAAGTTGGTGGTGGTGGAGCTAATGGTGGTGGCAGTGCAGGAGGAGGTGGAGGAGGAGGTAGTGGTGGTTATGATGGACAAAGCATTGAAGGTAATCTGGAGAATGAAACGAAGTCGATATCAAGTCTTAAGTCAGGCGGTTCAAATAGTCAAGAGCGGTAAGTAAGAATACGATAATAATTTAATTTAAAATTAATAAAAAAATATTTTAAAATTTATAAAAAACGAAAAATTTTAAAAATAAATATTAAATCTTTAAAATTGTTAAATTTCTCAAAAACCAGAACATTTTTTAACAGCTTGCAATGGCTCACAAAACTCACTCACACTCGTTACACATAATAATCATCATGACACTCACTATACTCTCAAAATAAATTCAATTTGTGAAATTTTAAATTTTATTTATTATAATCATTTTGTGTTAAATCCCCAAACAAATCAATTTTCATTTACTTGTTTTTTTTTTTTTTTTTTTTTTGAATATTTAATTCATATAAATATATTTTCAATTATTTTATTTGTTTTAAATTTTATATTTATGTGCTAAATATATTTATATATATATATATATTTTTTTTTTTTTTGTAAATGTGCGCTCTTTAATTTTAATTGTATTTAATTATTATTTGCCATATTTCTTAATTTAGTATTAAATAAAAAGATTTAATGAAAAATCTTTTATCTTTTATATTCATAGATCTCCAAAAATGCCTGGTGGTAGTGGCATTGTTGGTGGCATTGGCTCAGAAAACCAAGGTCAAGAACCTATATTACCCGCCGTACTTGAATTTCCCGAAACCCATCAGGAATTGTTTCTTCGACACATCATCAGTGAATTGGATGTAAATGCACCACACTTTAAATTGGCTCCTGTTTATTCACTTTATTTGTGTGCCAGGTTTGTACTTACATAACTTTCTTTATAGATGAATGCTTAAAATTTAAAGTAAGTTCTAGTATTCTATTCTATTCTATTCTGTTGGATGAGTAAATTTAATTATGCTACTTTTAACGCTGCATAAATTTTGTTGTGGCACTTCTTTAATTTTTTCCTTTTTTTTTTTTATAATTTATTTACTTATGTTTTTTGGCATGTTATATCTTTTGCTCTTCTGGCATGTCGTAAATATTTAACATACTCGTACATATATTTTGTTTTTTTTTTTTTGCTTTTATATTACATATATCTTTATTTTTGTGTTGATGTTATTTTGTTATTCCTGCATTTGCTATTCCTCCAGTTGAGCTTTTAACAAAATTCTCACTGCGTTGCTTTATTATGATGATGATGCTATGCATATTTTTGCTAGAAGCTAACATATTTTTTTTTTTAGAATTTTTTATATATTTTTGCATATGAAAAAATGAAAAAATTTGAAATAAATTCAGAGTTATGATTTCATACTCATAGCAAAGCAAAAATGAATTTCTAGAACAATTCAGAAATATGTATGTATAGTCACTATAAGAATATTAAAGTTTGTAAAAGTTTCCAACACCATAAAATTGAATAAACATAAAATTTGTGAATTTTATGATTTACTCAGTATAAATGGGATTAGAAATAGTGATAGAATAGATGGGATTTAAAAGTTATACACAAAAGAATTTAATAGTTTTTAGTTTTACTTGTACTAAATGAAATACACTATATTAAGTATTTCCAAGATTTCCTCATAGGTTTGTACAAGTTTTGATAGAAATCAGTGGTGTAGCGTGTGGTGGGCCCCGGGCGGCATACAAAAAAGGGCGTCGGCAAGCACCACGATTTTTACATAAAAAATTAAAAAATCCTATTTCAAACCCCAAATCTCGCCCGCGCTGATTCGAACCAAGCGAATCGCGTTAGTGCGGCAGGTAGCACGGGGAGATGGGTGAAGTTGAATTCTATCATTTTCGTTCGTTTTTAGGCTTCTGGCAACCGGTACTGAGTGAAGTCAATAATGCTCAAAATTATTTGCTCAGAAAAGAATTTCTTAACAGATTATTATTAGAAGAAAAACGAGAGCTTTGAGATATCCTAAAAGTTTATGTGGAGAGATTGCAGAATCTAGCACAAAAATATGTTTTTTAAAGCCTGTAGTTGTATTGAGCGTGGACGAACGTAACTTCGATCAAGCTCCTCAAGTCATAGAGAAGAATTCTAACCTGAGCCCGTACGTCTACGAGCTTTCCTAACTGGTCTCTGGGTTTATTAAAATATATTATTGAGTCCAAACTTGAAGATGTCAAAGATTGTCACAATTTCTTTTAATCATCTGACATCAGTAATGCCTATTGCAAGAGAAGCTTCTCTAAACTGAAGATAATCAAAAATTATCGCAGATAGACTATGGCCACGTTGAGGCTATCAAATATAGTTATTTTGTCAATTAACCACGGCATATATATTGCAAAAGATTTAGTTATAAAAACAAACATTTTTAATTATTAAAAAAAATTTTAAGCTGCTTCATTTGACTTTTATTAATTTTCTTGACTAATAATTAAAATAGAGGAGGCGGCGAATATCCGGTCGGCCCTAAGCAGCGGAAGCCCACGTTAAGCCACTGATAGGAATATGTTTAATCAAATTCTTTGTGGAAGAAGTTTTGAACTTTAGGATATCTAACACAAGCATGAAGACTTGATAAAAGGACCAAAGTTCATTAATTTCAATGAAGAATTACCGTTTTTCTTACAGATAATTCGATTGTTTATCGAAATGGTGATGTCTGTGGCTCATATTATTTATATGAATTTAAGCTATGAAATCCTAAATTTTTAGCTGGAATTTCAGGGGAAATTTAGAATATTAAAATAATCATAGTATATTTAAGATATAATTATCATTATATGCAAACTAAATTGTTATACATAATTTTGTGTTATATTTCCCTTAAGCAAATCATTTGTAACTAAATATTTATGAACGAAACATCATAAAACCAGAAATCAGTAAACATATTTACTCTTTCATTATGCATGATGATGATGATGATGATGTCTTATGCAGACAACAAATGATCCCAAAGCACAGAGATTCATTCATTAATTCAAAACAAAGAAACATTTATTGATTCGAATCAAATATTCAAAATACACAAACAAATAAACAAACAAACAAGGAACATTAAAACAATACTAGCAGATAGAGAAAAAGAAGCAAAATGGAAAAAATAAAGATAATTTTTGCGAAGTCAGTTTCCGCAATAGGAAACGCAAATCATAAAATCAACAATTCATTATCAATTATGATGATTTAACTTCGTTCGTTTGTTTTGACCTATTTTCTTGTTTTTTTTTTATTCCATATACATTAATATTAATGTATAAATAAATGTTGAGCAATAAATATTGAAAGAAAGTTGGAATTTGATGAATTCACAAAAGAAAATTTTATTTAGCAAAAAAAAAAAAATAAATAAAATAACAATTTTATTGATTTCTTTCCAGAATTTTAATTGTAATTTTTTAAAGATTTTTTTTCATTAATTTTTATTTATTTTCTCAAAAATTTCAGATATCGCGCCTCAACCCATTACCGTCCAGAATTGCAACCCACAGAACGTGCACACAAATTAACTATATTCCTGCATCATGTGGCTAATCTAATCTATACAGTTGTCCAAGAACAATACTCAGATCCACGTATTTTAGCTTTTTGGATGGCAAATAGTTCAGAGTTTTTGCATTTTCTTAAATCGGATCGTCATATAAGTGCTTTCAGTGTCCAAGCCCAAGAAGTTCTAGCAGAAAGTGTACAGACAGCATTTCGTAATTTGGTGAATTGTTTCCGCCTGGAACTGTCACAGACACTCAATCAATTTCTTTCGGAAACTATTGATCATGACTCGGCAGCGGGTCTAGTATTAACTGTATTGGGTTCAGCTATGGCATTACTAAGACGTTGTCGTGTCAATGCAGCCCTTACGATACAATTGTTTTCACAATTGTTTCATTACATCAATGTGATCTGCTTTAATACGGTGAGCTAATGAGAAAAAACACATAAAAAGTTTGTTGAACATAAGTATTTTATGTATTATTTTCATTTTATTATATTATATTTATTTATATTGATATTAATTAAAAAAAAAAAGGCAGCCAAGTATGAGTCGTACTCGCACAGGGAGGGTTCCGTCCCATCGTCCAAGTTTTTTTGAAGCTAAAATAAAGTAAATATTTAAGTAATAGTGGACATCATATATAGAAATAATATAAATAATAGCTAACTGCTTTAAGTGCCAAGGCATTGCTTGAAACATAAGCTGTTATAATTGTAATTACTCCTTTATTGAGATTTTCCAACTTTTGCGGTTGATAAAAATTCCAAAAATTATTATTAAGTATTTGTCGTTATAGCGGCATTAGAAATATACACTCTGTGTGTCTACCTATTACGGTTCATGAGATAGACTCTCTGTGACGGACGGACAGCGTAGGCTTAGTAATAGGGTCCCGTTTTCACCCTTTGGTTACGGAACCATAAAATTTAAAGGATTTTTATGTCGATTTGTCTTTCTTTTTACATACAATCTTGAACTGCAGATATTTAGCAATGGAGATGATATATTTCTGTTACTGATTTAGGCATTTGTTTGTTGTTAAAATCTTATTAGTTTATAGGCAACCGAAATATGTGGATTGGATCAATTAGTTTAGTGAAATACTTATTTATTCAAAATCATTCAGATTATAATTAGATCTCTCTCCATATCATATCATCATAATACAAATGCGGGAACATTTTTTTTGTCATCTATTTTATGCCTAAACTATCTAATCGATTTTGATAAAAAATATACCATTCGATAGATTGTCATTTGTAGATGTACACAATATGTTTTTTTATTTTTATACTCTTCACGGAAGTGAATAGTATTATAAGTTTGTCATTAAGTTTGTAACACACAGAAGGAGACATCGCAGACCACATAAAGTATATATTTGTGAGCAGTTCGATGAGACTAGTTCATTTAGCCATGTCCGTCTGTTTGCACTCCTAGTCCTTCAGTTTTTGAGCTAGAGAGCTGAAATTTTGTACATAGTTTTCTCTTTACCAAACGCCGATCAAGTAATCGGTAATCAGTCGAATCGGAACTAGCTGGGACGTGAAGAGTATTACAACTTTGGCATAACCAAAGTTAGTCTTTTTTTATATTTTTTTTATTAAAATCTGTCGGATGTTTTGGGGGGTGAAAACAATGAAAAAATTTTCACAACCCCACATACAAAAATCACTTCGATATTAAATACTTTTTTGGTCGAATTTCGACCACTGGGCGATCCTTGTACTTAGTAGTCTTCATACACAAGTGTTGTTATTTTAAAAAAATAGTTTTTTGTTAACCAGTCTTACTATTGTCAATAGGTTGATCTGTTATAATCTAAAAACAAAAAATATTAAATAAAAAAAAAAAAAATTATAGAGTGCTAGAGGCACAAGGCCTTTGATTCGTCTATTATAAAATAAAAAAGAAAATATTAAATTAAATTGGATAGGTTACATTTTTTAAAGAAGAAGGACGATATTTTGTCAATCCTATCTAGGGATGGAATTTTGAGGAAGGAGGTGGGTAGATTATGTCCAAACAGCTGGGTTCTAAAGTTGTCTAGTTTTGTGCATTCATCTGATCAGATGTTTCATATAGAGGTTGTTCCCACATAATGGGCATAATTTATTTCTTTCAAGAGATGTTTATGAGTTAATTTGCTATACCCAGTTCTTGATCTGTATTACTGACCTTAAACTTCTTTCATTTCTATGATATATTTCAAACCAAATGTTTTCCTATTTAATTTGTTTAAAATTTTCTTCTACTACTAGATTGTTGCAAATTCCCATATGTGTACAATGGAATGGGGAAAAGTAATGACAGAACGCTTACAATTACTGGAATTATGGGCCGAACGTCAAGGCTTGGAATTGGCAGCCGATTGTCATTTGGCTAAGATCAATCAATGTGCACAGTTTCTGCAAGCTCCCAAAACTTCAGTTGAGGAAATACAACAATTGGCTTGTTCCTGTTTCCGTTTAAATTCCCTACAAATGGCTGCATTGTTGCAACAAGAAAAGATACCACGCAATCTAGTTGATACTGCCATACGTATGGCCGAATCGGTGGCCGATGAACTGACACGTGCCGATGGTCGTGAAGTGCGTTTAGAGGAATCACCAGAATTGCATTTGGCATTATTATTGCCCGATGATGGCTTCAGTTGTGATGTTGTTCGTGGGATACCAACGGGTCTAGTGGATTTCCTGAATCCATTGCAACAACAAGGCATGTGTCGTTTGGCGGCACAACCAACATCAATTGGTTTATGGACTGTGTATATGCATCAATTTAATGTAAGTTTATTTTTTTTCATAAATTTAAAGGGAATTTTTCTGAATTTTCTTTATTTTGTTTTTTTCATTGTGAAATGTAGGCACGTTCTTCGAGTTCCATGTCAAATAAGTTGCCACAACCGGAGGTGCAATTGATTAAGTTGCATAAGAACTCAAATGGCATGGGTTTGTCAATTGTTGCTGCCAAGGGGGCAGGTCAAGAACGTTTAGGCATTTATATTAAGAGTGTTGTGCCTGGTGGGGCGGCTGATGCTGATGGTCGTTTACAGGCAGGTGATCAATTGTTGCGTGTAGATGGTCAAAGTTTGATTGGCATAACACAAGAGCGGTAAGTCAATAGGCATTTAGGAAATTGTGATTGTGATTTTTATTCAGAATTTATTATAAATTTCTAGGGCTGCTGATTATTTAGTGCGTACGGGACCAGTAGTCACTTTAGAGGTGGCAAAACAAGGCGCAATTTACCATGGTTTAGCAACTTTGCTACAACAACCCAGTCCAGTTATACAACGTGGTGAGTAGACAGCTCACACTCACACACTCTCAAGCAAATACCAACATATTTCATATACTATAAACACACACACACACATACTCACACACACACACTTACTACTGGTGCTGGTTATGTCAGTGGACGCCTTCTTCAGCGTCTACTGTGATTTAATTGATATTTATATATAATTTATTTTCACTTATAAAAAACAAAAAACAACAAACACTAATCCAATCAACACACACACACAAAATATTAACAGAACAACAATAACAATGTATATCGCTCTTATCTCAAAACCTTTGAACTTGTAACAAAAGCTAATCCTTAATTAATGAAATTATCCTTTCACATGCTGCCAAATATTTTTATTGCTAAAAATATCAAAATCAAATGAATGAAATTTGTGAAATAAAACAAAACAAAATAAAATAAAACATAAACATAAAATCGTAATAAATCGTAATGCCATAATAATAAAAATCAGATGAATCATTTTATCAACATAATCAATATCAACAACAACAACAACAACGTCGACACTCCTCATATCAATTGAATAATCGTTATTTTGCCGTTTCCGATGATAGCCTAAATCGTAGTCGCCGTGAATCCTTTGCTTGCATGCGTGCTACATCGCCACCAGTGCGTCGCTTAAGTGCTTCTTGTTTGCAAGAAGAACTTTGTGCTCAGGGTCATCAATTGCATATCGATCCAAGGTATCGTGATACCAGACCCATAGCACGTTCCGCTAGCAGTCTTTACCTTTCGAATGATCAAAATCTTGCCAATACTTTTTATGTACCCAGTCCTATGCGTCGACGTGCCAATAGCACATGCAATACCAATATTAATTATACGCCACCACCATCAATTTATATTGAAGAATATACAGATCCAGTTCCAGTTGATGAAGATGCCGCAGGCAAAGCAGCCTCCACTGAATCGTTTAACAATTTCTCGTATAATGAGGCACATCAACCGCTCAATGAAGATGGTATTGCTTCAGTTGCAGACTCCGATGAGATACCATTCATAGATGATGGTTCACCGACAGAAGAAGATGCTTGTGCTGCTGCTGCTGCTGCTGCTTCCTATGTGCCGCCAAATCTTCAAAAACAACAAAGCAAAGAAAGTCTTTTACAGCAGCAAACAAATCAAAAACCCACCAGTAGCATAATGATGAGTTCAACCTCATCATCTCTAGCGAAACGTAATTCTGTAGGCGGCTATCGTAAAACGGTCAGTTTTGATCTTGAAGAGACACAACAACATCAACAACAACAACAACAATCATCATCACCACCTGATAACTTAAACAACGATGGCAGCAACAGTATTTTACCCAGTGGTAGTGGTAGTTGTACTAGTGGTAGTAGTATAGCAACAACCATAATTAATCGTAAATATCATACCCATGATGCCATTAGTAATTATTGCAACAATAGCAGCAGTCATCGCTCATCAACTGAATCACTTGATCGCGAACGCATGCCGCTCATACAAAAGATAAGACGTGAACTCAATTCAAAACGTTCGACACACTCAACAAGTGGCGTAGGAGGAGGAGGAGGCTATAATTCTGGTGGTTCCGGTTCGAATAGTAATCGTTCATCATCGGAATCTATAGAGAAAATGCCATTATTGGGGATGACAATGAGGCCTCGCCGTGAATTAAATGCCAATCGAGCTACTTCAGCTGGTGGCTTAAATGGACCCAAAAGGTCAAATGTGTTGTCCAACAATAACAACAACAACAACAACAACGCACTTGTAAATAATTCAAATTGCACTGTTGTGTCGTCTGCTTATTCCACAGCCACAGCCACCACACCCATGCCCACGATCATACCGCCGTCGCCTCCTACAACAGCAAATACCATTGTTACTATAAAAGTTCCTAATCTTTATGAAATTGAAAGTTCCTCCTCACTAACTGTACATAGAAATAAATATAATTGTTCCACAACAACAATGACAACAACAGCCAGACGTGCATCCTCGCATGCAAATATACATTTTCCGGCAACCACCAATGATACTAATAGTAACACTACCGCCGCCACCACCGCCACCGTTAAAAAACCATCCAAGCAATCTACTAAACAACAATCTGCTGAAGATTTAGAATCTGATGCAAGTGATGCTGTTCATATTAAACCTCATAGTTTCTTAAAATCTCTTGGTACTGGTAAAGTACATGAAATGGTTAATTATTTTAATAAGCATAAAACCTTTGATCATTTACTGGTACCCCCTGGTGTTGGTGGTGGTGTTGGTGTTGGTAATATGCAATCGAAACAACATTCAAAATCCACTTCGGAATTATTTGAGAAACCCCAAATGGGATCGCCAATGAATAAAAAGAAACAATTGACACAACAAGAACAAAGCGATATTTTGAAGCAATTAAAAGAATGGAGTATCTTTGGTTCATGCGGAAAGGATTATCAACTTAGTATAGATGATGATGATGATAAGAATAAAAATAGAAATTTAGATACAAAAGATGAAGAAGAAGAAGAATTGCCCACTTGTAGTACCTCAATTAAACAACGAAATTTCGAATACAATACAATGAATAAATTAGAAGCATCAACATCAGCAAATAGGTCAAGAAAGTTTTCCTTATGCAACACTATCAACAACACAAATATGACTTGTGATTGTCCTTGTTGCAGCAATTGCAAAAATCTCCATAATAACAACAATCAACCATTTAACAAAAACATGGATTCATCATCTGTCACCGCCCCAACACCGTCAACAGTGGTGACAACGGTGACGGCATGTGTTGTGGGTAATAGATTACCCACCTTTCAGTGCTATGATAGTTGTCCGGGTTTACAAAGAGATTTAAAGTGTCGTCAGAGTGTTTTGTGTCAACGGAAGTCGAATACTGTGCGACAAATTAAACGCAAGAAACATGGAAAGCAACAACAGAAACAGAAACAGCAACGAAATGATGAAGGACAAAAACAATGCAAACAAGGAAGACAACATCAACATCATCATCATCACCATCGACGTCAAGAACATCATGACCAAGAGAAGCATAAGCAATATGATAATGATAAGCAAGAACAAAAGCAACATGGACGACATGGTCATCATCATCATCATCGACATCATAAGCAGCAACCTCAAAATAATGAATCAACTAACACAAATGTTGGTGGTGGTGGACCAAAATTTCTATTATCACTTGCAACAAATGCAATCAATTCTGCCTCTACAAGCAAACCAACAACAACAACATCATCATCATCAATGCAACACCATCATCAACAGGAGCAACAACAATCACAGCAACAAAGAACAGGTTGTCCTTATTGTATAAGTTCGAGTACAACATCTCTGTCATCATCATCCTCTTCATCATCAACATCAAATTGTTCGGCTTCATCATCGGATTTGTCTTGTTTGTCATCATGTAATTCATTAGTAAATTGTTCCGATTGTGACTGTAATTTACCAACAACATCAATAGCAGCTGCTGCTGCTTCTACTGCTACCCAAAGACGACATAATAATCAAAATGATGTCGAAGATGATTTTGTTGTCCCTGTTGATGATGATGATGGTGAATGTTATGTTGCTGACAGTAGTGATGCTGCTGCTGCTACTGCTGCTGCTTCAAATGCTGATGAAATGTTCTTCAACACCAAATTGAGATGACAACCTAATAATAATCATGATGCATCATCATCTTCGAGGTTGTTCTTTTCGTGTTTTGTACTACTAGTTTAAATACTTCAAAGTTTCTTTTTTATGAAGTAAAGTAGAAATTGGTTCTATGTGTTTCTGTTGTTTGTATTTATTTTAGTTGTTCCTGTTATGTTTTAGTGATTTGTTGCAAAAGTTTTGCTTTATTTGTTATTTTGATTGCTTACAAAATTAGTTTTCTCATTTTTTAAAGATTTTTTTTTTTTCATAAAAAATCTAACAAATATTATGTAGCTCAGCAATCTTCTGATTTAATTTATTTTTCAATCAATTATTTTCTTATTTTATAAAGAAAGCATTTTATTATATTTGGCATGCTACAGATATTTCATTATTTTTTATAGTAAAAGCTTTTAATTAAATATTTTTCTTTTAATGATTAATCATCATGTCAATTCTTTAAACAATTCTATTTAAAAATCTCTTTAGATTAAAGAATTCCTTATATTGAAAAGTTGTTCAATTCAAGAAAAAAAAAACCTTATGTTCTACCTAAAAATATTTTTTTTATAATATTTTCAATTCAAGAATAATAAATGACCATAATTTTAATCAATTACCCAATTTATGCGACAACTAAATCGATCTTTCTTCCTTCGAACTAAGTAAAAACGCATGCATTAATACTTTTACAATGTGACAAAGCGATTTATGGAAGCTCACATTTTTCATGCAATGTTATTTTGTTAAGTCAAACTAAAATGTCGAGTTTTAGTCCACTTTCAAGTCTGCTGATCCCAAAATGTTGTTTCGTGTGGTATATTTAATTTTTCTTTATTTTCCTTTTCTTAATGATTTTATAAATTTGTGATTTTTAAATACAGTAAAGGAAAAATCATTGTAAAACATTATTAAAAATCAAGAAAACCATTAAACATTTATAATTTATTTTATGCAATGCGTATTTGAAATATAAAATAATTATTTTCACTTTATATTTTATACATATGGCAACTCTGCCTTGATGTAAATAAACATAAGTCGCATTGAATAAGACCGCAGTGCAGTCGCAAGCATAAATACGCGCAATAAATCGCTTTTACGAAGAAAAATCGAACTAAGCTGTCACATAAACGGGGTAATTTTTTTTTGATTATATAAAATATTATTTCGAAGCTTCGACTATAAGCGAAGCATTACATTTTACAGTCAGTACTTCTATGAAGTAGGTCCAGGACATGAGAACTCTTCAATATCATGACAGTCTCGCTGTTGTCAAGTAATTGTATGGCTAATTTATTGTTATGACGATGTAAACTTATCTATTGGTGGTTTTGCCTATTTTGTCCCTAACGAAAGATATATTGAGGTCTTTGTGAGCCACGTAGTTTGTCACGTACCAAGCATTGACAATTCTTCTGAGTGTTTTATTTCGATACCTTTGAAGTATTTCTATATTAGAATTAACGCATTCAAATCTAAACAATTCACAATGATTTACAGATGACTTCAGTTTGGGATGAAATCAACAGACACAACGATCGGTTGATCTCTCACAAAAATCCACTTACTTCTGAACTGATTTATCATAATTGTCGAAGACTTCTGAAGAGTCATCTGTCACAATATTTGACTTAGTATACTTCAATGTCTTAAGGGTACTTTTATATTTGATTGGCGTAATAAAATGTAACATAAAAAAAAAAAAAAAAATATGTTAGAATTGCTTGCTAAAGTTGCAAGGCATGCGTCCACACTGGTTTCAGCATTAGAATTTTGTGTGCTAGACTTAGTTGCTAGTATGACCCAAGGAACCAATACATTCTTCTTGTTTACAAGGCGAGTTGTACCTGGTGGTCCTTGATATAAGGGTTTTCTACGTTAGCCTGCGGTCAATGTGTACCCCAGATTCACTCTGTGAGAAATGGAAGAATCAAAGATATAATTGTCATAGCCCTAAAAAATCTATGAATGCTCTTTCTTGACAATTTCAATTCAGTTCGTTAACATATTATGTCTGTCTATCTTTCTATCAGTATATCTATCTTTATCCCAGTCCATTTTTATATAATTTTCCTAGTGATTATCAGTACAGTATTGACCACTTATATAAAAATAAGAGCTTTTCAATCATGTCTTATGTAGACAAAAATCAAGGAAATTTACAATTTAAAGGGTTATAGATATCACAAGAGGAAATAAAATAGATTTCACCATTTTTATACTCTTCACGCAGAAGGAGACATTGGAGACTCCATATTCTTTATATTCTCATATTCTTGATCAGCGTAACGAGATGAGTTGATCTAGTCATGTCCGTCTGTCCGCCTGTTTGTATGTATGCAAACTAGTCCGTCAGTTTTTTAGCTAGAGAGTTTTGCACGGAGTTTTCTTTTTACCATACTCAGTACATTTGTCGGAATCAAACGTGGAACCAAATTAAAGTTCTTATTAGAAACACTTTTTTGTTTTTTTTTAACAAAATGCCTGTATCTGATCCACATCCACCACCAACCATGTAAATTTCAAGACCCTCAGACCACTAGGATGGGCCTGAAGATTATTACAACTTCGGGATAGTCTTCTTTTTACTAGTTTCTGTTATGATAATCAATTAATTGTCTATTTTTTATTATTTAGAATCTTAGGACATTTTTCATGAATTTCATATTTATGATAATTGAATCTCATATCATTTTATCTTTCTATGAGATTCATTTTTTCCACTATAATGATAATAATATATACGAGTATGTATATATTTTTAAAAATTTGAATTTTTTACAGTAAATAAAATGAGAGTAGTTTACAATTTCCAGAAATATTCTAATTTATCTTTAAAATCTTATTGAATTTAATTATAAATTATGCAGACATTTGAGTTTCATTTCTGAAATTGACATTCTTTTCTAAATAAATACAACGACTTTTATTATTTTTAGTATTAGTGTTTGCTTTTATTTGCTTACTTAATTTTAATGGGAAATTTCATTTGATTTTGATTTCATTTGAAAAAAATTATAAATTTTATTCTGTTTGCTGCTGTTGCTGCTTCTGATGATATTTTTGCTGTTGACAGTTTTAATTTTATGTATTTTAATTTTAGCCTTGACAAAAACACTTAAACATTAAAATGTCAACTACACAACATGTTCATGTACAAGTTGTTGTATTATGTTTGCTGTTCTCTTTGAACTTTTTAGCTGCTACTACTATACATAGTAAGAATATCATCTCTCTCACCCACTATCATCACCATTCCTTAGTTTCTTGTGCATGGCGCTTTGTTTGTTTTGTTGTTTTGTTTTGTTTTGTTTTTAGTTGTCTAATATAATTTATTAAAAGAATAAAACAAAATAATAATATAATCTTTTCGAGCTAATCTTTATGTATTTTTCATTATTTATCACTTTTGCATAATTTAACAAAAACAAAAACAAACACAAAAATCTAAAATTGTTTTTACTAATTTAATTGTTTTTATTTTTTTCTCTCTTTTGGAAATTCACATTTATTTTCATGCACACTCGCACACAACAAATACAACACAATATATATCTACTACCCAACCACCCACTTAACTATTCATCCAATCCACTCCAATCAACCACCATCACCATCACTGCCACCACCTGAATGATGGCATGCATTTCTAATGATTGCAAACTCACATGAAACCCAAAAACAAAAACGAAAACATCAACATCAACAACAACAACATGAAAATATATAATATGCACAGGTAATCGACGCATGTCCGAGCGGGATTTAACACGTATGGGTACTGAGTCAAAATCGATTGGTGGTCTTAGTGGTCTTGTTGGTCATAATTTTCTCACAGCTAACAACAACAACAACAACAACAGTAATTTACCCAATAGTAAATCAGTGCCTGCATTGCATCATCATATGGGATCTGGTACTATCTGTAAGTTGCATTAAATTGCATTTTCATTTTCAATTTCAATTTTATATTCAATTTCATATTCTATTTGTAGTAAGTACGATTAGTTGTAGTTTCTTTTTGATTTATTGTATTTATAGTATTCCCCATCTATTCTATTCTATTCTATTCTTTTTCACTGCACACAAAAATATATTGTACATTTTGCTATTATATTTTATTGTTATTTGTGTTTATTCAGGTCCTTTGTTGGATTTTATTAATATTTTATTTGTTTTACTCTTCTCATTTTCAAATAGCCTTGACAAATTCGAAATCACGTAGCACACACAGTTTACACAGCAGCAACAACAACAATAGTGTCTTGAATAGCAGCAACAACATCAATAATAATAATAATAATAATAATAACAACAACAACAACAACAACAACGAACAAGGATTCTATCAGAATTTAAGCGTCTACCGTGCACAAAATCAAAGTCAACCTATATTAAATGAAAGGTATGTTTGTAAATTGTACAAGATATGCGACCAATTAACAATTGTTCGTATTAACATTTGATTAAAAGAATATAGAATTTCTAATTTTCCATGATAAAATGCACAGTGGTTAAAGAAAAGGTTTTTAAAAAAAGAATTTATTGAAATTTTAGAAGGATACATTTATTATGAGTATATTGTATATAATAATCCATAATTGTAAATTTGGAACCAATAACCTAAGCTGACCTATAAAGTGAAGTTTGGAATAAAAGCTTCTTAGCTTCTTTCAAGATTTCATGTTAAGCAAAAACCTTTAGATATTTACTATTGTTGATATATTGAGTATATAAGTTTTAAGGGATATTTTTCTCGATTTTGAAACTTTATTGTATGACTTTTCCCCACTTGGATGAATGGATTCCGCGCAAATAAAACTGTGCATCTTTGGAAGCTCAGAAAACATTAAGCCAATTCTTGATACCTTCAACTGAAATAAAGCGTATTCCCGTAAAGGCGTTCTGTATCGACCAAAACAAATGGTAGTCTTATGGTGCAAGGTCTGGACTATAAGGCGGGTGGGTTAGGACTTCCCATCCGGTACCATCGAGATAGGTTTTACCTACGTTTGCGACATGCGGCCGAGCATTGTCATGGTGAAAGAATAAGAGCTCATGCCTGGTTGCCCATTCTGGACGTTTTTCCGCAATAGCACACTTCAATCGCATCAGTTGTTGTCTGTAGAAAGCCTTCGTCGATCGTCTGACCACTTTTCAGAAACTCGTAGTACAAGATTCCATTTTGGTCCCACCAAATGCAGAGCATAAGTGGAGTGTCGTAATGAATACATTTTTCATCACCGTTGACGATAAGATGCAGAAACGACTCCTCTTTGTACCGTTGAAGGAGCATTTCGTAAGGCACCCAGTTTCCGAACTTCTGGACCATACCAATGGTTTTTAACTAACGTACGTTGCTGCAATTTCATGGGTCTTCGTCCAAAATTTCCTCCAATTCGGCGCTTGTTGCGAATTGTGTGCAAATTACCACTTTTAAAACTTCGGTGCTTGTTGCGAATTGTGTCCAAATTACCACTTTTAAAACATCGGAACCAGTATTCGTAGGTTGAAATTGATGGAGCATGCTCTCCGTAAGCCTCACACAGCAGCCCATGACTTTTCTTCAGATGGAAGCAAAATACCAATGTTTCCCGTGATTGGAGTTTTTTAAGGCACAAAAAGAGACATAGTTGTCGAACGGAAAATACATAATTTTGACATTTGTATGGAGTAAAATTTATTGTAAAATGTTGTAAAATGTGGATGCTTTCACATAAAGTTGGTTCCAACATGGTCAGGTATACCTAAACACTACTGGCGATATTATCAGAAAATACTTACATTTCTTATTAGTTACAAGTTCAAATTTCTTCAAAAGAACAACTACACCTTGGTCATGGTTCCATAGAATCTAGCATGAGTAGTTCTTTAGTTGTTTCGGCATATTTTTAATTGATCTAGTATTTTTTATCAACATCCACCAAATATCGACTAACTTTAATATTGCTTAAATTTGATTGAAATCTCTGTTAAACTGCAGAACAAAGCTCTACATCTACATTATATCTCATATGATCATATAGACATCAGTATTGTCTTGTCAAGCAAAATTTCAAATACGAATAAGATTCGTTCTTGATGTCAAGTACAAGACTCTTGTCCTAAGCAGTTCAGTCTAATGTCCAAGACTAGCCATAGGTATTTGTTGGTGGACTGTAGAAAGTAAGCGCATACCAAATTGTGGGTTTAAAAAAGATGAAATTTGTTTCAATTCAATTTAGCTATTTACTGTCCAAATATTTAACTTTGTTAAGGATTTTTATGTGTTTCTTCCCAGAGAGAATAAATTATTATCTATACATATTATGAAACAAAGTCCCCAGGTGCCTTCTGTTTGTTTGAACGCGGTAAACTCAAAAACTAGCGAACGGATTTTCATTCGGTTTTCACCAATTGATGGAGTGATTCATGAGGAAGGTTTATGAAACAAGATAATTAAATAAAAACCCGAAGGAAAATCCAGAGAAAATCGAAACGAGTGGGGTGTGCAAGTGAGATTCATATAAAGTGTAGAGAATTAATTTCTAATCAATCAAATCGTCTTTGTCAAATATCTCATTAGGTCAACCATTCAGTTAGTATCCATTAATTTCTTGTTAATAAAAGACAGGAGAACGTCTGTCCGTGAATCTAGTTTGTACTATTACTTAACGAATTTAACATATAACTAAGTATTATAGATTTTTATACTCTTCAACGTTAGTATTATAAGTGTGTCATGAAGTTTGTAACACCCAGAAGGAGACATCGCAGACCACATAAAATATATATATTTGTGATCAGCTCGATGAGACGAGTTGATCTAGCCATGTCCGTCTGTTCGCACTCCTAGTCCTTCAGTTTTTGAGCTAGAGAGCTGAAATTATGTACATAGGTTTCTTTTTACCAAACGCCGATCAAGTTTGAATCAGCCGAATCGGACCACTAGGGGGAGTACTTTCCATACAAACCCCCTTTTAAATTAATGTTCGTGTTAGAAAAAGTTTTTTGTTTTTTGACGTATCGAACTGAAATTTGAACACTATAAGTTTCTAGTCTATATCCACCAACCATATAAATATCATAATCCTAGGGTTACCAGGAGGGGTACCTCCATTACAAACCGCATTTTAAATTAAAGTTCTTATTAGAAAAAAGTTTTTAGTTTTTTGACGTATCGAACTGAAATTTGGACAGTGTAAGTGTCTGACCCATATCCACAAACCATGAAAATTTCAAGACCATCGGACTACTAGGAGGGGTACCCCCCATACAAAGCGGGATCCAAATGAAAGTTCTTATTAGAAAAACTTTTTTGTTTTTTTTGTACTATCGACTTAAAATTTGAACACTATAAGTGTCTGACCCATAGCCACCAACCTTATAAAATTCAAGACCCTCTGACCACTAGCTGGGACGTGAAGAGTATTAAAACTTCGGCATAGCGAAAGTTAGTCTTTTTTATATTTTTGTTTTAATATTGACGGCCAATGAAAACCACTATGCAAATGCTTGCAAGCATTTAATGATTTAATGAGGAAATATAAAAAATATAAATTAAAAAAAAAAAAAACAAATATATAAAAAGCATCGTTGTGCACTTTTCGTATGAAAAACTATTCATCCTAACTGACATTTATACTTTAATTTTTTCACAAAACTATAAAATATTGCATGCTTTAAATCATTTTGCTCTCTCTCTTTCTCTCTCTCTCTCTCTCTCTATCCCATCTATGTTTTCCATAGGATAACTTTACGTTTAAAAAAATTACTTTATGGTTTTATACCAATTAAACGTGAATATCAACTTTTAGAAATGGCAAATGTACGTGAGTAATTTGAGTTGTGAATCTGTGTGTGTTTTCTATTCTAGTATTTTGTATTTTTGTTTTTATAACTCACACATACACACACACACACAACACACTTTGATTTTCTATTATATAAATATACACAGATACACAAAACACAACAACCACCTCACAAGAAGAGAAGAATATTTTAGTTTATTATAACTTGAGGCACGTACACCTGAAAGTCATTAAGTGTTAATTGTTGAAATTTTATGTTAAGTCCATAAAGAGAAAGGAATTCTTCATGTTTCTTTTTAAAGAATAACATATCTACTTCTAACGAACTAAAATGAATAATGGAAGAGATCATAAATATGGACAGTAGAAAGATTTGAAGAGTAACAAATGTGATGGCAGAATTAATATTGTATCATAATTTTGATAAATGAGAAAGAAAATGAGACGATGAAATGGATTAAACTGCATCCTTATAAGCTCCAGTTAACACAGGAATTAAAAGAGTCCGACTTCGAAGCAAGGTTGGCATTTGCTGAAGAAATGCTTAGTCGATTTTCCACTTTTGACGACATCCTTTTTTCTGACGAGGCTCATTTCCATTTGAATGGGTTCGTAAAGCGACAAAATTGTCGTTATTGGAATCGTTGGAGAATCAAACATAAAGTCTACATGAACAATCCGAGGAACTTCAGTCAACTAAAGGAAAATATCCGTACAGAAATAGCAGCAATCATCCCAGATTTATTGACAAGAGTTTTCACAAATCTGCGATCGCGTTTAGAGGAGTGCCGTCTTCGAGAGGGCCGTCATTTAGATGATGTTATTTTTAAAAAATAAACTACATTTAAGTACCTAATCATCCTATCTTTTATTTCAACTATACCTTTTGTATTTATTTTTTTTAGCCTATTAAGTATAGAAATGCACGTTCTATTGCGCCACTCTGTATATTAGAAGGGGAGTTTAGTTAAGCTTAAGTAGGAATTGGTATCCAGCTTACTTAAACAATTAAAAGTACTTTCCTATTCCCTGGGGATCCAATCTAAGGAATTTATTAATTTCAAAAGACAACTGACATTCATACCTTTCAGATCATCAAGTTTATTCAAGAAGTATGATATAAACCAAGTGTTATTAATTGAAGTGAAGAATATATCTACTTTGGATTAGATTAGTCCAATCCCTACATGTTTTCCAATATAATTTGTTGGAACTAGTCGCTTTTATGAAAAAAAAAAAGAGTTCTATCTCTATAAATCATGAAGTTATTTTATACAAGAAGTTTTAATACAATGCCGATAGCAAAAAAAAAAACCTCTGACGACCGACCCTTTATGGCTGAAAATCGGCCTAGGCAACTTTGGACTGACAACCCACTCGGCGAATATATTAATTATCATGAAAATAGCACTGAAGCCTCGGATAGAAACCCAAAACGTTGACGACTGAAAAAATAGGCAACAGAGGACCGCGTCATATGTAGATCCCATGTGCAGCAAGCCAAAACTAACAAAGAGTTGTACAGTCAAACATGATGTGATGATGAAATATCTATAAATAAGTTCTTCCTTCATTATACTTTTGTTTATCTTCAAAGAAGAATCTGTATTAGATTTAATTGGAGATTACACAAAGGATTTAATTTTAATTTGGGGCCATCCACATATTACGTCTCATTTTATGAGGAGGGGGAGAGGAACGAAGTGTAACCACCAGTGCCAGGAAGGGGGATTGGTGGTCATAAGCTTTGTTACATCACATGTCAAAATCTTAAATATACAGAATAGGAATTAAAGAGACACTATATTATTAGAAAATATGTGACGTGACGTCTCGGTAGGTAGGGGGTTGGATTGTCTCAGAAATGTGCCCACTTGTGACAGGGGGAAGGGGGTGTAGAAAATCATGAAATTCGTGTGACGTGGTATGTGGATGATGCCTTTCTTGTAAATGAATTTGTGATTATTGAGTTAAAATCTTTTCGATTTAAAAACTGATTTCTAGATTTGATGTCGCCATATTTTGGGCCTTCGCTTGTTTTTAAACTGGACCACAAAATATCCATTTTTAAGGGTCCATGAGAACAGTTATCGTAATCGAAATCTTAAATAAATTTGATTGATGCATTCTTCTTTCAAATAATCAGACTTTCAAATGCTTCATCATACGCAATCTTCTCCCTCAATTTCCATGTATTTCGATTGTCAAACAGATTGTTTCACTTCTTGCATCACCTTCACTCATCACCCATTTGTTGGTTTCTAAAGAAGTTTAAAATTCATGTCAATATTTGTCAAAAAAGTGCACAATATTTGTTGAATAAAATTTATGTAATTAAAAAATATAATAAAATTTATTAAATAAAAGAAAATATTCATGAAAAATCTTATTATAAATTTTATTAAATTAATTTAATTCTTATTTACTATTTTTTAGACCTCCGATGCCACCACATACCATAATGAATTCGTACAATGGAAATTCCCCTCACGGCGTCGTACAAAATCCAATACTATCATCACAAGCAACAAATGGCCTAAATCAGCAGCAATATCTCCAGCAGCAGCAGCAACAACAACAACAACCCGGACAACATCTACATCATACATCATTGAATTCAGCGACGGCAACGAATGCAATACAACAGCAACCAGTGAACTCTAATATGCCACCAACCCGTCCAGTATCTGCTTATTATCATAGTAGCAATAGTGTTGCTGCAACATCAGCAACAATTGCAGGAGCATCAAACAATAATTCACCATTGCTACAGCAGCAACAACATCAAATGCATTTACAGCAGCAGCAGCATCAACAATATCCACAACAACATTTACACAATATGAGTGCAAGTAGCAGTAATCTTAATGGGGGCCTAACACTTCAACAACAGCAACAGCATTTGGCTCAAGTGCAACAACAACAACAACAACAACATGGTGCTTTGACCTTGGGTAATCGCACAAAGAGTCAGCAAAACTTCAATCGTGATTTGCAAAATCAACATTCGCTGCGTATGCAACAAATGTTGGCGCCATCAATGCCAAACATCAGCAACATGTATCAGCAGCAGCAGCAACAGCAACAACAACAACAGCAGCAGCAACAACAGCAAGCAATTGCAGCAAGTCAAAGTATGCAAAATGTTAACATGAGTGTGACAGATTATCCATATCAAAATGGAGGAGGAGGAGGAGGTGATAATGGTTTAGGACTCTATCAGCAACATTCACCAGCAGCAGCTGCCCAAACACTTCGACGCAATGCTCGCTTTGAAGGTTATGGAACAGAAGCCATGCAACATTCACCCAATCAACAACAACAGCAACAGCATCTCTATCAGCAGCAACAACAAACAAATTTCATTACATTGCCACCTAAACCCATGGGAAGCATGCAATCACCTACGAAACAACAACAACAACAGCAGCAGCAACAACAACAATTGGTGGGGCCTCCAACAACAGCACCAAAGCCACAAGGACAACAACAACGATTGCAACAATATGGATTGCAACAACAATCATACATCTTGACACCACCACAGACTTCATCAGGAAGTCTACTCGAACACGATAAGCCACCGCTACCACCAACAGCTACACATCCTTTGTTTAAACCAGCACCACCATCACAACTGATGCCAGGCGTCAATTATGTTGCCAGTACACTTGATCCACCTAAAGGAAGTTACACCATGCAACAGCAACATCCACAACAACATCAAAAGCAAAATTTCATGGGTACAAATCCTTGGGAACGTGAAGAACGCGAAAAGGAAGTTGAAATCCGACGTGAGCACATACGTTATTGGCGTGAACAACAAATCACTGAGCTATCAGCTCTTGCCCACCGTACACCACAACAGGATGAACAATTGAAAACACTCATCTTGGAGCGTGATTTCGAACGACGTGCCCAAGAAACTGAAGAGCAGGAAGATGAAAGTGAGCCATCCTATGAAAAGGAGAATGTACAAGAAGTTTTCCGTTTGGCAACACAAGCGAATGCCATACAGACGCCAGTAACAAATTTCCGACAAACTGAAATCAAAATTGCTTCAGTCTTGGATAATGTCAGCAATCAATCGGCAGAATCATCACCACGTAATTCATCATCAGCTGATACTCAACAACCGACAATAGTTTCTAGTAGTGCCAGTAGTAGTCAACAGGCTCCACCATTGGTGGTTAGTTCGAATACAACAGGCTCATCGGTTCAACCCAAAAGTATATTAAAGAATAATCGTTATACTGAAGGTGGTAGTAGTGGTGTTGGTGCACCATCATCTCCATCAAAATCACAGAAATCAGCAAGTTTTGCTGATGAAAGACATTTACAAACCGAACATCCCATTTCGAATTTAGCCAAGGATCTTCAACATATGACTCTCAATAATTCAACAACAATAACAACAACAAACAATAGTCTTAATAACAACAACAACAACAATAATAATAACAATAATAATAATTCCATCATTGATGATGGCAGTAGTAGTGGCATCAGTGGATTTGTACCACCACCACCTCCACCAGAACGTAATAGTTCTTATTTAATAATGTCACAACAAAAGATGCGTAACTCATCAATAGGATTACTTAAGACAGCAACAAGTAATAATGCAGCAGATTTGCTTAATCAGAATGTTGCTAGTGGTGGCATTAAGAAGCAATCACCAATGGTTATTAATAATAGTAACACCAATAATAATAATAGTAATAATAATAATGGTATGCTTCATCATTCTCACCATCATCATGCATCACCAACAAATTCATTATCATCCGCCATGGAAGTAAATGTTGCTTATGTAACAACTGCCGGTGGTAGTGGAGCAGCAGCAGCAGTTGGAGGTGGAGGTGGAGGAACCAATGCAGTAGCACCTATGTTGCTATTACGTGATAATAAACGTGTTTCCTTTCATGATGAAGAGAACAATTTTATAATCCAACAACAACAACAACTGCAGCAGCAGCAGCAGCTTCATCATCAGTCATATGGTGGCGGCGTCTCATCATCAACAACAATGCGTGAAGAACTTTATGGTATCGAAGCAACAGATTTAGATATGATACGAGAGGATACTAATGTAAGTTGAATGTGAATTAAAATTTAAATCTAATTATCTATTTAAATAAATATTTATTTGATTTGATTTGATTTGTTATTTGTAGTACCTCCAACATAGCATAGATCAAAGTATGTTGCCATCAATGCCATCTACACCAGATGCAGCTCTCTGGAATACAAGTGTGCAATCAACACCAGGAGTCATAGGTGCTCAAGAGGTCTATAGGTAAGTGCTTCTGAGATTAGTTATCCTTAACAATGATTTTAGATTTATTAAAGTCAATGCAACTCGATTTGATTTCTATTCTGTTCATCCACATGCAAATTTGTTCATCGAACAAATACACATTTTCCTGCTAACTAGGCGAACATTGCTCACGATTAGTTCATTTGCTAAATTATTTCAACGAGTAAACATGACAAGATGGCAGAAGAAACTAATGCAGTCGCGGCCTTGATGATTATACAAATTTACTTAGATCAACAAAATGACAAAAAAAACATACTATAATTTAATAGTTTGTTCCACGATGTATTGCCCAAAATGTTTATTTTTATACTGCTTACTTTTATTTTACCAAAATGTTGGTTCATTTTGAAAGCATTCGATAAGTTCAAGCAAAAATTCATTTGCTCATTTTGGCACGTGTTTACTTAAAACAATATTTTTCATATATTATGTTCGTGCAATCTTTGCCATCAGCGCCGTTCCTAGCGCTTGATCAGGGTAGAGTGGCTTCCTTTGGTCAACAATTTCAATTCACCTAAATTATACTTCGCCACTTTTAAATGGAAATTGTTGTTCGAATTTGACGCCCCTTGCCATCTAGTGCCTAGAGCTCTACCCAAGGGCCGGCACTGATTGCCATCCATTGACGAACATGTTCGAACGGACACACGCAACTTAGAAACATTCCTATCATTTGCGAACAAAATGTCGAACACTAAAATCTGTCACGAACACCTTCACTAACAACGAACATTTCTTCGAAACGAACAAGTTCGACGAACACATTAGACAAATGGGTTTTAACATAATCCTCCATAATTATTAAATATTGTACTATCATATCAGCGAATTAATCGAAAGAACTTTGCTAATCTTAGTATGAAACATGAATAACTCAACACTTAGTTTGGGAATAGAGTAGCCTGCAGTATATTTTCAAAGGGGGGTAATGGAGAAGTTGCCCTTCCCTTGGTATGCGCATGTGGAAAGAGCTTCGTTCTAATTGAAAAATGCTACTACAATAGTTTTATAAGGTTTTTTAATTAATTTGCACTTTAACTTGGGCTTAGTATAATACTAATCATTTTCTTTACACTCTGATTTGCAGAGATATTATTTACTCTAAGAATTGATGGGATTTTTTGCATTTAAGCCTTGTGTTCCAACCACTTGGATCCATAAGGTTTGAAGCTTTATTATTAATATGTAACACTGTTTTCATGATTTTTTCATGAACTCGCGTGTAGTGTAAGCGGCCTGTGTAACCTAACCTATCATAACTGGGGTCTACTTCGTTGCATTAAATGTTTAGGGATAAGATGGGGGGGTCTTCGAAAAATATTATTTTTAAATATATTCATAAATATACAATATATGAATTAATGCATGCGATTTCTCTTTTTATCTATAGAGATCCACGTCAACGTCGTTTGGCTGAGAAGCAACAACAACAACAGCAACAACAACGCACTGAAGCTGTTCCCGAGAAACTTTCATTTAAAGAGAAAATGAAAATGTTTGCTCTTGAATCGGGTGATGATCATACGCCCAAGGATAAATTAAAAATATCACGTGCTCAAAGGGATATTGATGCGGTGCATTAAATTAATGGAATTGATCAATCAATAATCAATAATAATAATAATCATACCCATGAAAAACATCCAAACAACAACAACAATTAAACAGGTAATACAGAAAAGAGTTTCCCAATTTTTTGTGGTAGTAGTGTATTTGTGGGGCCAAGTTATAGTAAAAAAAAACATGTTAAATTAAAATTTATTTTCATTCAAATAAGCAGCAAACTTAATTAATTAATTCAATGATTAATTAAACTTAACGAATTTGCTAAATAAGGCAATAATATAATTATGATATATGTATAGTAGTATGTTACAAGATATCTGGAAGGAACGAGGATTTATAGAGTTAAATTTATGTATATGAGATAACTAAAATCAATTAGAGAAAAGCAACCAACACAACAAAAATTATACTAATTTTAGAAAACGAAACGAAAACAAACACAAAAACAAAATATAAAAAAAACAATACAAAATATTTTATCATTATACATACATAATAAATAAGCGTTATATAACTTTCATATATATATATATACATATAGTATATAAAATATATATTTTATTGTTTATATACGAGAGTAGAAAAAAAAATATATAAATATTTTTAATAGATGATGATTGATTATTGTTTAAATCTATAAAAGAAAATATTAAAAAAATATATATATATTTAATTAGTTGAGTATTTGTTAAAGCATTATAGATTTATATATATATATATATATTTATTTATATAGAATTCTTCTCTATTTCTCTATATATAATACTATACCTAAATGTAAAATTAAGTATATGATGATGATCATTGCTTATATCTCTTAGAGCCTGCAACCATGAGGGAATTGTGTGGAACAAGAAAAACATTTCAAATTATTAAACTAAATAATAAAAAAAAAAAAATTAAAAAAGAAACAAAACTAAAGGTCCAATTATTACAAAAATAAAAATATAATATTTATAAAAAATATATTTATGAAAGAACCAGAGAGCAAATTATATGATTCTATTTATATAAACAAGAAATATATTTTTATTTAAAGAACAAAATATTATATTTTACTTAAAAACAAATTCCAGCCTTAAAAACAAAAAGATATGTATTTTAAAAAGAAAAAATTTATAAAAAAATACATACATATATTTATTATTTCTTTATAAAAAAGAAAAAATATATATGTGTACATATAAATGAACCAATTTAAACAAACAACACATAATGATAAATTATGATGATGATGATGCAACAACACTTTATGGCTTTAAATTTTTTTTTTTTATAAAAAGTTATAATTTTTGAATAATTAATTAATAATTATGAAATACAAAAAAAAAAAAAAATTAAAGAAGTAGTGAGTAAATATAAATAAAAAATATTAATCTGGTTGGACCAAATCAATTAAAAATAAATGCCAGAATTTATTTAGTAGACATAGAAATTTAAATGTTAAAAATTTATTATCTAAACATTTTCCATTTTTTAATTCTTTTGTTTTATTTTTTTGTTAAACTCTTTGCGATACACAGAAAAAAAAATAAAAAAAATTATTAATATGAAATTAAAAACTAGAAAATTAAAATTTACCTGCATTCCACATATTTTAAATATAAAAATTTATATATGTATATATAAATTTGTAAAAAAAAAAATTTATTAAAACGAGAAAAGAAATCAATGAGAAAAATTAAAAAATATTAAAGATATAAAAACATAAATAATCAAAAATTTAATTTAAAAATATAAATAATATTATTGAAATAAATAAATAAAACAATAAAAAAATGTATAAATAAATAAAAAAAAGGAAAGTTAAATCAATAGAATATATAATGTACAAATAATAAAAATAATTAAAATAAAAAATGAAAAAATATTTACATAAAATACAAAATAAAATATATAAAAATAATTAAATAAAATTTTACGAAAATATATAAATAATTAAAAGAATAATATTGAAAAAAATAAATAATAAAACTTACATAATTTCTTAACAAAGAAAAAATAAATAATAATAAAAAAAAAATAGACACATAAGTAAAAAGAAAAATTAAAATACAAAAAACATTCATTATCATCATAAGAATAGAAAAATAGAAGAGAAAAAACAAAAATTACAAAACAAAAAATTAATAATAATAATAATTAATATAAATAGTTCTACTAAAATTTAAAAAAAAAGCAAAATATGTAAACTAAAAGCAGAAAATACCGAAACAAAAATTATATTTTTAGTACATTTTTGTTTAGTTATATTTTATTAAGATTTCATTTAAACACATCAAAAACAAATAATATATATATATATATCTGCATATTTATGCAAATAAAAATTAAATATGAAAAATCAATAAAATAAAATTGTTTTATTTCTTTCAAATTTTTTTATTTTATGTTAATAACAGAGCAAAAATTCTGTTAGTCGAAAAATGCTTATATCTTCAGAACCGCTTGACAGATTTTCATGGAAGTAGTGGCACTGGAAATGTTATGAGTTCAGTTTTGTGCTATTATATTTTGACCTTGATCTGACCTTAAGGAATGGTCGAAATTTAACATGAAAATATGTCTACTACGATTTAACCCATTTCCGTTACTTGGATTTAATTCTAGTTTATTTCAGATAAAAGCTCCACCATTCATCTAGAAACCATCTATCTTTCGAATCGGTTCAGTAGTTTCTGAGATATAGACATTTCAAATTTGATTAAATTAAACAAATGACAAAAGTTCAAATCGTAAACATAAATTGCTTACATCTTAAGAACAACTGAACTAATTTCAATGAAACTAATGCCAAATAGAAGTACAAGAAAGGGGCTATAATTCACTTATAGGAAGTATTCCGGATAAAGAGATAAAATGAAGTATTTGCACAAAAAGGGGAAATTTAAAGTCTTTCCAGCAGTCGAAATTGTTAAAATTATATTGCATCGTATAGATAAAATCATAAGCTTTTTTGTGAAACCAATCAGCCGATCCAAAGATTGTTAGCAAAATACCTTCATATTAAAACTAATGAAAATGCTCGGTACTTTATTTATTTAATATTATAAAGGTTTATATTGAAGTTAGTGTTTTGTAACTTAAGGCAGTTCAATATTTATTTATATTAGAATCTCTTATATTTCAAGCGCAACTTGGTAACTTAAAGCAATTTAATAATATTGTATGAGTCACCATGTGTTGGTCTTTGTCTTGGCTAACTAAGGGCGCCACTTACATACGTATTTCGTAAATAATAAACTGCTTTAAGTTACACAGCTTTGGTTAGAACATAAGAATTTGTAATATAAAAGTAATTTCAACTATCATCACCATGTATGAAACAATATAAATTTAGTTTATTTCTATGTTTATACTCTTCACGCAGTGAATAGTATTATAAGTTTGTCATGAAGTGTGTAACACACAGAAGGAGACCCCATAAAGTATATATATTCTTGATCAGCGCGATGAGACGAGTTGATCTAGCCATGTTCGTCTGTCTGTCTGTCTGTCTATGTATGCAAACTAGTCTCATTTTTCGAGCTAGAGAGCTGAAATTTTGTTAATTTAAACAATCGGATGCTGTTCCAAGTGAAACAAACCATAGTGTGACACTGATCATTTAAGGCTCGACACAAATTGACAGTTTTTCTTTATAAGAACATTTTATTGCTTGTATTATAGAAAGAATTTTGTTATTTATATTCTCAAACTTGGATCACAATTCTTTATAGAATCTTTGAAGCATGTCGTTTGAATCAAAGTGGGATGCAATCACCACTAGAATAGATAAGATTAAATTGAGGAAGTCAGAATACACCTCGTCACCGCGGACACTAATGGACCTATTGTCACAGCCATCTTGATCACAGTTCCTCCGATATTCTATTATTCATCAAGAACTCCAGAATCTTTCTCGGAGATAGACCTGCGATATCTATTGGTTCTAGGTATTGGAATCCCAAGTATCGGAGTCTTGTCCATGAATAACTCATTATTCTATCAATAAGACCCTAGGGGGTCTGTAACTCAAGGTCGTAAATCGCTTACTGACTTCAAATTGAATTTTCTTAGCAATTTCATAAATTATTCGGTATAAGAAGTAGAACAAAAATATCAAAGAGTCTAGTAAATATTGGCATTCTTATGCTAAGTAACGATGCATAGATGATGGTGATCTATTGCAAGATTGGATTAAGGATGTAAATCCAAAGATGCTGTATTAATCTTAAGAGTCTTTCAATTTCCAAGACAAAGATGTAAACATAATTTTAAGTTGAAGTGTGTTCGTTGATTTTAAAAACTACCCAATTTAGTAAACTATGTACTATGTAACCAGGACATAATCGGATTATTTGATAACCATTGTTTCTTCATAAAAGACAAGAATAAATATAGATTGACGATGGTATTGAAACAGCCGACAAAACAGCCAAAGACTCCTTCCTTTTTTCCCTAACATTCCATCACAATTTTAACCACCGCGTTTGTTGATAAATCACATCAAATCTCACATTATTACACAATTCCATTTCATCTGAAACTCCTCCATATCAACCTCAACAAATATAATCTCCTATCATACTGCTAGCACAAAGCTCATCCTTTATCAAATTTGTCCGCTTCGGCTCGGTCACACAAACCTCACCCATAAGCAATATTTGTAAAAATCATCTTCGATATGCCAATTCTGATCTACAAACCAACCTATATCAGTTTTGCATATCCTATCATCCTGCCAACACTTCAACAACATAAGACAAATGGTTTCTACGAACATTACCCCTAACATACCCCACCAACCGATTAAAACATTCAAAATATCATAAAATTCTTAAAAAAAAAAACCGACCTCTTCCACCTTCTTTAATTACTCCTTTCCTGCACTCACGTACTTTATCCCAATTTTGAGCTTAAATAAAATTTCAAAAATTAAAAAAAAAATTAACTATCTTGTAACAAACTATATTAAATATACTTTCTCATAGCTGAAAGTTCGCAAAATAACAATCAACACTTATTTTCAATGCGATCTGCTCATTGAAAAGTAGAAAAAATTGAAGCAGTAAGTGTGTTTTTGCATTACTAAAAGAAAAGTTGCAAAGACTTTCAAAGGATACTTCACTCTACACTTTGTGTACACAAACAAACAAACAGAATAAGTATTAAAGCAAATTAAAGCGGATTAATTTCTGTTTGCATCCCATTTTCCTTGTACATATTTGCCTTCATCATACCTCACTTTGTCTATCTTTGTTTATGGTATGCGGCAAAAGCAATTAAAATGAAAAAAAAAAAATAATAATTATTAAATGAAGTAATATAATAGTAAGAATAATAAGGACAAAGGATAAAGAAAAGTTAAAATATATACTTATGTAAGTGTGTAAGGATGAAAATGAAACATTTATTTCACAAAAGTTAAATGTTGCTTACAAACGCAAAGAGACTTCTGCTGATTTAGGAAGAAAATCATCCAGCCATCCTCCTTAAGAACTTTAACTTAATATAATAAAAAAAAATAAAAAGAAAAACTATATATTTTGCAATTTCCTTAGAAATACTAAACAGGCTACTTAGCCAAGTTTAACGTTAATGTAAACTTTAAAAATGCCACAATAATGTCGGAATAAATTACAACAAGTGAGAAGGCAGGCACAACCTGTGCAAGGATAAAGTTTTTTGCTGCTTTCAGGTTTTCACACCTCAAAGTTATTTAAAAGCAAACTTTGTCTGGTTCTTTTGGTTTAGTTTAGTTTTTGTTTCATCGTTCATGAAGCATTTACCTTGTAATTATCCTTAGTTTAAGTAAGCAAAGTATTATATCGAGAGTTTTTGTTAATAGCATCACCATTTAGGAAGTTTTAGTTATGAATTTGTTAAAAAAAATCACTTTTATTGCTAAAGGATATTTATTCAATAAAGTTTTTCAGAGACTATAAATAAAAGAAAACATTGAATTGTAGGTCTTCTTTTCTTTTTATACTCCAAAACTTATGCAAATGAATAGGATAAGTAGGCCTCTTGCCACAGAAGGCAAGTTTACATTGATGTCTTACTGTCTATTGTTTTGGTTGTATCTAAGTGTCTATTGGGTATCCCAGTTAGTTTAGTCTCAAAGGACGCCCTTCACCTGTGAAATCAACTCGCAGAAGCATGCAAATGAGTAAATAATACGATATACAAAGTTGGTGCTATTGAATATAAATAAGAGGAAGGTTTCATCTATATTCTATGTAAACTGATAAAAGACTATCCGCCTAATCGGGAAGATTTTTCTCGAGAACTACAATATAAGCTAGAAAGCTGATATTTGGGGTATAAAGACAAATTTCTAATTTTCTTTTTATTTTATTCTCTTTCATTTAGTACAAAAACTCGAGTTATTTACATTTATTCGGCCATCCTTCTTTGTTAGAGCGGACATTTGAGAAGGCAACACAGGGGAGGCACGACGAAGAGAAGTCTGAGTCAAGTCCTTGCGGCGTACTTGCCCTTCTTCATCACAGCGGAGAAGCCTTTCTTATTGACTGTTGGTAAAATACCGGCGGTCTTCTTGGGTACAAGACTACTGTAACGGTATGAGATAACATTGGTCAAGTTACTGGCTTCAGTACTAAAAGATTTCTAAATATCACGATTTTTCAACAAGAAAGCGTTGTTGTCGAGAATGATCAATCAGTTAGGAGTGATGAAGTGGCCATCTCACGCCTTTTTGCATTGAGTACGAAACAGACTCTTCAGTTGGTTTCTACATTGAACACTCTAAACAATCCCAGATCTCCTACTTAAACCACGAAATTATCTAGAATTTCTTAAATTGCATAGTATGAGTCTTAAAAAATTTTGGTTGTCATTACATAAACTTCCAAATTTTTGCTAAAATTTATTTTTAAGCATATCAAATGGAAGTCTAATATATCTGACTATGTTTGTCTATACGGGTGGGCATTTGATCTTTGGAAACTTAATAAGTTAGAAAGCTTAAATTTAGTATATACTAGAGACCCGTCCCTGATTTCCACGTGTGCATAAGAGAAAATTATTTACATTTCTTCACCGGTTCACCGGTTTCATTACTCTGAAGCCAACGATGTCTGTTTTTTTTTTTCTAATCGACAATAGACCCAATGTTTAAAGACTTAATTAGGATGTATTGTACATATCCTCGTTTCGTAGAAATTTCTCTTAATAACAGTGAAAACCTTACTAAAATTTGTTTAATGGTGTAGAAGTTGTGCATATCGGAAGAGACAGGAATTTCGACTTTTATTTATACTATACACTATACAGATGTACTTAGACTACTAAGTTTGTTTCTACTATACATACATCGAGAACTCCTTATTAATTTAGAATGTTATTCAAATATTTCGAATTCGTGGAGCTACTTCCTTTACAGCATTAGTTCCTAAACAACCTTTATTCTCCCCTAAAAATAGCAACACGATCCGATTCTTATAACCTCCAAAAAATACATGACTATGATGAAGATCTCGCGTATGCAGATGATATTTGCTTGTTATCTGTGAAGCACTCCGACATGCAAGCAAAGCTCCACGATCTGTGCGCCGAGTCGGGTAGGGTTGGCTTAAAAATCAACATCGACAAAACAAAAGCAATGAAAATGAACACCAAAAACAACGACAATTTTATGATACATGGCAAAGAAATTGAACAAGTCGAAGATTTCACCTACCTAGGCAGTATAATATCCGCGGAGAATAGTGCAGGAAAGGATATTTGGGCCAGAATAAACAAAGCAATAGGCGCATATGCGCCAAATCTGGAACTCGACGCAATTATCCTTCCAAACAAAAATTAGACTATTTAAATCCAACGTTGTCTCATTACTGCTCTACGGATGTGAGACCTGGCTTGTAACCGACCATCTAACTGGAAAGATTCCGAGCTTTGTCAACAGATGCCTGCGGCGTATTCTCAGGGTGTGGTGGCCGAATGTCATCAGCAATGACGACCTATATAAAAAATGCAAATTGGAACCTATGGCCAACTGTATAAAACTACGAAAATGGAGATGGATAGGCCACACATTGCGAAAAGATGCCACAGAAGTTTGCCGACAAGCTTTTGACTGGAACCTCCAAGGAAGCCGTAAGAGGGGTCGCCCTAAGACCACGTGGAGGAGATCCTTACAAAAAGAAATCGACGAATGGGGAAAATCGTGGAACGAATTAAAGTTGCTAGCAAAAAACAGGATCAGATGGAAATGCTTTATTGGGGCCCTATGCTCCAGTGGAAGATACAGGAAATGATGATGATGATGATGATGATGAACCCACAATAGAAAAAAAAACACATATATAGAATCTCCTTAACAATAAATATTCCCTTCTTAGGCTTTGATTTTGAGGGATTACATACAGGGAATCTTACCAATAGTTGGTTCCACACGCTTATTTATAACTTAAAGGAAATTAAAAAAAAAATAAATGAATAATTTTCAGAAAATAAATCAAAAACTATAATTAGTCCGAGATAAACTCAGATTCTTCCCTCTTTTCATCTTGATGATGCTTCAAATAATTGTCTATTGCAAAGTGAAGCAACAGATAAATGTGATGCAAAAAATTGTTGTAAAGAAGAGAAAGGAAATTAAGAAATTAAAAAAAAAACGGTTGGGGAAAAAAAAGGAAGTTTTGCTTTCTTCTTTTGCGTTGAGATGTCACCATGCCACCAGGACCACCACGATGATAAATGTGCTAAGGAAGTAATCAACGTAAAGCGTTGACAATTAAATTGCTAAAAAAAATAAAAGTGAAAGCATAGCAACAACATTCAGAAAGGAACAAAAAAAACATAATACTTATATATATAAGTATTCTTTAATTAGATTTTTCTGTTAAAGATGAGCAATTTAAAAGACTCTTGTGTACCATTTCATATTTTGTGTGTGAAAGTGAATTTAAAATTCTTTGATAAGGAAGTTCTAAAGAGAAAAGGTTCCTTAACCCGCTTTTTGAATATTGAACATTAAATTTTGTTTCTTGCTACCCTTTCTCAAATAAGTTGACTGGACATCGTTGGACCTTCAGCTTAAAATGTTTGAAAACTGGTTATCCCCATATGGTGGTGGCGCAATGGAGTCGATATGATCATTAAAAGACAAATAGCAGAAATACTCGACAGCCGAGACTATAATTCTAATACAATTCCTCAAAAACTTTCTCAATATTCTAACTTATTTATTTTTGGGACCCTACCTATGGAACAACATAATTCTTTCTCACTGACTTCCTCTTGAACTTAAATTTTTCCCTGTGGACCCCCCTTCTCAACTCTAAGCATATAACAACGTAAGTATATAAGCAAAAAGTTAGTGACAAAATCTTTTGCAGATCTTAGGTAATGGCATGGGTGCGAGTATCATAGTTTAAGATCTGCTGCAATAGCTTGGTCTTTTGTTTATATAAGAAACACATCCCGACAACTTCCACCTTCCATTCCTGACGTCACAAAGCTTATGATAACCAACCCACTTCCTGTCACAGGTGGGTACAACTCCCACCCAGCTCACTTCATATCTACTTACCTTATTCCAATCACATGTTGCCTTCATATTGAATTGTAAACTTTTATCCTATCACTATTCGTGTTGTTGCTCCATTCTCCTTTTTCTCATGTAATGCAGAGCTTGTGGTGGATACCATTTTTAAGCATTCTAATTTTACTTTGAGCTGAAAGCTGATAGAACGATAACACTATGGAATCGAGACTTTTACCCAATGCCGAATCGGGTGCAAGGTATCGATATCTACTCAGCATCGAATGAAGAGTATCGATACTTAGTCGTATCGGTTGATTTTTGATAAACTGAAAGACAAATAGAAACAGCAGTAAGTATTTATGTAAGATAAGCTTTATACGAGAACGTATTAACATCTTGTCCCCTTCTTCCAAAGATTGGTCATTCTGCAGCAGTGTTGGCGAATTTTCGGTCATTTGCAGTGTTTCTCGTCATTTTGACTATGTTTTTCTTTTTTCGTGTCGCTCCAAAAATAAACAGCTGATAAGGGCACAAAACAATTATGAGTATGTACTGATCCAAATACTTTTAACCTATACCTACTTGGTATTCGATTCCAAACTATCGATGACAAAAGTACTTGTTATCGAAAGTAAAATATCAAGTTAGTACTTGTATCGTTTTATCTGTAAGCAGATGATGTAACAAACACACAGCAGACAATAAAAGTACGCACAAAGAAGCTGACTGCTAATTTGTTTGTTTTGCTTGTTCAATTTTTCATAGAGCTATCATCATCAGCAATCAACTCCTGTCTGCGCTTACCCTTATGGGCGACTGGTGAATGGCAAATTGTGAACTGTTTTGTGTACCAAAAAAAATGTTTGTGGTGAATAGCAAATTGTGAACGCCGAACACCTGTTTTATGTTTATTTATTTTCGAGTAATTTCATTATTCATATCTGTTTGCTGAGTGCACTGAGTTTGGTCGTTCAAATTATGGAAAAAAAGTTTATTGAAGAAGTGAAAAAGCATAAATCGATTTACGACAAAAGTTGCATTTCGTATCGCAACAAGAAATCACGTACGGAAGCATGGCATTCCATAAGTGAGGCTATGGGTATTTCCAGTAAGTAAATTTCTACAATATATTTTTATGGTACAGTTCACCACAATCAAAATTATTACTTTTTACAGCTGTAGTGTGCCAGAGTAGGTGGAGGAGCCTTCGCGACCGGTACGCGAAGGAGGTCTTCAAATTGGAAGAATCATCTGGAAGTGGTGCTAAAAGCCAGTGGCCATTGTTTAAATTGCTGGATTTTCTTCGACAACAAGTGAAGTATGTTTGCATTTATTATACATAAGTACATACATATGAAATCAAGTTGATTTATTTATTTCATTTTAATTAAATAGGGACTCGTTTTGTTCAGCTGAATCAGAACATTTGAATTACGGAGCACTACAATTAATTGAAGAGGTCAAAAAACATAAGACCCTTTTTGATAAGAACTGCCTTTCATTTTATAACAGAAACACCCGTGGAGAAGCGTGGCATTCCATTAGTGAGGCTTTAGAGGTTCCCGGTAAGTACATTTGCATAAAGAATTTATGATGCAATTCACTACAACGAAGTTATTACTTTTTATAGATTCAGTGTGCAAGGTTCGTTGGAAAAGCCTTCGGGACCGGTATATAACTGAGTTAAAAAATCAAAGCGGTGATGTTTATGAGAGTCGTTGGCCATACTTTGATTCAATGGATTTTCTCCGGCATCATATTCAAATAAAAAAGTATGCATACATTTATTACACATATGTAATGAACTTATTGCAAAGCAAGATTTATTTATTTCAGAGGAGTAACTAGTGTAACTCACTCGAAGGAATCGTTTTGTCAAGATGAACCAGAACAGGAAAACTGCGAAACACTACAATTAATTGAAGAAATTAAAAAATATAAAACAATTTTTGACCAAAGCAACCTTTCATTTTGGAACAAAAAATCCCGGAATGAAGCATGGAAATCCGTTAGCGATGCTTTAGATGTTCCCGGTAAGTAAATTTGCACAAAAGAATTTATGACGCAATTTACTACAAAGAAATTATTACTTTTTATAGTTCTAGTGTGCCAGAAACGCTGGAAAAGCCTACGGGACCGGTACATGAGGGAGTTCCTAAAAGGTCAACAGGCATCAGGAAGCGGTTCTGATATTTATGAGAGCAATTGGAATTACTTTGAATCAATGGATTTTCTTCGGCAGTATGTGCAGCCAGTGAAGTATGCATGCATCTATTATACATATATAATGAATTTGTTGGAAATCAGGATTTATTTATTTCAGAGGATTAACTAATGTAACTCACTCGAAGGACTCATTTGCTTCAGCTGACCCAGAACAGGTGGACAGTGAATCACTACAAAAAACATTGGACGAAGTATTGGTATGGTACAATTGGAAGTCTATTCTTCAATTTTTTTTATCTGTTTTTCCTTACAGATTCCGTATTCGACATATTCGGAGAGTACAAAAGCACCAGCAAAGAAAAAAAGCCGAAAACGCATACTATCTTCTACGTTACAATCGGAGGACTTCTCTCCTTCTTCTTCTTCGCCTTTGACAGTGAATGCTGAGAAGAGATTCTGTGCGGTGCGTGTCGCTGAAGATCCTGACGAGCATCAAGGATTTTTCTTGATGTGCAGAGACTTATTTAAAAAATTATCAACTCACCAAGTGGATGATGCAAAAGTATTTTTTATAAATCATTTGCATGGCCAAGTAAAAGAAATGTGGAATGAATAATAAATTTATAAACGCGACCTTTATTTAGTATTTTAAGTATGAAACGAGAAGTTATGTTATTTTGAAAAAAGTATGTATTTTAAGGTGTCTCTTGATTGAAATAAATTCTTAGAGGAAGTAAGTAGTCATTTAATAAATACATATGTAATAAAAAATTTAAAAAAAAGACTAACTTCAGACAAATGTACTGCGTATGTACAACTCTCTAGCTCAAAAGCTGAGGAACTAGTTTGCATACATACAGACGGAAATGGCTAGATCAACTCATCTCCGATGTCTCCTTCTGTATGTGACAAACTTATAATATTATTCACTGCGTAAAGATTATAAAAATTCACACATTCAGAAGCTCCATTTCGGTATTTTACAGCAGTTGATTTCACAATCCAAGATGCTGGCGCACATGACGTTCATTGTGATATTTGTGATGTTGAACCAAGTAGAATAAATAAATACATAATTACCAATACGATCAGCCGGGACAATACTGACTATCTTTAAGTATGAAAAGGCGACTGATTATGACCAATTGTTTTAGTCCTCTTTGTGGTATTTTGATCAGTCGAAAAGTTGGGCTGCTTAGTACGCGGAAATAAATAGAAAAGACGCATAGTTTACTCTCCCTAATATTATGAACAACGAAGTGATCCAAATATACTCATCGATTGCTAGAAATTTAACAGTTTTTTTTATTTCTTTCCCAAATGATAATGAAAATTGCATTTTTCCCCCAATTTTTCCAATACATATAATATAACAAAGTGCTGCGTTTACAACCAAATCGATAACAACATATCGATAACCATACTTCATTTGTTCAATCAAATGTTTTGCTTTATGTATTTATTAAGAGCATTGCAACATAGGATAAATTAATATTAATATTCTATTTTGAAGGAGTGGGCAGCCCTAATCTGCGGTCAATCTCCAACCCACGCGCTCCACTTTCAGGCTTTTTGGCGTTTTGGGTGTCGAGTTTGAAAATTAAATTTTTATTCTTATGAAGCAAACTCCACACCTTTTTGTCGAAAGCGACTGACGACTAAAATTCAGATACTTTCAACATTTCTCTCGCTTTGCGACATCAAACTGTTGTTATTGTGAATGGCAAACAGCTGTTTTCATTAATAAACAATTGTTGTTTGTTTGCTGAGACCAATGAGTTTGCTGAGTGATAGTTTCAAGTTTTTTTAGTGTTTAATGCTTGAATATGGAAGTAAAATTAATAGAAGAGGTTAAAAAACACAAACCTCTTTTCGACAAAAGTAGTCTTTTGTTTCGCAGCAGAAAAACTCGCGCTGAAGCGTGGCAATCTGTTAGCGAGGCTTTGGATGCTCCCGGTGAGTAAATTTTCACAATACACTTAAGACGCTGCTTACTTAAACGAATTTATTACTATATTTACAGAAGTAGTATGCAGGGTTCGATGGAAAAGTCTTCGGGAGCGATATGTAAAGGAGTTAGTAAAAAGTCAACAGGCATCGGGAAACGATGCTAATGGATATAAGAGCCGTTGGGCTCACTTTGAGTTAATGAATTTTCTCCGCCAGCATTTGCAACCAGTAAAGTATGTACGCATGAACTTTTTGCTAAATAAGTTTTATTTATATCATGTTAATTACCTAGTCCAAATGACGCGAGCGACTCATTATGTTCAGCTGATATAGAACAGGTGTATTGCGAAACACAATTGATTGAAGAAATCAAAAAGCATGAAGCCATTTTTGACAAAAACAGTCTGTCATATCGCAGCAGAAAAAACCGCTCCGAAGCATGGAAATTCGTTAGCGAGGCTTTGGATACTCCAGGTAAATGGATTTTGCAAAATATAATTTATGACGCAGTTCAGTACAACGAAGTTATTACTTTTTGCAGAAGCTGTTTGCAGGGTTCGCTGGAAGAGCCTTCGAGAACGATACATAATTGAGTTAAAAACTCAACACGCATTGTGTGGCGATGCTGATATATATGAGAGCGTTTGGGTGCACTTTGAATCAATGGATTTTCTCCGGGAATATGTGCAAATTAGAAGGTATGAATGCATCTACTTATTATACATACGTATGTCAAGAATTTGTTGCAAAAGAATATTTATATATTTATTTAAATCTTAATTAATTAATTAATTAGTGTACCTGACTCGACGGACTCGATTTATTCAAATGAACTAGAACAGATGGACACCGAAGCACTGCAATTAATTGAGGAAATCAAAATGCATAGAGCCATTTTTGACAAAAGTAGCCTAACATATAATAACAGAAAAGCCCGAACTGAAGCGTGGAAATCCGTTAGCGATGCTTTGGGGATTGCTGGTAAGTAAATTTGCACAAAGAATTTATGACACAATTCACTACAATGAATTTTTTACTTTTCATAGTTGTAGTGTGTCAATCTCGCTATAAAAAACTTCGGGAGCGGTACGTTAGTGAGTTGAAAATGCTACACGCATCAGGACGCGATGTTGATCTTTATGAGAGCAATTGGAAGTATTTTAAAATAATGGATTTTCTCCGGCAGCATGTGCAGCCAAGAAAGTATGCATGCTTCTAATATACATATGTAATTCAATTGTTGCAAGATTTATGTATTTATTTCATATTAATTTATTAGGGTAACTGACTCGATGGATTCGTTTTCTTTAACTGAACCAGAAGAGGGGAACTGCGAAGCACTGCAATTAATTGAACAAATTGAAAAGTACAAAATCATTTATGACAAAAGCAACCCTTCATATAACAGCAAAGAAGCCCGTGCTGAAGTGTGGAGATCCATTAGCGATGCTTTGGGGATTCCCGGTAAGTAAATTTGCACAAAGAATTTATGACACAATTTACTAAAACGAAGTTGTACGTTTTTATAGGTAACGTATGCCAGGCCCGCTATAAAAGCCTTCGGGAGCGGTACGTAAGTGAGTTAAAAATACAAAGTGTAACAAGAATCGATGCTGATCTTTATGAGAGCCCTTGGAAGTATTTTAAAATAATGGATTTTCTCCGGCAGCATGTGCAGCCAAGGATGTATGTATGCAACTATTATTATATACATACATATGCAATGAACTTGTTCCTAAATAAGATTTATTTATTTCAGTGTATTTAATGATATAACTGATTCGAATGACTCATTTGGTTCCGCTGAACCAGACCAGGTGAACAATGAGTTACTACAAAATACATTGGATGAAATATTGGTAGCGGAAAGCGTTGCTGATGAGTATGAGAGTCGGGATGATTTTGAAATGAGTGATTTTCTACGACCAAGAAAGTATGTATGCATTCATCTATTATACATACTCGTATGTAATGAACTTGTTGTAAAATAAGATTTATTTATTTATTTCAGAGAAGTGACTAGTGTAACTGATTCGAATGACTCGTTTACTTTAGCTGAACCAGAACAAGTAAACTGCGAATCAGTACAAAATACATTTGAAGAAATATCGGTATGGTAAAATTGGAAGTCTATTCTTCAAAATATTTATCTGTTTTTCCTTACAGGTTCCCTTTTCGACATATTCGCAGAGTATAGAAGAGCCAGCAAACAAAAAAAACAGAAAACGCAGACTTTCTTCCACGCTACAATCGGAGGACTTCTCCCCTTCTATTCCTACTCGGAGAGTGAATGCAGTAAAGCGATTATGTGGGGTGCCAGTCCCTGAAGATCCTAACGAGCATCAAGGATTTTTCTTGATGTGCAGGGACTTGTTTAGAAAATTATCAACTCACAAAGTGGATGATGCAAAAGTATTTTTTATAAATCATTTGCATGGCCAAGTAAAAGAAATGTGGAATGAAAAATAAATTTAATATTATTTTTATTATAACGTAGCCTTTATTTAGTGTTAAGTTGAGGTACTTTTAATTTTAAATAAGTAGTTTAAGGTGTTTCTTAATTGAAATGAATTCCTGGATAAAAAGATTTATATATTTAATAAATGTATACTAAACAACAAATAACGTATTCTGAAGCACATTTTGTATTTACACTGAATATCTTTATGTTGGGACAATATATACAAAAAATGTGATGTACTGCAAACATACACCAAGCCTAACAAGCCCCAAAGCAAGCTTGGTTCCTTTGCTTGTTTACTTGTAAGCACTTCATAAGCATAAGCCTTCGCTGCACAAATCTGGTATGTATAACAAAAATGGTGCATTTAATATCAAGTCGATAACTCCTACTTATCGATAACAATCAGAATGCCATGCTGCACTTGTTGAAGAATATTTTGCTTTATGTAATTGTTAAAAGCATTGCAGCATGGGATAAATTAATATTAATATTCTATTCTGAACGAGTGGGCAGCCTCACTGGGTATTTATACAAATTGTGGGCTGTTCCACCGCTCACAATGTTGAGATTTGCGTTGGCCACATTTACAGTGTTACGGAAAGAAGGTAAATATCAAAAAACATGTGGTTTTCAATTGTGAAAATTTTCCTTCAACTTCTGCGCCGTGTCTATGTTTCTAGCATATGCGTGTGTTTGTTGGTTTTCTTCTGTACAAAAAGTTTGTAAAACGCAATTGTGCTCTTTTTATTTACAGAATTAAAAAATATTTAAGCTAGTTTAATTGAAATTGTTTTTTTCTGAGAAGCACCGACAAATAAATTGATTCACTGAGTGCAAGAAACCAGTGAAGTGCCTCTAATTACTTGCCAATTGCAACCAGTCAATCGTCGTCATCAGCATCATCATCAGAAGAAGATACAGCCAGCTGGACAGACACATACAGCTGCTGTGTTTGATTTTATTTGTTTATTTAATAACAACGTCGATGATAACGACGACAACGTGCATATAACATACATACATACATATATATAAATATTAAACGACGACGTCTGTGTCGACTGAAGTGTTCACTACTTGTGCCAAAAGAGAAATACATTCTAAACCCATCAAAACAGAAGAAAAACTCACAATTTCAATTGAAATTTGAATAGAAATAAAGAGCGAGAGCAACAATGTCAAGTCCAACAGAAATCAAAGATGCCGACGCCACCACCACCACCACTAATGGCTACATATTTGCAAAAAGAGAACAAGATGTTTCTTTGTTAACCAACATAGTGGATAAGAGCCTGCAGGACGGTCTCTCTTGTGAAGAGCTTTTCTTGAATAGCGAAGGTTTGACCTACAAGTAAGTAATAGTAGTACATGGTCATGGTCAATTTAATATAAAATCGTCATCATCATCATAATCATCATCAACTAATCAATAAATAAATTGTTGCAGTGATTTTCTTATCTTACCTGGTTATATTGATTTTGCTGCTGAGGCCGTTGATTTGAGTTCGCCCTTAACTAAGAAGATCGCATTGCGTGCACCAATGGTGTCATCACCCATGGACACCGTCACCGAATCAGAAATGGCAATCGCTATGGCGGTAAGTTAACACAATCATCATTTAATGATCATCATCAACTCAAATTTCATTTTGATTTAAATTCGGTTGCCGGGCTTGTACACATGCAATGCAAATGCAATGTACTCACCCTTGTGCACCGGATTTTGCCATTTGTGGTTGTAATTTAATACTTATACGCCTCTATACACTCACTCCACTCGCACGCATGCATGCATGGAATTTGACTGGACTCTAATCCGATGCAGCTTTGTGGTGGCATTGGCATAATACACCACAATTGCACGGCGGAGTATCAAGCGATGGAGGTGCATAAGGTTAAAAAATACAAACATGGCTTTATGCGCGATCCATCGGTTATGTCTCCAGAGAATACAGTAGGTGATGTGCTTGAGGCACGTCGCAAAAACGGTTTCACTGGTTATCCAATAACAGAGAATGGTAAGCTTGGAGGTCGCCTGCTCGGTATGGTAACATCGCGTGACATTGATTTTCGCGAGAAGCAAACCGAAATCAAATTGGGTACGATCATGACCACAGACTTGGTGACAGCCCCCAATGGCATCACATTGCCAACAGCGAATGCCATATTAGAGAAAAGCAAAAAAGGCAAATTGCCAATTATAAATGAAAAAGGTGAATTGGTGGCGATGATTGCTCGAACTGATCTTAAAAAAGCACGTTCCTATCCGAATGCATCGAAGGATAGCAACAAACAGTTAATAGTTGGAGCAGCAATTGGTACCCGACCCGAAGATAAAGAGCGTCTACAATTGCTTGTAGCAAATGGTGTTGATGTCATTATACTTGATTCATCGCAAGGTAATTCCATTTATCAAATCGAGATGATTAAGTACATCAAGGCAACCTATCCCGAATTGCAAGTGATTGGTGGTAATGGTAAGTTAAATACATATGTATATCACCAATGAATTGCAGAAATTTGTTTTTATTTACTAATTTAATTCGTTTCTGTTGTTCTCTCTCTCTCTCTCTCTCTCTCTCCGAAATTCTCTAAAAATTATTTTAGTGGTAACACGAGCTCAAGCAAAAAATCTCATTGATGCTGGTGTTGATGGTTTACGCGTTGGCATGGGTTCTGGTTCTATTTGTATTACTCAGGAGGTCATGGCCTGTGGTTGCCCTCAAGCCACTGCTGTCTATCAAGTCTCGACATATGCTAAACAATTTGGTGTCCCAGTGATTGCTGATGGTGGCATACAATCGATTGGGCATATTGTAAAAGCTTTATCCTTGGGTGCAAGTGCTGTCATGATGGGTTCTCTTTTGGCTGGAACTTCAGAGGCTCCAGGCGAGTATTTCTTTTCGGATGGTGTACGTCTAAAGAAATACCGTGGCATGGGATCATTGGAAGCAATGGAACGTCATGATGCTAAGGGTGCTGCGATGTCACGTTATTATCACAATGAAATGGATAAAATGAAAGTGGCTCAGGGAGTTAGTGGTAGCATTGTTGATCGAGGTTCAGTTCTACGTTTCTTGCCATACTTGGAATGTGGCTTGCAACATAGTTGCCAGGACATTGGGGCCAAGTCAGTTAGTGAGCTTAGGTAAGATATTGAATTAGAATTTGAAATTTTGAATTCTTTATGAAATCTTATTCTCTCTCTATATTTATTTGATAGACAAATGATCTATAATGGTCAGTTGCGTTTCATGAAGCGTACGCATTCCGCTCAACTTGAAGGCAATGTACATGGTTTATTCTCCTATGAGAAACGTCTTTTCTAACATCATGTACTTGGTGGTGATGGTGGTAGCAACAACAATCCTAACACCAATGCCAATACCATGAGATCATCATCAGGAGATGCATCAACAATACACTATATGCAACATCAAAGAGGAGGAGGAGGAGGATCATCATGTTTGTCATCATCATCATCATCACCATTTTATATGAATGCATTCAAAGCGAAACATCTCAATAGCAGTGGATCTGATTATCGAAGAAACTAACTACACACTAGGACAACATAATTATTATGCAAAGCCACGTAGCCACCGATTCTTATACTTATACTATTTGCATTGATTAGCTAATGTATTACAATATTATAATATTGTAACTTTGTTTGTTTGGTGTTTTTTACATGCGCAAAATGTACTTAAAATGAATTTTAATTTTTTTATTTTTTATTTTATCAAATGTATTTTTTTTTAGTTTAATTTACTAAACACGCAACTTTAATATTTTAAATTAGAAGTTACTTTTCTCATTTTTGGCATTGTAATTAATATGTTGTAGTTGCTTGTCAAACACAACTAACTAATGATCCTTTGTTGCCAAAATTACACTAAACTACACACCCATAAACATACTATAAATTTAAACTATTTAACTTAATCCTCATCCTTAAACGCGGCGTTTTGTACATTTAATGTATTTTTAATTGTTTTAATATCAAATTATCCTATAAAAATTCTTAGAAAAAAATATATATATATATATATATATATATTACAATATGTACGAGTAGTTCAAAAACAAAAAAGACAATATAAATTAATGAAAATATATAAATGTGTAAACGTATATAAAATATATCTACATAATACATAGTATACTACAATAAATACAATACAATACAAAATGTCTGTAATTTGTTATGGCAAAATAAAATATTTACATTATTATGTATGAAAATTATTTATATTCATATTTATTTCACACTGTCACAAGTGCAAAGGCACAAGAGCAAAGGGACGACCAAAACTACAATGGCTAGACCAAGTTATCCACGATTTGGAGAAGATAATATCCAACTGGACGGTGTCCAAAGATCGAGACGCATGGAAGAAAATTGTGAACGAAGCTAAAGCTCACCCCGAGCTGTAACGCTACCTGATGATGATGATTTATTTCACACTTCATAAAGGCACTCCCAGAAAACTGTTTAGAGCTGCTTGTGGGAATCATAAACAGCTGTCTTCAGTTAGGACACTTCCGCTCCCAATGGAAATGTGCAGAAGTCAACATGATTCCCAAACCAGGCAAACCAGAAAAAGATCTTACTTCCTATCGTCCGATAAGCTTATTGGCAGTGAGTGTTCTCCAAGATACATGAAAGAGTACCTGAACAAACGTCGACATGGCACCCCTGAACAGTGTCATCGGCTAGGCATTTAAAAGAGTTTGGCACGTCGGCAGCTGCCAATTCCATAGTACTTGTTCATGAAATGTTATTTGGGGAATAGGAATTTTTATGTTCGAAGCGACGATGCTGAATCCTCAATTACTGACATCAGGGCAGGTGTTCCCTAAGACCCCGTTTTGTACATATTATTCACCGCAGATCTGCCATTCCCTTACTACAGTCACCTACGCAGACAACACTGCATTTATAGCAGTTTGTAGGACTTTCGCTGGGGCTTCTAGGGTACTACAAGAACATCTTGATGGGTGAACAGATGAAACATTGTAGCCAACCCTGAAAATTCGTCACACACAACATTTACAAAAAGAAGTGGAAACTGCCCTCTGGTCTAAATTAAATGATGTTACAATTCCAGTTAAATTTCTTGGACGTACTCTTGATAGACAACTCACATGGCGACCTCATATCATGGCAAAAAAGAACCATCTAAATGCGAAACTTCGGCAAATGTACTGGCTTATTAGACGCCTCTCCAAACTCAAAATAAGGAATAATCTACTACTATACAAGACCATACTTAAACCGATTTGGACCTACTGTATTCAATTGTGGGATACGACTAGTGATTCAAATATTAAAACCATTCAGAGGTTCCAAAACAAAGTCTTGTGAATGGCAATTGGCACTCATCTGTTAATTAGCAATCAGGAAATTCATGAAGAACTCAAATGTCCATGGGCATCAGAAGAAATCAATCGATTTATTCAGTGGTACATCAACAGACTATCTGATCATCCAAACAACCTGGCAATAAACCTACTTGACAACAGTTCAACTAAAAAAAGTACTAAAGCGATATCACCCGTTATGTAAATCTTCCCATAACCGACTATCCTTCCTCTTTCACCTTTAAAATGTTTCAAACTAAATTTGTGATCAATAAGACAAAAATCTACATAAATGAGTAGGAGACAGACCGTTCATCAGACCCTTTGAACTTGTAGCTTAGTAATAGTCTTGACTATTCTAGATAATAGTTATGCGATTAGAGTGCTGATTGATATTTTATAAAAAGTACAAAAGAAATAACAAATTCAAAACGTCTATTACATGATTATTCGAGAAATTTGGGAGTTTCATGTGCATTCATTGTTCATTTGATGTAAACTGGGCTGTCAATAAACATGATGATGCATCATGGTCAAGGATGCTTGACATTTATTCTTGTGTTTGGTGACAGACCTTTAAGTGCCACCGTCATTTAAGCCATCGAAATCTATGCCAACACCATCTATATAGTAATTGAAGCAAATCCAAAACTCAAAATCAATTTTGTCATGTAAGCATTTCGTAACATACTTAAAATATTTGGTATTGTGTATTTTAATAAAATTCAATTAAATTTCCTATTATGTAATTAATAATTGTCAAATACTTAATTGTGTTCTTCAACACAACAAGTTTTATATAAGTAATGAACAGAGTGTTTTAACCCTTAAACGGACTCCATGGTTATTTTTTTTTTTTTTATTTTGAGCTGATTTTAAAAGTAGAAAGAAGTAAACTACACCCATGAGATTCCATGTTACCTCCAATCAACTAAATTTGAGTGTGTTGGTTGAAAAAAAAAATAAAAAAATTAACTAACTTTTTCCACCCTAATTAACCTGAACACACAATGAAAATGATATAAACACATCTGTGTCAACAAGTCAGAGTAGCTTGCTATGTCGAAAATCGTTGTTTTGAGATATTGCACATTTTGTATAAAGTAATTTCTGTTTGGTTTCATTTCATATTTATAAGATGCTACACAAAAAAAATTATAAAAAATAAAATACATGCTAAATAAATTTTGTAAAATATTTTTTTAAAAGTAGATTTCACAACCTTTCTAACAAGCATACATTTTATTTAGTTTATTTATTCCAATAATTGTTTAAAAGAGTTTGAAAATTGGATTTGTGAAAAATTCGTAGGTGTACGAATTTCTAGTAGTCAGGGTAAACTATATATAACTATGATTCTATACCATATTTTTAGAATTTTTTTTAGCCAAAATACGTGCATTGAAGCGATTCATAATAATAGGGTTCAAACTCAATTCACTCAATTTTCGACATAAGCTAATCTGACTTGTTGACACAGATATACTAGTGTATATACACTCAGGCACAAACATAGACACATAAAAGATACATAATACTAAATAATTACCACCAATATCCCATATATGGTCTGGCTAGAACATAGTGTCCGGAATAAGGTTATCAAAACTGGTGTCCACATAAGGGTTAAGGAAGAGCCAAGCTGTTATAATAATCACATTTTCTAAGAATTTATCAAACCAAAAAAAAAAAAAAAAATCTTATCTCATAATATTATGTAGTAGTTTTAGCTATTTATCAAAAAGGAAGGGCTATCTATGTATCTCTATTTTATATATATATAGTCCTATGGTTCTTCGTGGGAGCAAAGGGCCACAACAAGGTTCCTCCATTCTCTTCTGTCTTGCGTCAATCTCTTGATTTCACTCCAGTTTCTTCTCCAGGACAGTTCGGGCCTGCCTCTACGCCTGCTGCCTTGCGGATTCCAGTTGATTGCGATTCGGGTGATGTCGTTTGGATCTCTCCTTAACACGTGTCCGAGCCGACAATTCTCTATTAGAAATGGTGACCGGCCAGAAAATTCTCAAAATTTGTCTGAGGCAACGATTTACGAAAACTTGCAGCTTTTGGAGATCTGAGGCAACCAAATTCCTGGTTTCACAGTCATATAAAAGGGTAGACTTTATTTTGTAGTTGAATATTTTTATTTTCGTACGCCGTGTGATGAACGACGAACTCCGTAAGGGTTTAACGGTGCCGAAGGCTTGTTTGGCTATTTTTAAGCGGTTGTCGATGTCGTCTTTCGAACCCCCACTAGCGGATATAATACTGCCCAAATAGCAGAACGAGTCCATCTCTTCAAGTTTCTCACCATCGATTTGGAATTTTTCAGCGTTTGTGGGATCTCTATTACTTATGTATATATCTATATTAAAAATTGTTTAAATTTCATATCTTCATCATGTAAAATCAACAAAATAAAACAATATAATTTATGTGTAGTGTATAGAAACTTCGATGAGACATAAAGTTATGTTTTTTTATTTTTAATATTTTTTTCAAAACTATGCAAAAAACTTTGATATATTTTTCCATAGATTGGGTCAAAATCATAATGTTCTTTTTTTTTGTAACAAAATTATTAACTTTTGGAAAGATAAAATAAAAAACTAAAATTTGATATTAAAGATTTTAGTCAGTCAGACATATGAAGAGTCTCAGATGTTTGTAGATATAAAGAGAGAAGGAACCGCAACTAGTTTGTTGGGAGTTATTATTTAAACGCCAACGCCTTTCAATGACGCAAAAGCAACCAAGCGGAAGTTAAAATAGGAACTTTTTGTACTTGTACAACATATTGAATGCGTTGATGATGGTGACAAGTGAGTTAAACTACTGACTTGCCTGCTACAGGACTCGCAGAACCTCTGAACGCGTGGCATGCATATTTCAAATTTCAATTCAATAATCCTAATGTTGTATCATTTTATCTATATTTCACTTACAGAGCAGTGTTAAGGATTCTGTTCCTTGACTGTTACGTTATTTGTTTCAGTTTCAGTTTCAGGTTGTTGTGCCTTCCCCTGTTTCATTTTCATCATTTTACATGTTCCAAAATTTTACTTTCATTGAACATTTTTTCTATTCATCATTCAAATTTGATTTTAAGTGCGCAAGTCTGTTCCCAGTTTTAAAAATTTCTCCAATGTTAACCGTTTCAATTACTTTGTCATGTCTATTTATATTTCATGTTATATAAATATTGGTTTCTAAAAAAGTTTTTAAATTATTTGTATTGAGACGAATACGACGCTAATCACTTCGTTATAATATAAGAACAGAATCTGGTATTTTCATCCCAAGTTTTTCTACCGAGATGACTCTTCAATTTCAGTTGATTCTATGTAATGATTACTTAGATGTCGGCTGCTGTTCATTATTATATTACGAGTATGTTATTTATTATGCATCCAGAGGTAGATTTAAGTTGCAATGGAACCTCTATGATAAAATTCTAGGAATTAGCTACTTATATGTAAAGAATATTCATTGTGATTTTATTTATTTTAGTGTCCATTTTTATAGAATTTTCTTCTCAGTTGTTCAATTCTCTCTCCTTGTCCTTATTGAGTGTCTATCTCTTTATTTTTCTGTCAGTATCATACTATTTAATTATTTTTTACTGTCAATTTTTTCAACATTCTTCTACTTTCTTTCTACCACTTTGTCTTTCTATTTGTACATCTCACTTTGTCTTATATCACTATTTCCTTCCTCCTTCTGTTCTTGACAAAAGTTTTCTGTTCCAACTTTTAGTTGATGAAAGTAAAAACCGAAAAAACTTTATTTTGTAAATAAAAATCTTTGTCTTTGTATTTTTTGCAGATAAATAAACTTCGATTATGCAAATATGTAGACAAAATTTTCTTGATTTTTGGCAAAAACATGTCAATTTATATTTTTATATAATTTTCATAATGATTTTATATTCTTAAGAGTTCTTTGTGCAGAAAAGTTTGATTAAGAAGAGAATTTTGTATAATCCCAGACAATTGGGCACAATTGGTAATCTCAATAGAACAAATAAGACTCTAAGGCAGTGGTCCTGAAATATATAATGTGCTATACAAAAAATTGGGTAATTGAATTATTTATATCTATACTCGTACATATTATAAAACAAAGTCCCCCGCTGCGTCTGTCTATCTGAATGCGATTAACTCAAAACCAATTTACAGATTGATTTATAAGGAAGGTTTAACAAAAATCAATCAAGTCGTCTTTATCAAACTTCTCATCAGGTCAACCAATCAATATCCATTTATTTTTGGGAAGGAGACAACGTCTGCCCAGGTATCTAGTTTTATATAAATTATTCATTAATCAATTTAAAATGTAGAGCAATAGAAAAGTCTTAAACTGATGTGTGTCATACCCTTCTAAGCAGGTATAATCACATGCCTCTGTGACCTAAGGTATATATTCGGACACTGACAACTGCAGATATTAAAATATGTAGCTCAACATATTCTTTACAAATATCCTTCAATCCCTAGGTAGGAAAGACTCTTTCAGTTGGAGAGGAAATTACTGCATCCATTAGATGGGTACTAAAATTTATAAAAGCCTCAACATTTGGGGGACATGATTAATAATAATAAAATAAAAAAATAAAAATAAAAAAAGACTTCTTTGGCTATGCCGAAGTTGTAATACTCTTCATGCCCCAGCTAGTAGTTCGAGGGTCTTACAAGGTTGGTGGCTATGGGTCAGACACTTATAGTGTCTAAATTTTAAGTCGATAGTACAAAAAACAAAAAATGTTATCTAATAAGAACTTTCATTTGGATCCCGGTTTAGGATCATTAAATTTATATGGTTGGTGGATATGGATCATAAACTTATAGTGTCCAAATTTCAGTTCGATATGTCAAAAAACAAAAGACTTTTTCTAATAAGAACATTAATTTAAAAGGGGGTTTGTATTGGAAGTAACCCCCCCCCCCCCTCCCCTAGTGGTCCGATTCGCCTGATTCACGAACTTGATCGGCGTTTGGTAAAAGGAAACCTATGCCCGAAATTTCAGCTCTCTAGCTCAAAAACTGACGGACTAGGAGTGCGAACAGACGGACAGACGGACCGACGGACAGGGCTAAATCAACTTTTTAATAATTTTATATCTTTCAATTTCAATGCATTATACTTAAGATAATCTAACAGCTAATTATTTTTAGTTTATTTTTATTTATTTACTGAAACATGAACTCAGTCTCAATGTTAGTAATCAATGATATTATCCTTAGAGCTTTATCCTTTCCTTTCCTTTTGTTTTCAATTTTACGGGTAACTTTTTTGACCCACTCACTATCTACTCTTCTCAACTCTAGTTTACTCTAAATGACAAACTACGAGTATTGTTGTCAATGATATCGATGAATATAGGACAGGACAGGAAAGGACAGGACAGGAGAGAGAGGACAAAGATTCAACTCTTGAAAACTTGTTTGCTTTATTCAATACTTTGCACTTCTCGATACTTGAATTAAACGAGAAATGAGATGTCAAGGTTTTAGATATGTACTACTATTGCACATTACTCAAAACTTTAAAATGACTATGTACTCCTACGTTGGTCAATGGAGGCATGAACAAAAGCAAATGCAACCTAAGAAACAGGATAACTTTGACACTTGCACTGATGATGATGCCATCCATAAGCTGATGCTGATGATGACGATGATGACAACATTGAAAGTTAGACAAACAACATTGTGTATCTATGCTAGAGAGGACGAATAAAGGAAGTAAGATGAACCACGCCCAACTCCAATGCCATGTTTAAGCAAAGGATGTGTGATCCTTTTGTTGACAACACATCATCTCATCACAAAGTGCCACTTTTTGCTACTTTTTCTGTTTGCTACTGTAGATGTTTGTTGACTGGTGTCATTGCTTCGATTTTTAGCAAATATTTTCGATTCATTTTAAACATGAAGACGTGCGTTACTCACGTAACTCCACATTCACATTCACGTCCTTGCCTTTATAATTTTTTTTGTTTTTTTTTTTTGGATCAATTTTTCTAGGTCATGAAAGGAACATTTGGTCCTTGAGTAACACAAAATTTAATGTACTTTAATGGTTTAAAGAAACTTTACTTTACTGCTTTAATGATCATTGCTCGTTGTAATTAGTTAAGTGGAAAGACAACATTTGAAAGGGTCCTTTATGTTGTATTGCGGAAAAAAAACATTCGTGTCATCATAACACAGGAGTAATAATCATTTCCTGTTTTCATTTGTATTTTTTTTTTTTTTTTTTGTTTTTTTTTGTAATTTTAATTGAGTCGCTTCTTTTGCCAAACTTACTACTTAGTGTTTGTTTGTAAGTGACTCAATGAACAGAGAGAAAGAGACCCCATTATCATTAGTAACATAGTCACCATCGTCATAGTCATCGACATCGTCGTCACCATCACCATCATCATTTGCATCATTATTCCATCCTTTGATGGAACTGGCGCCTTTGGTCAATACGCATTGAATGCGCTGTAGTAATTATGTTTACTGCTAATTGTGTGGATTTGCTCTTTATTTGCAAGCGTAGTTTATGTGGCCAGGATATAGAGGATGACGATGAAAGATACTACTATGATAGAGTAAACTAAGAAATGATAAAGGTAACAGCAAAGTGCAGCAAAGCGAATGAGAACAAACTCAATTAAAGTTAGTTGCATTTTGTTCAGCTTTGCCTTTTTTTCTTTCCTTAATGTGACTCGTCCTTGTTTTGTATCGCAATGAAAGCGAAAAGAGAAAAAAAGGAATGAAAGTGTGAAGGGGAGAAGGGGAGAGGGGGAGAAATAGAGTTTGAGAGACATAGAATAGATTAGAATAAGTTAGCAAACGTGTGAAAAAAGGTGTTCAATTTGAATTGGAAAATGGAAACAAAATCAAATTACTACATTCGCTATTGATGCGCTTATGTTGTTGATCTCTTTATCTTCTATTGAGTTTAATGTTTCGATTTTAATTGCAATTTCTTTTTTAAGCGTTCAATAACAGAAAACAAAATAAAAATCAAATAGAAATAGCAACAAGTGAATCCATGAGGAACAATGTCATTGTGCTAGTGCCCTTAAGTATCTAAGGAATGCTAATGGTATAATCAGAACAGTAATACAACATACGTATAAAGACCTCTAGATCAGGGCTGACCCACATTTTTAGTTCCCAGATTAATATTGGAAGATTCCGTGGTGAGTTGGGGCAAAGGAAAACATTTTTGGCGACAAAAAAACGTTCGCCAGAGCCGAGCAATAAAAAAAATTGTTTGTTCTGAAAGCCAAAGAAAGAAATTTCTGTTTCTCCTCTGTTGTCCCTTCGAGCTCATTTGGGCTGAGGGTTAGACATTCCTGCTCTAGACATAGCAAGTCTTGTGACCCCTCTCTCCTTTGGTTGATAGGTACATCAAAAAAAAAAAAACAATCATTAACTTTGACAACTCCTGGACCGCAGAAAAATGACAATTGCCTTCATTGCTTATATGGATAACCTGATCCTGAGTATAGTGATACTTTTACAGGTGTTTACATGCTAGTTTTTTCTAAATACAATTTTTTAAAATGACTCGAACAGACATAAGTATATCATACTACTAGATACCTGGACAGACGTTTACCTGCCTATCCTGTCCAAAAAATTAATGAATACCGATTGGTTGACCTGTTGAGATGTTTGTCAAACGCGACTTGATGGAAATAAATATATCTCTAAGCATTGTATGCATCTCACTCAATTACACACCCAAACCTTTTCGATATTTCTTATACTTTTCGAATTTTCTTTATTCTTAAACCTTCCTTTTGAATCACTCGGTCCATTATTGAAAACCGTATGATAATACGTTCGGTAGTTTTAGGGTTCATTGCGTTCAGACAGACAGACAGACGCGGCGAAATGAAAAGATTACAAAGTATTCTAGTGTTCAAATAGTATGAATTGTACATTGCGCTCATTATTTTAAGGTAACTATCTATTCTAAGAAAATATACACTTATGTTTATTATAAGACTACGTACCCAATCAAATCGATAAGTTGTTTAAAGATTTTTGAGTTATAGTTTATTTTTTTTTTATCAGCACTGCAATTGTTAAGGGAGAGTCGATCTCAATCAATGAATCATTCACTGTTGGTTGACACCACTCAAGAAATATAACTTTTATGAGACTAAATACCCGAGCAGACGTTGTCCTGCCTCTGCTTCCCAAAAAATAATTAATGGATACTAATTAGCTGACTTGATGAGATGTTTGTTAAAGGCGAGTTGCTTGATTTTAAAATATTTATAAAAACTTTATATTCATCTCACTTACACACCTCACTCCTTTCGATTTATGTAGATTTTTCGGCTGTTCTTTTGGGGATTTTCTAATTTTCTTTTTCCTAAGCCTTTCTGATGAATCACTTCCTCCTTTGGTGAAAACCATATGAAAATCCGCTCGGTAGTTTTTGAGTTCATCGCGTTCAGACAGACAAATGCAGCGAGGGATCTTGCTTTTTAATACATATGTATATTTGTTAGATGCTTATAACTTATTGCAAGTGACATTTTTTAACCTGATACAATGCAAACTAGTCTATGAGATATTTATATTTAAAAAAGAGAATCTTTTCTTTTGTTTTTGCACTATTAATCTTTAGAAATAATAATTATTAAGTAATAGAAACACGTGCATAATGTTGTATTTTATACTACATTTTATTAAAAATTATTGACGCACAATATTTATTTATTGCTTATTATTACACAATTTGTTTCTTGTTGTTGAGTGCTGCCAATGCTGTTATTATTGTTTATTGTTTTTGATGAAGATGATAAATATGTTTTCGTTATCACCACTAACCGACCACACACCGATCGTTGCTGATACAGATCACAATTGACAGACGTCCCAGACTAACTAATGCTAAGTACAATACAATTACAATGCACAAAAGAGAAATATGTACAAAATTAAAAGAGAATTAGTAATTATAATAAAGAAATGATAAAAATATATAAATCAGTTTGAGATTTTCCCAGTTGGAATTATTTGATAATTGGAAGGTGTTGATTTCATATAATGAGTTTCTTCAATTTTTAATTTAAGAATGTATGTATGTAGTTCCTAAACTCTTCAGGTAAGATCTGTAGGGAATGTGGGAAACTATGGGCTTTTCATGGCTTAAGTGATCTGGGTACCAGTCCTATGTCACCATTAGACAGTTTTATTTCTATCTACATATATTTTCCATATATTGTATTATTCATTATCTCTTTTATATTAATTTAACATTATTTTATATAAATTGAAATTTAGTAAAGTATCAATTTTGACCCCAATTTGAAGTTAATAAAATAATATTTATTGGAATAAAATTAGCAACAGGATAATTAAAAATTGATGCTATTTAATATTTTTTTAAGTAATATTTATACAAATTATATATTATATTTATATGAAATAAATATAAATTTAAATCTTTAAAAGGAATCAAATAAAATGAAATCAAAATGTCTGTGCGTGTGTTTAATAAAATTATTTAAACAAATTACTGTGATTCCTTCTGTTTATGTTTGTTTCATTTTAATTTTTTTTTAATTTATTTATTTTTATTTTTTTCATTGTTAAAACAGGTCACCAATTTATCTTGTTGCTGGCATAACTTTTACTTATATTAATATATGAATAAGTATTCTGAATTTGTCGGAATGTTTGTAACGTATAGAAGAACCATAAGTCAAAGATACTATAAAATAAAGGACCATCGTGACATATATTGCAGTTCTATGATAATCAACACCTAAGTGGACTACTTAACATAATGCTCAACTCTTCATCTGTCTATTTATCTATCTAAACATATTATAAAACAAAGTCTCCCTGTACATTTGTATGTCTGAACGCGATGAACTCAAAAACTACCAAACGGATTTTCATACGATTTTCACCAATGGACCGAGAGATGCATAAGGAAGGTTTAGTAATTTAAAAAATCTCAAAAAAACAGCTGAAAAATCTAAAAAAAATTAAAAGAATGAATAAGTAATATGCATATAAAGCTTAGAGATTTAATTTAGAATCAATCAAGCCTTTTATAAACATCTCATGAGGTCAGCCAATCAGTAGCCATTAATTTTTTGGGAAGAATTAGAGTATCAAGTAAGTAATGATAACAAAAAATAGAATATCAATCTAAAAATTGACGACATTATAAGGTTTTCGCCTCATTTATCTCTTCGATTTGTTAATTCCTGTGCCAAGTGAAATTTAAACAGAACATTAGTTTCTCAAATTACTGGAATAGATAGTCTTTGTGCCTAAACTTCTCTATAACATCTGCAATATCAAGATAAATTCTTGAATGTTTTCAAAAACACACACACAATGTATGTATGTATATAAAAATTTGTATTTTATTTGTTCGTGTGTTATGTGCTGCCATACCGTTTATCTGATTGCATTGAAATTTTGTGAATGTATATGATCAGTTTCTGGCTTGAACATAGTTTTGGTCCCGATATGTCTCCCAGTTCCCGAGATCTGTGATTAAGTATAAAAGTATTCTTAACTAAAAATCGGTTGAATCCAACCCGTGCAAAGAGGGGTTGGGTAAGCTAATAAAAATATAAAAATTAGATCGAAAAACAATATATGAGATATTACAACCATATAACCCTTAATATGATAATTTCTGTATGAGAATTTTCATCAGCTGGCATATGAAAAGTGTGCAAGCTTCGGTATACCGAATTTAATATTGTGTCTTGTCTTGTTTTTCTTTTATTTTCATCCATATGAATATAAAAACTTTTTTATGTTATTGGTGGTTTTTTTTTATTTATTTTATTTTTTTTTTTTTTTGTTATTATTTGCATAAATAAATTGTAAACAATATGAAAATTGTGATATAAATTACAATACTATTGTATTTAACATGGTCAAATGCATGAACTTAACCAAGTCTGTGAATGAGTCACTTTGTGACATTACAAATGCTGCTTGCACATACTTACTTACATAATATTTACTATATACGTTTGCTCATGTACCTTTAGGGGTAACATAAACTCATATCTAGGTGAAGTTGAGCATTGTTTTACACATATGTGTACTATACTTGTATATGGCAACCATTTATCACAAATGACTGTGTACTGCGATTATTTAAAATCCAATTCGGTTGTCGGATGCATAATGTCAGTTTCACAGTCGAGCAACTTTATTTGCATAAAATTAACATGAATGCAATGTAACGCATCCTGTCATCGAATGGCAATATTTCATGTCAATATTGGCAGCGGTTATTAGCGTTTTTGGTTCTACTTATACAGATATACATACTCGTATATGTATACATTTACTGTTATTGGTGTTGTACGAGTATTAACAAGAATTTACCATACTTAGTATAAAATTCTAAAGTAAATTTCAACGAGCCTCATTAACTTATGACCATGAGCTCCATGAGTTGCATATAGCAGCAGCAGCAGCAGCAGCAGCAGCAGCAGCAGCAGCAGCAGCAGCAGTGTAGCAACAGTACGAGTATCTTCAATATTTGACACTAATCCTAAAGCCCAAAGATTGCTTACACTTAGAAAGACAAGTGTACACACAAGCACACATACACAAATGCATAAACATTAAGGTGATGGTTTAAGGAATAGAAACTTTGTGTGTTTCTACCAAAGCCAACAAAGCAATAACAATTTTAACACAACACTATAGAGAAACATAGCCCAGCCTTGTCAAAACTAAGCCGCTTTGATGCTACTTGAACATTACGTATGATTCTCTCCATGGGGAGTTTGTTTAGTTTTGTATACTAAAGTATGATGATTAAAAAAAATCATCAAAATTTGATGGATATTTTGGTTCGACATATTTCCATGAGACCATATTAGAAAGGGGGTCTATGATGTGTAACTATCTTCACAGTTCATGATTAAAATGAGGAGACTTCAATTTAGATGAGACTTCATTGCTTAATGATGTGTTGAACGTGTCCATGAAATGATTCTGATTCTGAGAAAGAAATTCTTTACCATATTGAGACAAAGATATTTTTTGTAATACTAGTAATTTTGTAATCTCCCTTGACAATTGTAAATGTCTGTTTAGATTGAAAGGTGGTTAGCCTTTCATCAGAGGCATTTAGGCACTGCACTTTTCCTAACACTCATAATAATAATTTTTGAAGAACTAAGAACTAGGTTTGTGGCGGAACTTTGTCTCTGCCTCCGCATCTGCAAGAAATTGTACCCCTGCATTTATTTTAACGGATTATTAGTGGAGGCATATTCATATTTTGTCATTTCGTGCGAAGTCTTTTTTCCCTCCCACATTCCCCCATTATCAAAAACATTTTCAAAAAAATAATTGAAGACATCAATTTAAGATTTTGTGATCTTCCCAGCAATACCTTATATTCACTTGCTACATATCTGGACTCAAAGACCCAAAGTTTTTTGATGAATCTATTAAGGACAAAGTTCAATCTGAACTTTTGCGAACGCATCATGACGACGGAGCTTCTGTTGCCAAGAGACATATGATTGAATTGCCTCGAGTTGATGATGAAACGTGTACGATCTCCCAGATTTCACTGTCAACGCAAAGTGTTTACTCAAACCTGGCAGATATGATGGAAAATGGGTGTGACGATGAAGAAGAAGATCGAAATGACACCACTAAGAACATCATCATCATATGGGAATTATTCATAAATGAGTATAATATCCAAAGCCGGCTTCCACTAAACGAAGATCCCTTAATATGGTGGAAATTCGTTGCCGCTAGTGTCAGTTCCAAGCGAGCAACTATTAACGACCGGAAGGTAAAAACCTAATATTTTCTTTGTTAACCCACTGCCTCCATAAACTACCGCTTCCGCGGATGTCAAGCTTGGGACTTCGGCCTATGCATCCGCCTCCGCTAAAATGGCCCTCGTTTGAACCCTACTAAGAGCATAGGATTAAAGATTTTCTCTTTAGAACCAATTCCAAAAAATGTAGGATTTCTTCTTTCAGACCCGTGAAACTCATAGCCACTTGCTTATATAATAACTTAATGGACAATCTTGCATAGTCTTATGAATTAATGATTCTAGAGACTTTTAAAAGGATAACAGGACGTCATCTATACATTTATTTATTCAATAACTTAATAAAATGGATTTACAAGTTTCAATTTCTGTTCAAAAGACCCCCGCCTAGAATGAAGTACATATACGAGTATGTGCTTTGTATTTTCCTTTTACATATAACCAAAAAAGTTCCCTATTTGCTTTTGTAGTTGCTACACGTATTACCCCCGACAGTGCTGCTGCTGCTGTTATTGTGATTGTTGCTGTTGTTTTTCTTAACTCTCTAATGCGACTATGACGCTTTCTACTTTCAATGTGCTTTTGTTTCCTGTGGGGGTTAACAAAAAATTTGTTCAGCATTAGATGCATTCAAAAGCTTTTACAGTTTTGTTTTTGCCTTTTTCATTTTTTGTTTATGAGGTAAACAAAAATTAGAAATATTTTCACTAGAAAGAAATGAAAATTTACATACTAACTTTCCAATAGATTTCCTATTCAAATTTCTACAAGTTACATATTGTAGTAGGTCAAAAATATCTAAGGGAAATGCAATTGTTGCTTTGCAAAGGAATATTGTGTTCATTTATGACTACTTATATTTTGGATATTCTTTATGTGGAAAAGATATTTATTTAATTATTTATTTATTTGAATGACATTGACAAAAAAAAAAAAAAAAACTGTCAATGATGTTTTATTATAAGTAAATACTTATGTCTTTTAAATGGAGATTACTTTCCTAATCATCTAATATTAAAATATTATTTACTTAAAATAATTCATAATTTTAATAATTAAAAAACATTTTTATATTAAAAATGACATCCTCATCAGCATTTTTCTTTTTTATCAAATTCCAATATTATTCCTTCTTCATCCCCTTAAAAACTATTATTCTAAGTAATTAAAAGTTTTTAATCGAAATCGAAATAAAACCCTTTTTAATATTTCTAATAGCTTTTTCATTATAATAAATTCTGATTGTTCTATTTATTTAAATGACATCGATCAAGTAATAACTAAAAAATATAGTACACATAATCTACACTAATGGACATTTTTAGTTCGTTTGCAATCAATTGTGATGATGGGAAGGAAGTTAAATGTTTCTATTCATATTGAATAAATATAGGACAATAAAAAGGATAGAAAAAAATATATCATACTGATGATATTTGTTTTACTGAGAAACAGCAGGGATGTCATTTGACGCTTGTCCCCTTTTCAATATCATCATGTTTTGCCTGACTAGATTTCGTAATTCCTGGAATTGATGCCTGTTTCAGTTTCATGTTTAACAATTGCAATATTAAAATTTGTCTCTGGTATACTTACTTACTTAGTTCACAGTTCAGTCTGGTGAGTCAAGTCACTCCTTCTAAATAAACATATAACAATTTTGTCTAAGACCACAGTAAGTAAGTTTAACATGTAACCATTTTAATTAGATCGAGTGGTGAATGGAAAATGTAAGCTCAGCAACATGTACCAAAAATAAGTATTGTAGTAATAGAAATTCGCTTTCCTAATTTTTTTTTTAATGTTTGTTTGTCATTAAAACGTAAAGAGCATCAACTAAGTTGTACTGAGTGAAAGTATCTGTCGTCTGTGTCTGTCTTTGTCTCTCTGTGTATGTCTGTGTAGTATCTATGAGTGCATCTGTTCTGGGCATAAGTGTGTGAGTGTGTGTGTGTGTGTGTTTGTATTTGAACCGGAAGTGTGATGTGGTTCTGTTGTACTTCCGCTATGTTGCACACAAAGTGCAATTAATGTCCTTTATTTACTTACTTACTTACTCGCGTTCATACTATAAACGACAATATTAGTTACATATTCATTTTTTCTCTCAAATTTAAATTCATTTAATTTATGCGATTAAATTCTCAGGAATTAACTTAATTAATTATATTTTGTTTAAATTGATTCATTGGGCTTAGTGTCAGATTATACGAGTATGATGGAAGAAATTTAATTAAATTGATTACATAATTAAAAAAAATTATGTATTTGCAAAAAAATAAGGAAAATTAAAATAAATTCCAATTGAAAGGTAATAAGTTTTCATAATTGAGTTTAAAATGTGTCTCTAAGCTTTATAATTGACTTCGTTATAGAGAGGAAATTCGATATATTGTAAAAGACTTCGACTATATACTACTTATATTAGAGGTTTAAAGAGGTTCAATTATAGTAGAATGTATCTTCAAATTGACTTCGTTATAGAGAGGTAATCCGATATAGAAAACTTCGACTATTTATATTAGAGATTAAAGAGGTTAAATTATATGACAACATTAAAAATGAAGTGTCTTCAAATTGACTTCGTTATAGAGAGGAAATTCGATATATTGTAGAAGACTTCGATTATAAACTACTTATATTAGATGTTTAAAGAGGTTCAATTATAGCAGAATGTATCTTCCAATTGACTTCGTTATAGAGAGGTAATCCGATATAGAAAACTTCGTCTTTATATATTAAAGGTTTAAAGAGGTTCTATTATATATGACAACATTAAAAATGAAGTGTCTTCAAACTGACTTCGTTATAGAGAGGAAATTCGATATAGAACACTTCCACTATAAGTATATATTAGAGGTTTAAAGAAGTTCAATTATATGATAACATTCAAATTGACTTCGTAATAGAGAGGTAGTTCGTTATAGAGGGAATCTACTGTATATAGAATATATTACTTATTATGAATGAAAATCAATGCACTAAAAAATTGTATTGGGAACAAAAAAATGCTTCATATACAAAATTTGATCCATCAATTCCGATTTTTCAGGTGGTTTTTCCTTTTATTTATTTCATATTGTATTGTCATCAATACTGAAGATGTATGCCACATTTCAACTCAATCGGATGCCAAGAAGTGGTTCTAATTTAGCTTACAAGATTTGACCTAAACAATTGTTAGTTACTCGTATAACAAACAAACAAAAACCTAGTTAAATAAAGAACTTTTAAAAATTAAATAAAAATGTTTAAAAATTGTAAAAAAAATATTGAAACAATTGGAAATATCATTTTTTGTAAGAAGAATCCTATTTGAATACCAGTTTAATTAGGTACTCCCGTCGGCTCAAATGAAGTCACCTTCATCCCAAATGATTTTATAGTAAATATTAGACTCTAGTGGGCGACTCAAAAGAAGTCACCTGCTGTTCTATAAATCAAACACAATATTTTACAATTTTCTTTTAATTTTTTGTTTAAAGAAAATTATTGAAAGTTCTCGAAAGTACATTGTACTATAGATGTAAATAAAATACTTTACATATTCATAATTAATTTAATAAATATTTTTTAAATTGATTTTTAAATATTTTACTCAAAGAATGTTGTTAGTACATACAAATTAAATTATTGGAAATGCTTGATTGGCTTTTAAATTGAAACACAAGCATAACAATAGTTTTGAGTGGGCAACACTTCAGCACTTAGTTACATTATTTTCCCTCTGGGCTCTATCAACAACAACCAAATGGGCGTACCGAGGTTACTTGCCCATTCCTCTGAACCTAGACTGGTGCTACTCAGGCCGGCGAACTAAGTAAGTACGAGTATATAGTACAATAAATGCTAAGTTTTGAGTTATTCATGTAAAGGAAATGCTTAATTTTCAACCTCTCCCCCTAGGTCAAAAGCTTGGTATCCCCATGTAAAACTCTTTCTCTCTCCTTCATCATCTTCATCTTAGCAGTATTTTTTTTTTGTTTTTTTCTATTCATTCATTGAAAGTCAGTATGGCGTCGCTCCATTGGCACATATTAACACGATTGGCTGCATCCTTGGCACATAAAATTCTTGCAAAATTACAAATCGATTCGTTTCAAACGTGGCACAACAACTCAATATTCGAGTAGCATAAGATTCACACTAACTTGCCACATTCTAACTCTTCCTCTCTTCCTTTCGTCTTTATTTCATTCATATCATATAGATTTGTTTCCTTATGCTTTCTTTTCTCTCTCTCTCTTATGAATGAGACTGACTGCCTGCTTGCTCCTTGCCAGACTAACTGACTGACTGTTTGACTGACTGGTTGCCTTAAAGTGAACCAAGTATAAAATTGGTCCACAAAATTGCTTTTCGCTTTTGGACCAGCGAAGCATAAAAATGTCTGATGCTTCTCTATATCCTTCTCCTTCATGCTTCTTTCATGTTCGCTCTTATTGTTATGCATTTTCTATCTGTGCGCCGTGTTCAAATATCGATTGACTATTCTTTTTTGTTTTGTCAAAAGTTTAACTACGCATTCTAGAGATGACTAACACATGCAGTCAGTTCTCCTCATATGCATTCATAAGGACTCCAAGTGAAAAAACATAATTGGAAAGAACTTCATGGTTGTTGGTACTCAGTAATGCTTGTGTGCATTAAGCATACAATAGGTTATTTTAATACATAGTTTCCCTTATTTCACTTCAATTTGAAAGTCAAATTTGAAGCAAATGACTTTTCTTTGTCATAGTTGGCTAACAACAAAATTGATTGATTCAATATTGTGGATAGCTTATGAAGCAATAATATGTACTATAGTTCCTTTACTTGAAATGTTTGTCCCTTACCAAAACCACACTGAAGCTCAATATTTATCAGCATAAAAAGATCTTAATTAATGTATTCAACATGAACTTAAGCTATCATAAAATAACCACTTAATACCATTCATATGCCCTGAAGATTCTGCCTGTCAAGTTGTATGTAAACATACGTGTCTAAGACTATTGAAAGCTCATTATAGACTATTAAGATAAACAACACAACACAACGCAACACAACACAACACAACAAAGAGAAGCAAAGCCAATTTTCCCATTGTCTGACCACGCAAATCAATTAAAATCCATCCAAATACAATAATATTGACCCAAAGGGCAAAATCAGTAATTAGCATTACAGTTTGTTGTTTGTTTTAGTCTATGATATCACAGGTGGTGAAGATCATCGAATTGTGCATAGATAGTTCAACATGTAAACTGTAAGTTTAATTGGCATTGCATATTTTCACGCTTGTTGTTTATTAAACTTATCCTTTGCCTGTCTGTTTGTCTGATGGTCTATCGGTTTTTCTGCCCCGTAACCCTATGAAAGTTCATTAAATACAAGTGGAACAACTTTCAATGGGCAGCAATTAAAAATGAAGTCAAACTTTATTTCCCATTTTCCTTAGTTTAAGACAAGTAACTCCTTTCTCTATTGAATAGCAAAAGAAACAAAAAAAAAAAAAAAAGAGTAACATTTACAACTTGTATAAGCCAATTAAAGTTTTTTGTTTTTCTACAAACTACACAAGAACGAAAACTAATTTTCTAAAGAAGAATCCATTATACACTTAACATTAGTATAAAATGTATTAACACCACTTTAATCCAATGTTTGTAACACATGGAACATGGATGCTGATTTGAACTTATGAAAACTCACTGGCGGATTAATAGATGGCAGATGGATCAATCAAGCTTCTGTAAATCATTCTGACACAGGTAACCTCAAGAAGAGCCGCTCTCTTTTGCCAGAAAATGACATACAAATGCAGACACCATAATAGGTCGTAAGACTTCTTAGTGAAGAGCAGCCTATTTATCCTATTTCTATTCTTTAATAAAATTTGCAATGTTCTGTTCATACCAAGAGAAGAGGATTAAGTAAATGACGGCCGCGGTCAATTTATAATCCATCATAAAATCCTTTTCCATAGCCATTAATCCAATTATAATCCAATAAGTAAAACAAAAACATATGCGAAGTGTATATAAATTTTTGTTAGACCAATTTAAGAATTTTTTTTTTCTGTTTTATATTCTCTGAGACTCTCTGGTAAAGTTGTCTTAAGATTTTTTTTTTTAAATGCTGTTAATGTAATGGTTGAAGGCATCTCAATCTTAAGATACCAGCAAGTATTCTTCAGAAATGCACCAAAAATTGTCTTTTGTTACTTTCTACACAGCTAGAGAATTTAAAAAAAGAATTTGGTCCTTAAATACTTTTTATTTCAAATTAATACTGATTACAGATCATGTAGGTCATTTGCTTAATTGACTATGCCATTCACACTTCAATTTTGTTTTCCCTCAATTAGTGCATTTAATATTTATAGAAAGGATCCATACTATGTTTATTACAAATAAAAAAAATAAAATTGCCAATTAAATTTGTTTGTGCACGCATCATGTAAAAGAGACATTTAAAAATCAATCGAGTAGTCAAATAAGAAAAATACCTAGCAAATTCTTTGATTTAAAAATTATTTATCATCATTCATTAAATACTACATACGCGGCAAACGTTGTGCTACCTCTCCTTCCCAAAAAATTAGTGGGTACTGATTGGTTAAACCTGATAAATTGCATGGAATCGTCTGACAACGTCTAGGTATAAATAAATTGTATAAAGAGATGTTTGACAAAGACGACTTGAATAATTTTAAAATATGTCACTAAACTTCATATGCATCTCACTTACACACTCCACTTTTTTCGATTTTTTTTTTCCAATTTTTCGGCCTATAATCCACAGCAATTGGTTTATATAAATAGATAAGGTACATATGTACATATAAATAGACAAGGTAAATGTGTCGAGTGTGGATTTTTGCTGAAGGAAGAAAGAGAAAAAGTAAATAAACAAAAAGGTAGGTTAGCAACGAAATTCATGAATTTTATCTACATTTTTTATGTCAATTTGATTTTATAAAAAGTAATCAAGTCTTCATATTACAAAATTCACCAAAAATTTTTGCAATTTAACAGCAAATCAGCTGACTAGATTGATATCATTCACTATTAGAGACGAGAACTAAATGACAGTCACTTGATTTTGATTTTTTGTTCACCACTAGCACAAAATTGAGTTAGTCACTCGGAACTCGGTTGAGTTGGTGGATTTAATTTGTAAAAAACCTAAGAATCATCATAGAAGAATACGAACGTTCAATTTATATTGCACCGCTGCCAGCAATTTTAAATAGACCAAATGTTCTACGTGAATACTTTGAAAAATTTGGTAAAATTGAATCTACAAAATATCAAAAGAACAGTGCAATGTTTTGGTTTGATGATTTTTCCGCATTAAGAGGAATTTTCGAACATGGCTGCCATGTTGTCGATGGCCATGTACTGAATATTGCATTCCCGACTTGTTCGAATGAGATTTTTGTTACCAATATACCATTGGAAAAACTCGAAATTGATTTGCTTAAGGAGTTTAGCAAATATGGAAAAATTAACACAATTAAGGCAAATCTGGGAAATATTTATTTTAATTATGCCTTCATAAAATTTTTCACAAATGATGGCATTAAATCGGCTTTAAATAATTATAAATCAAATGGAAAAAATACTATGCAAGTAAATATAGCCTATCGAAAATTGATGTCTTTTGAGTCACCACTAAAGGAATATGAATTTAATAAACGCAGTAAAAAGATTTACGCGGAGTCATTGCCACAAATAGTAACTGATAAACAACTGAAGGCTTATTTCTGGAAATTCGATCATATTGACGCTTTCGTCAGAACGGATTATAGATGTGAAGTGACTTTGCGACTGCCAGTGGGGTTAAGAAAGTTCTGGAACTCACTGAACATAAAGTGAATGGAACTGTAATCAATGTAATACTTTCGGAACAAAAACGTTATATAGGATATGAGGAGCGGAATTTAAAAGAAATATTTAACAATGAAATACGCAGAGATTATGGGCAGAAACCAAAAGTGACATCTTTTGTTAAGAGCCAACAACAACTGGTGCAGCCGCAGAACCAGCAACAGATGCAACCGCAGAACCAGCTACATCTGCAGGCGCAGAACAAAGAAAGTTCAATAGAGATAAAGGAATCTATAATATTTACAATGCCATCGCAAATCGAAAACGATTTAATTGAAAAATCCGAGTCTATGAAAACAACTATGCCGTCAGAGAACGATGAAGTGTCAACTGAAGAGAAGGAATCCATGCCGCCGCAGAATGTGAATGTTGATGGAGGCGGCATCCCAATTGCAAATTATCTGCCTGTATTACTCAGAAATGCTATACAAATTTTCGTTGGTTACATTGTATATGGAGAACTTAAAAACTTAAAATAATAAAATAAAATAATTAACTAAAATACTTTTTATTTCAGATTTATTTATTTTATGAGAAGTTTTTATGTGTTCTATAGCTACGAATCGGGGACGTCACTTCTCTAATGCAATGTCCAATTGCCTCACTGGATATACCTCTTTAAAATAAATTTAAACCAAGAAAAAGAAGATTACGAATTTTAATATCTTCTGATTATTGTTCCCACTTCATGTTTTGTATGGGATGTACCTCTCCTAATAATCCGAGGTTCTTGGTCGATATGGGTTAGGTACCTACAAAGCTCAAATTTCAGCGAAATGTGTTCTATTAAGAAGATTAATTTGAATCTGGGTTTGCCCTGGAGCTGCCCCTTCTAGTAGTCGGAAGATCTTGAAATTTACAAGGTTAGCTAACATCGGTCAGACACAATGTTTAAATTTTTTTCAAAGTCGATAGTACAAAAAGTTTTTCTAATAACAACATGAATTTGTATTTATGGTTTGTATGGGGGTGGGGGTCCGATTCGGCTGATTCCAACATATGTACTGCGTATGGTGAAAAGAAATCTCTATAGCTCAAAAAACTGAGCGACTCGTTTGTATACATGCAGACGGGCGGACAGACAGGCATATCTATGGGGTCACCGATGTCTCCTTCTGCATTTTACAAACTTCATGACAAACTTTTTGAGATTTTTTGAGAGACGAAGAAAATCAAAGAAAAAAAAGAGAAATACAATACCAACAACTTCGGTCTCAAATTCCGTAACAAAAATAAAAAAAGGTAGGTTAGCAACGAAATTCATAAATTTGATCTCAGTCACTGGACAATACATATAGTTTAAACTCTCTTCTGTGAATTAGAGAAGATAGAACTATTTAAAGTTAAGTAATAGATTATTTTATATTAATTTGATTCTATAAAAAGTAATCAAGTCTATGAAAACAAACGAAATCTACAAGAATATTTTCGATTTTGACAGCAAATCATTTAACTAGATTGAAGTCATCCAATATTAGTGACGACACTTAATGACAGTAACTTGATTTTGATTTTTTTCATCACCACTAACACACATTTTTGCTAGTCATTTTATTGAATCAGTTGTTCGTTGAGCGAAAGGAAGTCAGTCGAGTTGGTGAATTTGATTTGTAAAAAACGAAAAATCATCATGGAAGAATACGAACGTTCAATTTTTATTACAAAACTGCCGGTGATGCTAAATAGATCAAATATTCTAAATAATTATTTTCAACAATTTGGAAAAATTGCATCTATACAATATCAAAAAAACAGCGTATTGTTTTATTTTGACGATTATTCTGCCGTAAAAGAAATTTTCGAACATGACTGCCATGTTGTCGATGGTCATGGACTGAACATTGGATTACCGAATAGTTCAAATGAGATTTTTATTTCCAATATACCAGTGGAAAAACAGGAGGCTGAATTGCTTGAGGAGTTTACAAAATATGGTGTCGTTGACACGATTAACACAAATGTGTCAAACGAAAATTTCGGATATGCCTTCATAAAATTTGAAACAGCTGATGGCTTGAAATCGGCATTAAAGGCCAATAAATCATTTGGAGAAAATACCATGAGAGTAAGTGTTGCCTATCGTAAATTGATGTTTTGTCAGCCACCAAAAGTATATGAATATAATAGACGAGATAAAAAGATTTTTGCTGAGGTATTGCCGCATATAATAACTGATAAACAAATTAAGGCTTATTTCTCGAAATTCGATCATATTGATAGTTTCACCAGAAAGGATTATAAATGTCAGTTGACTTTTTCAAGTGCCACTGGGGTTAAAAAAGCTATGGAACTTTATAAACACAAAGTGAATGGAACTGTAATCTATGTTAAAGCTTTTGAATATAGACGTTTTGTACCATATGAGGATCAGAATGTAAAGGAAGCCAATAAAGATGAAAGCTGCAGAACGAAAGAGGTTCAACTGAGAAGGAGAACGATGAACGTTCTCCTGCTACTACTGAAGAGTCAACCGAAGAACAAGAAACTGAGATGAAACCAACAATGCAATCGCAAAACGAAAGTTCATTTGAGAAGGAGTTCCTAGTGCCATTGCTGAACAAAGAAGGTACAACTACTAATGAGACCATAAAATCAACAAAGAAGTCATACACCGAAGAACGTGAATCTGATATGAAACCAACAATGCAAGCGCAAAACATAAATCGTTTAACAATGCCAGGTTTTAAATATACCAAAGAGGATTGCAAGTCACCAATAAATTTCGGTTCACTTGAGTATGTTGCTAATCTAAAAGAATCTCTTACATATAAGGAGGATGCAATTATGAATTATTTCCGCACAACTTTTGGAAATTCCTATTTATTTCATTAATTACATAACTAATTAACTACATACTAACCAGAATAATAAACACACAAATGTTCTGATCAAATTTCATTAATTTCAAACATAAATCGTATAACAATGCCAGGTTTTAAATATACCAAAGAGGATTGCAAGTCACCAATAAATTTCGGTTCACCTGAGTATGTTGCTAATCTAAAAGAATCTCTTACATATAAGGAGGATGCAATTATGAATTATTTCCGCACAACTTTTGGAAATTCCTATTTATTTCATTAATTACATAACTAATTAACTACATACTAACCAGAATAATAAACACACAAATGTTCTGATCAAATTTCATTAATTTCATTTAATAAATAAAAATACTAAATCATCAAAGATTTTGCTTCTTTTTTTTTTTTTGATAGATAGACTCAGCGCCAGCCAAAGCCCTTGATCAGGATAGAGCGGCAAATTCTTTCGGTGCCCTTTGGTTGACGTTTTCCCTTCACGTAAATTCTATTTCGGTTTTATTTTAATTAATTATATTTGAGTAAATTGCTTTAGGCTTAGTATTTCTTGAGCTACATCTGCTCCAGAAAAATCGCCGTGTGAATCATGTGTATTTTGCAATTTTAAACTCTATTACTCCAATTCAATCTTATCGACTTCCAACTTGCATTAAAATTAGACATCTGTTCGAAATGTATTTCCAGCGAATTTACAATTGTATCTATCAAAGGATAGAAATTAAAATTTTGTTCTAAGTCTATCAGAGTTTCATCTTAAGATTCATGGTCAAACATTCTGTTTCGGTTTCTTATTTGTTGAAATACATGTGGAATTTCAGCTTATTCAGCAATTCCAAGTGACCAAAACAACAAAACAAACTTGCCATCTTGCGCCTAGAGCGACCGCTGCTCTCGCTCTACCCCACTGGCGCTAAATAGACTTCATAGACTCTTTTTAACTTTAGGCTTAGATAGCAGCTGCTGCTCTTTATAATTGTCTAACTCTCTCTCCTAGCACACACATCTTCAAATCTAGTCTGATTCTTGAGTACAAGTTGTTACTCCATCCCCTCCTACAATATGAAACCAATTTGGACATATGGTTATGAATTGTGTGGCGCTTAACATATTGAATTTCTACAACAAGCTCAATCCAACATCTTTTTTATCCAATTATCCAAGGCGTACTAGGACATATTATAAATGAAGATATCCACAAAGATCTGGACATAGTGGTAGCATATTACTACGCCTGTGTCGTAACGATTGTTCATCACTTCTGTTTAGTTACGTGGGCCTTAGTTTGTCCTCCTTTCGTAGGAAGAACACAATCAATATAAGAAGATGCTACAATAAATAAATAAAATATTAATTTAATGTTTTACAAAATGTTTTTTTTTTTATGGTATTTATATTCAATAAGCTGTTAAGGTGCATATTGGTACGGTACAGAAGTCCGTACACAAAATCTTCATACAAATTATATAAGTATGTACGTATATATTTAAGTACTATTTACTATTCTATATAATGTTCCCTTTAATGTGTCATATTTGTCGTGAAGTTCCGTTGAAAATTTGACATTATCTACAATAGCCAAATACTGTGGATAATTTATGGATTTAATTTCTTTTGCTGCTGCAGTACTTAAATCCAATTCATATGGTGCATCCTCTGATGTAGACCACTGCATCAATACTTGTTCCAATGACCATTTTGAGGCCAAATCCTGATAGTAATTCACACGTAAAGAATCCACTTTTTCTAATTGTTTTAAATAAGTCAAAGATTTCTCATGATATGCTGTTGGATCAATTGCATGCATAAGCAATGCACTGGTTAGCAAAGTCCATTTGCTATCTGGTTCATATTCCAACAGACTTTGACATGATTCCAATTGTGTACGAAGTTCTGCAAATACCTCAGGTGTATAGCTGATTGTGCTGTTCGGTGGTTTAAGGTAATAAACACCATCCTTAATTAATTGTAATGGCAGTTTTGTCTTTGTCATAGAGGGCGAATCGATTTCTAAATAATATTTTGTTGCCTTTGCTGTAAAATCAATGGAATGATTAGTTTTACTTATCCAAACAGTATTAACATTTGAACCATTTTGTGCAAACCATGATGATGTATTCTTCCATTCGAAGATTATTTCATCTTTGTCATCTAGTAACTTTACTTTTGGTTCCAGCAACTCTAAGGATTTTGTAAACACCAGTACTGCTTTCTCCTTGTTAATGCGTAAAGCACAAATGGCCAAATCCGCTTGTGAATAACCCAATAGCCAACGTTGATAGAACCAAGCGCTACTATCATTTGGATCAGTAAATGCTGCAGTCAATACCATTTCAAGTTCTTCTTTTAATTTCTCTTCACTCATGGGACGCTTTGGCTTGGCATTGCCTTCGTAAGGATATAAAGCTGGCAACAAAAGACTCCTGTGATGCCATGACGAATAATTAGAAAAATTCACTTTAATTTGTTCAGTACAAAAATCCAATTCTGCCGCCTTTTGAACGCCTGCTTTTTCAGTTACGTGACGCCTATAATCCCAAGTATGAAAATTGCGTTCATCCATTTTTAAGTATTTATTGCACAATTTTACTTCAGTTTGCCAATCAGCGTTTGGTGTTTGATCCAGCGACCAACAACGATGATGCCAAGCATTATAAGATTTCGGATTAACCAACAAACATTCTTCGGTAAGTCTTAGTTCAGCATTGTAAATAGAACGCAAGCTTTCTTCTTTGGTGGGTTCAGTTTTAATTGCATCTGCTGATTCTGCTGGTGGTTCAGTTGATGCAATGTCACCAACATCAACCAATATTTCTTTTGCCTTACGCAAGACACATTCGCGTCTTATATTCCATAAGGTAGCAATATCAGGATTACGAGTAAGAATGGGCACAGTTAATTGCAACATTTCATCATCGAGTTCACCCAGTTCGCGTTTCTTTAGAATTTTTCCCATTGCGGCTTTATAGGCTCGCATTTTAAGTGCCTGTTCCTTCTTCTTACGCTCTCGCTCCTCTTCAGTGGTTCTTACTTTAAGGCGACCGTGCATTTTGTTAGTTTTTTTTTAGTTGGCAATAAATTATATTTAATTTTACACTAATTAGATTTTGTCAATTCTATTACAAATGAGTCAATGCACCGCAACAGCTGATTTGATAACAACAAACGAGAAATACCCTTGAAAAATAGCGAGTACCCTTGAAAATAGAAAAACCATCGAGTACAAGGCTACAAAAAATTTGTCAGGGCTGAACTGATATAGAATATCCCCTTGTGTTTCATTCCATTTGTGACAATATGAACCTGTTGAATAGTTCACAACACATAGCAACTGTTCAAAAAAGGCGGCAGTCAAATAAATATACAAAATATAATATTTCTTTAACAATATACAATATATAATATTTTTCTTAAATGATGCTTAGATTAGATAAGATAAGGGAAGAGCATTGTTATTGTGGCCTTGATTCGGGCACATTTTAACAAACTCCATAATTACAGCCCCTACACAGGACCCGATTTAGGTGTGTGGTGGGCCAGGGGCAATGAAGAAAGGAGAGACACTATACTTTTTTGAAATGAAATGACGGTTTGTGGAGGCTCTCAAAGTGATGAGCAACAAAAAAGTTGAGGTTTGTGGAGGCCCTCAATGTGTGGGGGCCTGGGGTTCTTGCCAAGGTTGCTCCACCGTCAATCCGTCAAGAGTTTGGTATGTATGTGTACAATATGATTTCCTAGATTCTTTCCGGAAATAATTCTGCAATTTCTGTTAGTTCTAGGCAATGGTTGACCATAAATGGGAGTCTGGTCCAGACTAGACCATCACAGCGGCAAGCAAGTGCTTTGCTGTTTCCTGTATTCCATTGATCGATGAGACTTACATATTTGCATATTTAAATGTTTCATTTCTCTACCTGAGACTATACCTTTCCGAGTAAGCCCTTGTATGTCCAATGGTTCTAGTCCAATAAGAACGTTACATTTCATCTGCCTATTCGTTTCCAAAATACCTTGGCACCCACCAAATAAGATAAACATTCTATTTGTATGCTTTAGTTAGTTTTAGTAATATTAAACAGTCCCAGGGTAGCT